>JAUTXW010002911.1:5000-499373 GCA_030620095.1 Kuschelorhynchus macadamiae | reverse complement strand
ATGTGCGCCCCGTTTCAGTTACGTATTGCTATTTGATTGTATGTTGCGCATGACCAAAGTGGGGTTCGGGCTCTTGACTGATATCAGCACAGTCGTTTTTTTAAAAAAGGGAATTCGCGGGGGTATAAGTCAGTGTTCAGAAAGGAAGCATATTACCAGCAACATATTTTACCCGACTATGACCCTACGAAATGGAATCGTTTATTACATGTTAGATGCAACAAATTTATGTAATTGCTTAAGTATATCTAAACATACAAATTTGGAGGTTTTAATTGGTTGTCGGGCAGGAAATATTGGATTTAAACATATTGGATGTTGCCGATGACAGTCAGTTGGCTATGTTTTAGAAGTGGATATTCGCTATCCGGAAGAATTGCACGATCACCATGCCGATCTTCCATTTTTAGTGAAAATATTATACCTCCAACAGGGAACATCCAAAATGTCGAAATTAATACCGATGCTAATGATAAGGAAAACTATGTGTACACTACCGTACATTAAAACAAGCAATTAACAACGGCCTAATGGTAATGAGAACACACAGGGAATTTTGATCAATCTAGATGGTTGAAAAAATATATTGATTTCAATACTGATATGCGGAATAAATCGCAAACAAAATTCAGTAAAAGATATGTTCAAATTGATCATAAATGCAATTTTGGTAAAACCATGGAAAATGTGGAAAATCGCAAGGATATAAAATTAACTAACCCAATGGGGAAAACTCAAGAGAAAAATGTGGTGCTAGAGCCCTAATAAGCTCGGCCTAATTTTAAAAGCATTTCATATTTACTCAAGATCTCGTGGCAATACATATGAACCAATTGAAAATTAAATATAATAAACCTATATATATATAGGATTTTCCATATTGGACATGTCAAAAACGGTAATTTATGATTTCTTTTACAATTTTATCAAGACGAAATTCGGTAAAGATGCTTCCTTACTCTACACAGATACAGATTCCCTGATATTAAAAGTATTCACAAACAATTTTTATCGCTGTATGACTGAGAATCCGGATAAATTTGACACGTCAAATTATGTCGAGGGAAATACATTTAATATTCCAAAGAAGTATGTCAGTCTTAGGTAGAATGAAAGATGAGTTTCAGGTGATCCGATAATCAGTTTTTATGGTACCGGGGCTAAGGCTTATTGTATAAAATCGATTAAGAACGAAGTAAAAAAGCCAAAGGTATCAAGAAATCGGTTATCAAAAATAATCTTAACCTGGAAGACTATCGGAAAGTTGTAGAACAGGGCGGTTTAATTTTTTCCGTAAAATAGAAAACTTTCCGAAGTCAGTACATAACGTTTATACAAAATAGTAAACAAAGTAGCTCTGTCCACAGTGATGATAAACGTTATGTAATTCCATCTTCTAAAACATTACCGCCCAGGGTCATAACGACATACAGTTCTATCAAACCACACCTGAGAAAAATGTTCAGAAATGTTATGAGTGTGGTCGAAACGTTTTATCCGAAGACGAAAAATTAGATCAACTTCTTAGTGTGATGGAAACGTTTCTGACTAATGATAATGTTTAATATAACGTGCTGGAAAATCCATACTTTATTGTATTTAGTTTTTTTCATAGAATATATATTTAACCTTGTATATTTCGACGCAAAGATTTTGAAGGACACATCGCAAGGCCGTCCGTGGGTGGAGCTGCATATTCAAGGTTATGGGTGGTGGGGTGGCTGCGCAGTAAAAATTAGGGGGTTGTGTTAGTGGGGGTGGTTGCATAAAACCAGATGTAGACATTGTGTAACTTCAGTCTTAGACATTTGTTCAGTTTCAAAGTTCAGTTAAAATTACTACGCAACATATAAAAATGAGTTCATTCAGTGAATTTGGTGGTTCAATCAATAGTTTTGTTCTTGCTGAGTGTGTTGACTCGCTCGCCGATAATAGTTTCGACATCGAAAAGTTTAATTTTCTAACACCTGGCGCATTCGAAGGAGAGTGTGGTGATGCCGGCAACAACAAATTAGACGCTGCCAGCAACAACAAATTAGATGATGCCAACAACACCAAATTGGACGATGCCATCGGTGGCTACATAAACTGCTTTCCACTAGATCGACAAGAAGAACCGCAGCCCGCAGTGAATATAATTAGCGACATAACAATAAAGGAGGCAGCAAAACCTTCAATACTGAAGAAAGTCCTTATGAAAGGCTCAAGATTTGTACAAGGGAAAAAACGTAAGGTGGAAAACAGTCAGCCACAACCGTCAACATCTGGGTTGGGGAGCGTGAGCCACAGCCGTCAACATCCGGGTTGGGTGGGCCGGTGTCACCTATAATCCGACAAAAAAGAAGGATTACCAATAAAGCAAAATTGATGACACCAAAAAAAATTGTTACCGACCAACCCGAAGATGGGGTTCCAAATAATCCGGGGCCATTTTCACAGGATGAAGACGGTGAGGTGATGGCACGATTGACCAATATGAAGACGGTTTGGGGTGATAAATTAGATCAGTGTAGGAGAGAGGCTGTGCGGTGTAGGAGAGAGGCTGAGCGGTATATGAGAGAGGCGAGCGACTGGGAGGCTCGGATGAAAAAGTATGACGTCTCTCATTCATACGCAAGTAAAAGAAATAAAAAAAAAATAGACTTGAATGTGTAGTTGTAAAATCGGCGTCTTGTGTTTACCATTCTATATTTAATAGGATAGGATAGTTTTTAAATATGTTTTAGTACTAAGTTTTTAACCGAACATCACTGCGGGCGTTTCCCTTCCGATGTAGTTGAACCTTGTCGCTGGTGGGAGGGCTTAAGGTTGTTATATAATAGACGTTTTTTTTTATTTGGTAATTCATTGAGTCAATTATTATAAAACAACCAACCAATACAACTACAAAAAATAATAAGTATTGAAATTAATTTGAAAATAATAATAATTATTTAGTCCTTAAGTAATAAGATGAATTGAAAAAAAATATATTATGTCACATATCTATATATAACCCAGTAAATTGTGTGTGTGTCCTATTATGAAAATAAAAGTTTTAATAAACCAATATGTCTCTTATTCCAACGAAAATGTATTAAATGTTGCGAAAATGCGTACATAAACAATTATAAAATTTTTAATAATTTTTAGAATATATAATTAAAAATGTTTTCTTTAGACCCCAAAAGATATAAACACATCGAAAACTCCCTTTAAGCTCAATTAAAATAGCACCTAAAAATTAGATAGGAAGTCGAAATGGTTTTTTGCCCGTTTTGCCGACCACCTTTGGACGTTATAATATCGAAAACGGTGATATATAGAGAAAAAAGTTTTAGATAAAAAAATTCCTAAAATCGAGTTCTACAAAAACGTCCACAGGACCTACCTCGTGGGAGTTACCGTTCGAGAGTTACGGACCTCTGAAGTCGGCGATTTACGCGTTTCTTGAAAAATCGCGATTTACGTGTAACTTTGAACCGCTATATCTCGAGAACGGTAGCTCGGACGGGAGCGCGCTTAGTGTTGCCGGACGTAGGTCGTCTAGTTCTACAAAAAATTAGAGGGTGACGATATTGTCCGACGCATTCCTGACTTTGTCAACGCGCTGGTGCACATTTTTGTTTTGAGCGATTCCCGAGCCTCGGGGGTGCGAGATAGCGACTTGGGTTAAATGTAAAAGTTGTTCGCCTAAAAAAAAGTCATCGTTTGGTAAAGTTATCGTTCGTCTATCTTTCGCCGTTACCGAGATACGCTTTTGCAGAAGTTGACAAAAAAATTGCGTTTTTTGCTCCGCTACGTCCCCCGCACCTCCTTACAAATTAAAAAAAAAAAAAAAAAAAAAAAAAAAAAAAAAATTTGGTTTGATCTGCGATTAGTGTCAATCCAATAACCTAACCTAACATAACCTAACCTAACCTAACCTAACCTAACCTAACCTAACCTAACCTAACCTAATCTACACTAATCTACACTAAGCCGGACCTGAACGATCGGGCACACCCAAAATTGAAAATTTTCAAGACGAAAAAAAGTTTCAAATAAAAAAAAAAAGTTGACTTTCGAGAAAATCGAAAAAAAAATCAATATTTAATTTTTTCTTTAAAATACTCTATACTTATATTGATAATTTTAAAAACTAGACAAATAACACAAACACATTAATAAAATCAGTATTTATTTATAAAATTATATATATATATATATATATATATATATATATATATGGTACAATTAAATGTTGACATTCTATACATCGCCACCATCCATTTTGCACCATTCCGTAGTAGCATCTTCACGTAGTGGAGTCGGCATTCCCTTCCTGCGTATCTTCTGAAACATCAGGCACTACCCACCAACTACTGTCGGCTGGACCATCAAACTCACCACGTGGTGATGGTGGACTCCACCAACTTGATGAGTCAGGCAGACTGGCTTTAGCCATCCTTCCCTGACCCTCATCAGACGAAGATTCATTTTGCGCAACAAATCTCTGGCCCATTTCAACTGTTTCGTCGTCGTCGTCGGAATCAGACGAATCTGACCGGTTATTTAACCGCACTGTTTCAACATCAAATACCCAAGAGTTAGAAGAGCTGGAAGACATGTTCGTTTTGCAAACTGATTTGGAATATAATAGAAATCTTAAACGTCAACCTTATATATATACTCTTTGTATCTTATTATGTAGTCCGTTGCGTACCCAAGGTCCTATGACGTCGCATACCCTCAAGGTCGGGGAATATAGCAACGCTCTCAGGGAGGGTCGAATCTTAATTCAAGGACGAATAGAAAAGTCCTATGACGTCACCCACCATCAAGGTCGGGGAATTAGCAATGCTCTCGGGGTCGGATCTTAATTCAAGGACGAGTGGAAACCAAATATGTTTTATTATTTAATTGTTGACATTAGTTGCTAAACTATCTATTACACATATATTAAGTTTTATATCAAAACACTAAACTATATAACAATATATGGATATACTAAGATATACTTTAACATATATGCCAAATATAAAGTATAATAATTATAAATAACTAAACGACTAAACAAGCTTATTTGATGCAGAACCATTTAACATATTATAACTAAAAATAGAATCGTGAATTATTAATGCGAAAACTTTAGTGTCTTTAGGAAACCGACGTTACGTGTTTCAAATTCAATCTTGACATCCACAGTTGACGAGTTTACAGCTTCCACCTGATGCGAGCAGTCAATAACAAACAGCGGATTTTTCATGTATTCGCCAAAATCCATCATTGGATCGTTAAATTCTCGACCATAATAACTGCTTTGGAAGTTTTCATAGTTATAATAGGCCGCTGCATACAATTTCTTTGAAAATTCCAAATTCCATCTTTCATAGGGGAATACTGTTGAATTAAGATAAACTCGAATGTCACTTTTATTTGCATTTGTAAATTCAGTCGCATCTTCTTTATAGCTATCCGCTTTTCCAATATTCTGAAATCCGATAATTAAATAACGAGGTTTCTCTAGACTTGTACTCGTTCTTATAGCCCAAACATCGGATGAAGTTTGTCGGAGAGCGGGAAGCTCGTAAAGATCCCACATACGGTAAGTCATTCGGATATTTGCATTATTACCACCTTTTTTAATACGTGATAATAGTTTTAGCTTTTGTCTATCCTCGGGAACAATGTGACGTATTTTCCACTCCAGTTTGTCAATTTTAATGTCGGCTTCCACTTCTCCAATATAACAGTTGTTAAAAGTGCGGGCAATTATTATAATCAATTCCTGTTTAATGTTAAAAATTCCCTTCGTATAATCCTCAGCAAAACCCATCAGATATTTTAGGGGTACTTTGCCAGAAAATACATTACTAGTGGTATCCACAATGTGTTGGTTTTCTTCATTTAGACCCCATCCGCATGTAAGAAGCGGTTTCAGCTGTGTACTACCAATGGAAACCATTGTTTTAAGAGCTGTAGTTACACCTGGTTTTCTGACAACTGCAACTGTCTCACCGCCTATCTCATATCGAATTTCCTCAAATAGAAAAGCTAATGAATTATTAGATAAAAAACACTTTTTTGTAGCGTCTTTTGGTTTAAATGTTCCTTCGACATATATGTAGCTTTCCGATATATCCAAAATTATGTCTTGAAAGTGAACTGGGATACGAATTTCATCGGAATTTTGGAATTTAGGTGATCCGTAGGGTTTATATGTATGTTCTTGCAGGCTTATGATAGAATTATTGAAAATAGGTTCAGTAAAAACCTCAATTTTTTCACTACTTGTCATCATGTTCGTTCGCTTCGTACTTTCAAGCCGATGGATTGAAGAAATCTACGATCTTTGGCAGAGAGACGTTGATATCCTTTTGGTCCGACGTCGTGATCGTGAATGAGCTCTGTTTTAGCGACATGTTTCTCTTTATTAGGTTTCGTTATTGTTTGACATATCGGAGAAAACATGTACGGTCGGCGGTTGTAACAAAAACCCATCGTTAGACTAGTTTTTTTAGCTCCAGTTTAATAATAATCTTCTCGTCGTTGAAATCGATAAGATCACCGTTGTCGTCCAAGATGCGTAGAGTAATGTTGTCAATGAACTGACGTCCTTCAGGCTTCAACGGCAAATAAATAAGGTTTGTGGGTTCTTTCGTTATCTTATAACCAGGTTCAACATCAATATCAAATTCAAATAAAATATGACATTCTTGTGAGTTCAGGTATGCTCCAGAGATAATATTACAATCAACACGTATTATGCGTACTTTCATAATGTCTACTTGAGAGGTTGATTCATGTTTTTTGTTGTCCGTTGTTAACAATATACGATCAAATCCCAACATCCGACCAATGCAGTTTTCTCCTGTAAAATCCATAATGTATTTTGTTTTTATTTCACATTTCAATGTGTTATTATTGGGTGTTAATGAAAATATTTTATCATCATTATCTCTCGTGGATAGTTGTAGGGCAGTTTTCATTGCTTTTTCAATCTCGTGCACTTCATATACTCCGGGGGGAATTGTTAACTTTATAGATGGTGAAGTTTTGTCATTTTTTCTTATATGCAAATGAATTATTGCTTTCATCAATATTAAAAATAGAATTATATGTGTAAAATCCAACAAGTGCAAGCCCATATTTATTGACTGTACTGAGTTCTAATGGTGGGTAAAAATCTGTACTTAACACGCTCGAGCGTCCTGTTAATGTGAATGTGTACGACATGACTGATAAAAAATCTACTGTTTTTAGCTTTTATTGTTGTCGACAGCAGTTTATATTGCTATAGGTTGTACACCGTTTACTTGGTTTTGAAATTTTAAACCAATTTTTTTCTGTTATTTTTACATCACTTATATTACAGGAACAGCAAAACAATCTCCTAGGCGCTGGTCCATCACATTCATCTCCATTCAGATTCTGGTAATTATGATGGTCCGTACAATACTGATACTTTAACATGTCTATGTCACATTTCATGTGTTCTGGTAATTTATCCCAAACAAGTGCGATTTCATTTGGGGAACAAGCAATCATTACCTCCTTGGGTATGTTTTCTAACTCTTTAGAAGTCATTTTTAATAAACTACCGGAACGATAATAGGCTTTTAACGAAGACGCCATCTTTTTATAACTATCCCGATCCATTTGGGGGGTATAAGACATATTGACTTTTACGATTGAGAGAGAAACTTTAAGCATAAATGACCGCACCAGACTGTCCCAAATTTTTGTTGTCGATCGTATGTAAGGTAAATTTCCTTTGCTGCTTCCCCACCCATTCGCAGATATCGAACCAGTTCAGTTGGTGGTGGTAAATCACCAAAGCTGTCGTAATATGTAACTTCTGAATCATTCTTTCGATACGCCACCCAATGTGTTTCAAATCCCATTATACTGTCCAAATTAAGAATACCAGATTCATAACGTCGAGGACCTCGTCGAGGAAGTGAATCTCGCATAAATACACCTCTAAAGTATGGTACTTGTAGCTGTAATGCATACCTTTCTAGATCAATATTCGATAATGGCCTTCGAGGAAGGCATTTTACTAGTTTTTTGAATGGTTCATAAAAAGCCCTAAACCTGTCCTATATGGTTTCAAATACATTCCACCTCCATTCGATTTTAGCTGTAACTCACCACCAGTTTTTTGGGTAGTGGCATTTTTTGCTGTTTTTACTGCACGCACTACCCCTGCAACACCACCTGCTAAGGATCCTAATGCTGAGAGCCCAGCAAATATTGGTATCAAAGGTAATAAGCCACCAACCTTTGGAACAGGTATAATTCTAGGTATGCGTATCTTCCGCTTACCACCACGGGCTTTTAATAATTTCCTTGCCGCAGCCACTGCTATTCTAGATGCGTTAAATATGTCTTTTTCAGCAAATTTTTTACCACCAGCCTTAGCTAATTCAGCTCGAATGGGTTGTCGCAATGTCGATCCAAAAGTAAACTTGGACACTCTTTTGTTTTTACATGTACGTTTCCCTTTCACAAATCGTCGTCGCTTTCCTTTGGAGCTCTTTATTTTAGCTGAATGCGTTGAAACACCCATACCGAAACGTTGTTTCGCCTTCATAATATTTGTTACCAACCAAGCAGATATTTTTTCACCTGCACTAGCGTCTTTTGATTTTACTCTCTCCCAAGCACGTTGTTCAAGATCGTAATCAACTTGATGGCGTGAACTTAGGTTATTTTCGGTTTTTGAATATGCTATATCGTGTTTCTTACACGCTGCATCTAATGGGTTAATTCCCAAATCACCTCTCGCTAATCGCTTTGTAAGTTTGGTGCCTGGCCCACAATATTGATAACCGGGAAGGTGTAACTCAAACGGTAGTTTATTAATTATAGAATTCACTATACCACACCCAGTCTTACTCGAATATCGAGAGCGTCCACTTCGTTTGATGGTCTGCATCTGAATGAGTAGTTAAAGCCGTGTGTACGATATAAAATATTTTTTTTCACTATAATGCGTATTGTTAAGCTGAAACAGAAGCTAGAAATAGATAATCTCGATGAGAAGGTTGGATCTGGACATGTAGGGAAAAATGTGAGACGTCGGCATGGTCCTTTGTTGCCATTATCAATTCGTGGATTGCTAATAGGACCTTCTAATTGTGGAAAAACCAATGTTATGATTACCTTGCTTACACACCCTTTAGGATTGCGCTTTGAAAATGTCTACGTATATTCAAAGTCGCTGTATCAACCCAAATACGAATATCTCAGGAAAATTTTCACGCCGATTAAGGGTCTTGGTTATTATACTTTTAGCGATACAACAAATATCGTGGAGCCATCCGATGCCAAACCAAATTCAATTTTCATATTTGACGACGTAATGTGTGAAAAACAGGATGTTATACGATCATATTTTAGTATGGGACGACATAAAAATGTAGATAGTTTCTACCTAGCACAAACCTATTTCCGAGTTCCCAAGCAATTAGTACGTGACAATGCCAATTTAATTATAATGTTTAAACAAGACGAAATGAATTTACGACATATTTTTTCGGATCATGTATCGCCAGATCTGACTTTTACACAATTTCAAGAGATGTGTGCTAAATGTTGGAATGACAAGTATGGGTTCCTCGTTATTGATAAGGATAGCGATTTAAATTCGGGAAGATATCGCAAGGGGTTCGATAACTATATATACACAGAGTAAGATCAGTGAATTCGCATTACATAGTTGTGTGATACTCTGGCAACATCACCTTCATGATGAATAATGATATAGATCTGAAACGTCAATTGATTGGGGTTACAGATGCCGTTCGAAAAAAGTTTAAACAAATTAGAGCTGCTAATGTACAAGATAAATTTGAATTGGACAAATTTTATGAGCCGATTGCTAAGCCTTTGACTTCTATATCCGATGCAGTAACACAAAAGTCTCGTAAACATATACAATCACAACCGAAAAGTTTAAGCACATACATAGAGGAGCCACTAAATAAAACAACCATGTTCATGTCAGAGGAGTTTCCCGTAGAAACATCAACACCGATCACAGAAAGGTCCAAGTACACTGCTGAAACATCGATAGATACCCCAAAAAACGAGACGTTAGATGGAATTTATGCAACACCTTCTCCATCAAACAAATCTACAATGTCAGCTGTCACATTAAAAGATCGCTCATCTCCGGATATTATCATTAATACATATATGAACGGTTTAAAGACAAAACCATCACAATTCGATACAGTTTATGGAGTACATCATAAATCAAAAGTAAAAAACAAAAAGTTTATGGGTAATTTGGAAATACGTTTTCCTCCTGGTAAAGTGACACTATGGCACAACTCTAAGAATATTGCAACCTTTGAAGGGAATGCGGAACTTTACGATTTGATATTCTTAAAAAATCCGCGGGTATTAGAGCATATCGAAAAGATGACTCCCGAAGTGGCAGAAGACTATAAAAAGATGCTGCGATTGACAAATGCAGCATACAAGGGCTATGACGAGAAGCGGGGACTACAGGAAACCAGGCGGAAAAAATATTTAGAGATTATAAAACCATTAATGACAGGGAATCGAATGGGGAGTGGGATCGCAGGTAAAAAAACATATGCTCAAGTAGTGTTACCATTAAAAAAACGTGTTTTATCGGAAACTCCTAGCTACGTATATTGGAATAACCCGAAGGAGTTGGTAGAACGATTACGATTGCTATGGAGTTCAAAGATGGCTGGTCATACCGGACACGATAATGAAATAATGTCAATTATAGAAGAACTTCGTGAGGAAGGTATAATTTATTGAGTAATCACATAATTTGATCAGTATCTCAAGAGACGTGAGTTGGAACTATGACTACTAGCACACTTCATAGGTCAGCAAGAAAAAATTTTCCCAGAAGACACACCATCATTAAAGGATATGAAGACTTGTGGCAAACAGATTTGGCGGAAATGCAACAGTATGCAAATGAAAACGATGGATACCGCTATATCTTGGTGTGCATAAATTGCTACTCCAAATTTGTCTATACTAGGGCGATTAGAAACAAGACAGGGGCTGAAGTCACTAAAGCAATGAAAGACATTTTTAAAGAAGCAAGATATACACCAATAAATCTACAAACCGATCAGGGAAAAGAATTTTTTAATAACATATTCCAAAATCTTGTTAAGGAATATAACATTAATCATTATTCGACGTACAGCACCAAAAAAGCTGCGATAGTTGAACGAGTCATACGTACACTCAAAAATTATCTCTATAAGGAGTTTTCAGCTAGAGGTTCCTACAAATGGATACAACTTTTACCAGTCATAACGAAAACCTATAATAACACAGAGCATCGTACTATTGGTATGAAACCTATAAACGTTAAATCAACCACACGCATTAACGCATACAATTGGATAAAAATAGTACCCAAAAAGTTTAAATTTCGTTTGGGCGATATAGTTCGTATAAGCAAACACAAAAGTGTCTTTGATAAAGGATATACGCCCTCATGGTCCACGGAACAGTTTAAAATCGCAAAAGTTAACATTACCAATCCACCAACATACCTATTGGAATCAATAGAAGGTCAACCTATAAAAGGATGTTTTTATGAAGCTGAGCTGCAAAAAACAAGTAGTCCGAATGTATATTTAGTGGAAAAAGTACTTCGTCGCCGCAAGAAAAATAATATTAATCAATTATTTGTAAAATGGTTAGGATTTTCAGATCAATTTAATTCTTGGATTGATGAGACAGATATTGTTTAAAATATTATATGTTGTAATACATTCAAACCTATCTAAATATGTATATTGGTTAAGGTTACTATTAAAATAAATACCCAATGAACATCAACTTTGTTTTATTTAAATATGTGTTTATTACAATTATAAACTAGGTTTATTCACAACAATCATCATTCTTGATTATATTTATACCAATCAGCAATCTTGATATTATCTTCATATATGAGTAATCCTCATCAAGCTGGGGCTATATTAATTATTTCTCATACATTATTCCATTTATATGCTTGACCACTTTTTTCTCCAAATCGCTCATTCTGATTTCATGTTTTTCAATTCTCTCGAGTACATCCATTTTTATTGTTTCAATATTAACAATTTTCGCTTCAAGCTGCTTTATATCGACACGAACCTTATTAAGTAGATCTGTATTCAGTATATCTGCTATTTGTACGCGTAATCGATGAATTTCTTTAAGCGCATAATCCTGGGTAACAGCATCACTACCCTTAGTCTGTGGGGCGACATTGGTTAAAGATTTTCCCCGCATGTCATATTGACCGTCCGGCGTAAGCTTAAATCCAATTCCTGGTGATCCCCTCAATAAATGCACTTTTTCACCAGGCTTTTGACGTCCGAATTTATCAATTGTGTTGTTACCACGACCCATGTTTATCTAAAACTATTTTTTTTCACCAAAGTGCAGCATTATAAGGTATAAAATAAAACTTGTAGTCTCTGCGACGTTGCTTACATATTTTCATTAAGGTTCGATAATATGACATCACTTGTTTCTAGTATCATGTTAAATAGTTTTCTATTATCATAGTTAGATATTTTCCTTGAATGTATCCCAGATCTATGAGTTTCTCTAATTAAACGATCAACATTTTGCTCAAGGTTGGATAATATTACTTCTCTTTTTTCTATTATCGAGTACGCATATGCAAATTCTATTTCCGATTTAATAACACTAAGTATTTCACTAATTTTAAAATAAGTTTGATTTAATAATTCAACCAGTAATATCCGAAGTTTTTCAATTTCTTTAAGGAAATATTCTCGGGTTAGAGTATCACTACCTTGTGAAGGATCTGCTATGTTAGTTAAAGATTTTCCTTGAATGTCGTATTGATGATCAACATTCAACTTAAAACCTATTCCTGGAGGATTGTATACTACTATTTTTTTATTAGCTTTTTGACGACCAAATTTATCAATTGTAATGTTAATTCTACCCATGCTTACATAGAACTGATGTAAAATTTAAAAATGTTTGAATTTATATCTGAAAACTGTTAAAAATAATAGAAATAAAAGAAAGGTAATAATAATAATAATTTATTTTTTACCTAATACTAAATATTTACAAATTCCTAAAACTATTTATTTACAAATTCCTAAAACTATTTATTTACAAATTCCTAAAACTATTTATTTAAAAAAACTTATGGTTCAAACCCAAACACCCTCATTTCCTCTTTTGTTAGACATATATGTCTAACAATGTCTTCCAAATCTTCATCTTCTTCCCCAAAGTCCCCAAAAAAGTCCTCTTCGTCAGACGTGTCTAGGGGGGCCTCTAGGTTGGATGCTGTGGAAGAAGAAGAAGATGGAGAAGCCGCAACCGCCCATTGCTGCCCTTCTTGACTAAACTGCGGCGATGGAGACCGCAAAATGTCAGAAGGGCCAGCTTGATCGGGGACCTGCAAAATCCCCGATGGTCCTGCTGTCTGCGAAATGTGCGGAGATGGATCAGCTGGGGTGGTTGCTGTTGTATCCTCTTGCGGTGGCGTATTAAGCCTTCTCCTAGCACTGGGTGGTGACGAAGTTGGCGATGTTATTTGCTCATACATCACAAAATTATTGCACCAATTACAAAGACCCCTCGTTCCAACTAGCACATCATAGTGCTCACACATAGCACACCTCTGCATCCCATTTATCGAAAATGGCTGGACAATCGCTATCGGCTTTTCTGGTACTGCATTCTTTGTGGAACTAGATTGAGATTGACACTGAGACATTTTAAACTTCTTTTTTATTACACGTAGCTAAATAACGATGAAGACGAACTAATAATTTGCTTGTTTAAGTGCGTGTATATATACAGATTGTTCAAGGTTGTGTTTGCAACGTCACACAGTTATGAGGCGTGTACATTCGTTTGGGGGCGTGTACATATAGATATTTCAAGGTTGCGTTTGTGGGCGTGTACATATAGATTTTTCAAGGTTGCGTTTACAAGGTCACACAGAATGCATGTGAATAGGATTTGGGTGTTATTTTCTCGGAGAATTTAAGAATAAACAAATAACACAAATACATTAATAAAATGATTATTTATTTACAAAATTATTTTTGCATGATACATATAATTGTTTACATTCCTATTTGTTTTTCACAGTTTTCATTCTCTATATCGTCAACATCCATTTTCTCCCATTCTTCAGTATCATCTGCGGTATTGTCTACACGGTTCAAAATATCTGCACCATTTTTCACGACTTCATTGATGTTTTCCGCTGAGACCAAACCATACTTTGATAACAATTCCTTGGGTAAATTGGGTATTTCGACAACATAGCTTTGGAGACCTTCGTCGATCATTTCCACGCAAAACTCGTCTAAGTTGATGGAACCATACAGGTATCTTTCACACAAATGAGCGCCTGACATGAAATTAATTACATCTTTCATGTACTTTCTATATTGACTGACTGTTGATTCAACCGCCGACCCATCATAGGTTGCAAAATGTAATATCTCTTGTGCCGCATTTCTTAACTTATGCGACAAACACATAATGTGAGAATCAAGGTCTTCACTTGGTGTGATGGAGTAGTTATAATAGGGGAGCGCCTCCTCCTCCTCTTCCTCTCTCTCATGTCCCTCATTCTTAACTTCCTCCCCTTTTATTCTCATTCGCATCATATTTTTAATTTTTTCTCTTTGTTCTCCCACATTTGATTTTGCATTCTTAAGTCTTATAAATAGGTGCATCAAGATCATTTTAGTATGTTAAGGTACGAGTGACTGTTAAAAGAAAAAAATCTGTTGAATAAATCTATTAATAATAATATTAAAATAAAATGAGTGAATCAGTTGGAGAAAGAAATCGATCCATTCCGCTTCAGACAATTAGCCTCGAAGAAATTATACCAGGAGTTCAAGAAGAAAATATACCATTAGTTCGAGAAGAAAATAATGGGATTGTTTTAAAAAATTTGAACAAAACTGAGAGTGAAGAGAAAAAAGTGTTTTGTGCTATTTGTTTTGAAATAATCGAATATTATGATTCATGTAGACCAAATATATGTTCCCACATTTTTTGTTTAAAATGTATTTTAAGAGGGAATGATGAAAATTGTTGTTCTATAATGGTAAACAATTGTCCTGTATGTCGCACTAGATATTACTATTTGGTACAAATCTTCAAAGATGTAATTAGGCATCATTTTGTTGTAATTTTAAAAAGAGGATAATATTTTTTTATAATTTGTGTTTGTGAAAACTCTGGTAACAAATAATTTTGTAAAAAAAAGTAAATGTAAATATATATATAATAATTGACACACATTTTTTCCTTTTCCTATATTGAAACGACAACAATGATCTAACAAGTTTTTTAATACATACTAATTTTCACATTACATAACAAAACAATTGTTATGGGTTTACACAAAAAGTGCCACGCCCTAAAATGGCACCACTTTTGCAAATCGAAGCTTAAATTTTCTTATGGGAATTTACATGTAAAAATGACGATTTTGATTGTCGGACCGGCATACCCTAATCTACTACTTTTTAATTATACTAATAATATTAATATAATTTGCATCAAGTAAGAGAAAACTCAATTGAATACAGAAACAAGCGTTAACAAAATGTTATGCTAATATATGAGTGCTTCTAGTGGCAGTTGACATAATCGACACTTTTTTTTTACATATGATTAGCTATTTCATTTACAAATACAGTGTCAGATGTTAGAATAAAAAGAAGTATTTTGCATATAGCACTGAAAATATATAACCGCTTATAGTAACAGTTGACATTTTTTAAAATTAATATTGTTGACGTATTCTACTTATTATCTTTACAATTTATGTTTAAAATTAATATTTTTGACATTATCTACCCATTACGTTTATAACCTATATTTAAAATTAATATTGTTGAAATAATCTACACATCACCTTTACAAACTATGTTTATTATTAATATTTAACAACATAATCTTCTATCTCTTTTATTTCATTTTTATTGCAGTAAAAGCAAGCATGTTCAGGAATTAGTAGAAAAAGATGTATCCTACAAATAGCACAATGTAAATCAGAAGCACTAACAACATAAGCTCTTTTGTAGTGGCAGCTCACATGATCGGACTCCCCTCTCCGTAAATATCTCATGTGAATTGCACTACAAGGAAGGCAAATAGCAAATGTTCCTAGTCTTCGACTTTCAATTTTAGAGTAGCTTTGTATAACACATACATCTTTTTTAATTATTAAATAATTCACTAGCCCTAAACTTGCTTACTTTTACGTCAGCCTCGGTTCCTAAATTTAGCAGTTGTCCATCCATGTCCACTCCTTCGTCAATTTCCTGATCATCTTCCTCCATCTCTTCTTCCTCCTCAATATAATTAATGTCGATGTTAAACCAGAATGATCTTCTAACAAGCCTAGATGATTTGTCCAAAAATGAATGTTTATAAGTGATGGAATCGCCTTCCAAGTTAATAAAAATTTCTTCTCTTTCTTCAATTTGAGCGGCGTTCTCCACATTATTTTCTTCAATTTGGTCAGCGTTTCCAATCATATTTTCTGCCATCGTTAGGAGCTTTAGATTTAGATAGATATATTTGATAAAAAACAATTTTGGTTATAGGTTATAAATAATATCGACAACTGATATTACAGCGAATGATACTGTATGATCGTCGAGTGGATGTTCTTAAGTATATATCCCATCGACCACCACTTTTACTACCTGCAATACTTAAGTTTTTTTTTTTTTTTTTTTTCGCTGTCCCTTTCCCTGTCTGTTTCCTCGTGGGGGGGGGGGGCTTCGCCCCCCTCCCCGCTCCGCCAACCCCCCATTAGAGGGAAGACCCCCTTAACCCCCCTCACCCTCACCTTATCTTCTTTCTCTCCCTTCCTTCTTTCTCTTTTTTATATGTTTCTCCTTTTTCCTTCCTTCTCCTTTTTCCTTCCTTCTTCTTTTTCTTTCCTTCTCCTTTTTTCTTTTTTAATCTAACCTAACCTAACCTAACCTAACCTAACATAACCTAACCTAACTTAACTTAACCTGAAGAGGGTAGCCCGAAATTGGGGAGCCGGGATTTGAGTCTCGGAAATTCAGGGGTCCGGGGGGGGGGAGGGGGGAGGGGGGGGTAAGGTTGTTGATCGGCTTGGGAAAGTGGTTTTTAGAGATTGTCGTTCAACTTTAAGTAGGACACATGTGATTAACTTTTGCATATAAAATCGCCTCAGCGAAGAGACGAATGCAATTGATTTCTGCATTCACACTGTGCAGAGCTCGCGAGTTTTCTGGTGTTTACATTGTGTCTATTTGGTAATTTTTTAATTTTTATTTTTATTTCTAACATTTTTATTTGGCAAGATTTAATTCTTATATATATTGGTGACATTTTTATGTACATTTGTGGCATTTTTATTTGTTATTACGATTTTTTTCATAATGGACAATTTTTTGGCATCGAGTAGCAAAATAATTGACAATGACTTTGACTTATACACATGTACTCAAAAATGCAAAATTTTGCAAACCAACAAAACAATGAAACAGACGTATTTACAACTAGTCAACAACAAACTATTCAGGACTTGAATGAAATTATTTACAATAGCCAAGTTCAGAATAACGCCAACAAACACAACAACGAAAAATATTTATTTACAGCTACTCAACAACAAACTCTTGACGATCTTAATGACATTATTGACAACAAAACGGACTTAATTACAACAAAAACTAAACAAACTCTTGAAGAACTGAATGACATTGACGAAAATCAATTCGAAAATTTTAGCTATGAGGATATTGTTTGTTTTCAAAAATCTAATCCAAATTATTTAACATTAAAATCGCCAATTAATTCTCCGAGACCAATTTGCTCTCCTTTTTTGTTTAGTGAAAATTCTGATTCGGAAGAAGAACAAATTGATCAAAATTTAAGTTTGTCTATTTGTCCTATTAATTCACCATATGATATTGTAAATTCTGATTCGCAAGAAAAACAAATTGATCAAAATTTAAGTTCGGCTATATCTTCTATTAATTCACCATATGCTATTGTAAATTCTGATTCGCAAGAAAAACAAATTGAAGCAAATTTAACTTCGGATATTTCTTCTAATAATTCACCAGTTGAACAAAATTCAATTTCGAAACCATCATTTATCATTAAAAAAAAATTTAAAATTAATAAAAAAAATAAAAAACAAATAGCAAACCTTAAGTGTCTGGGTTTCGCTATTCAAAATTTAACTAATTTGATCACAATTAAAAGGGAGACGAAAGTACGGTGAATTATGTTAAACAGGCCTTTGACAAATTAGTTGACTCATTTGAAGAAATGGATTCATAAAGTCAATTAATTTCTATTGCTTTTTTCAAAATTTGACTATAACTAAATAAAAATGCACAATATTAATTTTATTATTATACAAAGAACTTCAAAAATGTAATTGCTTTTATCAAAATTTGACTATAACTAAATAGAATTGCACAATATTAATTTTATTATTATTATTATCCAGAAAACTTCAGAAATGCATAAGTGTGTAACATGTAATAAAGTCTTCACTAGAAAGGATATTGCGACATATTAAAAAACATGTTAACGGAAATTCCACAAAACTCAACAGTTGGTTGAAAAAACCAAAGCTTGTTAAAGGTAAGAACATTTTATTTTTCATGTTATATTTTGTAAAATATTTTTTTCTTAATTTATAGATTCTACAAATATTGTAAAATATTGTAAAGAATGCAAGAAAAATATAAACCAAAGTCTATGGGGTGGACATCTTCGATCTAGTGTGCACAAGAACAATTCCAAAATAGGCTTGGAGGAAGGTGTTGAAATTATCAAGTCAGCATTCAGGGAACGAATAATATCTTATAGGATTTCCTCACACCAAAACTTCATAAATGTGAAAGAATATTTTCAACATTTGGAATACAAAATTGCACATCTAATAGATCAAGAACTGCAGAAACATAAATGTATCAAGCTAAATATGGAACTGTTCGGTTTCTATTTTAACCCCAGCAGCGACAGCTATGATGTCAAATCTTTTAATGCGCCGTTCCAAGTCGTTTGCCAGGGATATCAGAAAAAAGAACTGTTAGAGCAAATCTGCACCATTATTGACCAGAAAGCTGACGAATTTGCAGAAAGAGATTCAGGTAAAGAATTTATTTTCGATTTTACAACAGCAACAAAAAAAGTAATTTTTTAATTTTTACGTTGCAGGATGGGCTTTGATGAATTTACTTCATTTGGAAATTAATGTTAACAAGCACAATCCGCTGAGAGCCTCATCTTTTATCGAACTTCCTCAAGAAATCAAGAGACGTCAAGCTGTGATCAACATTAGGAATGATGACAACTTTTGCTTCGCCTGGGCAGTTGTGTCTGCTCTTCACCAACCAAGCGGATTAGATTTTGAAACTTCATCCTACCCACACTACTCTTCTGTTTTGGATATGTCAGGTATAGAATTTCCAATGTTGCTAAAGAACATTAAGATTTTTGAAGAAAAAAATAACATTTCTATTAATGTATATGGATTAGAAATTATAAATCCTAAAAAGGGGTATGAAGTAATTGGTCCACTTTATTATTCATCGAATAAAAAAAATCAACATGTCAATTTATTGTTAATAAGTGATGATGATGAAAAAACTTTTCATTATTGCTATATTAAAGATTTATCAAAACTAGTTTCTGCAGAAATTTCTAAACATCACGGAAAAAAATATATTTGCGATGGTTGTTTACAATATTTCCCTACAGAAGAAAATTTATTACAACACAATAGCTATGATTGTGATCATTTACGAATTAACCTACCTTCTAAAGAATTAATAAAAGATAAGTTTGGAAACTATTCATATGATAATATTTTGAAATTTGTAAATTATCATAAACAAATGAAAGTTCCTTTCGTGGTGTATGCAGATTTTGAATGCATTTTAAAGCCTTTAAATAATGACAATGTTGATAAAAATCCTAATACTTCATACACCTTAAAACAATATGAACATATTCCACATTCATTTGCCTATTACATTAAATGTTCCTTCGACGATAATTATTCTAAATTTGAAAAATATAGAGATCAAAATTGTGATACATTATTTATAAATTCTTTAGAAAGAGATGTGTATAACATATACAATAAATATTTAAAGGCTCCTAAAAAAATGATCCCTTTGAACGAACTGGACAAAATTTATCATAACTATGAAAAAGTTTGTCATATTTGTAATAAACCTCTTTTAAATGACAGGGTTGCAGATCATTGTCATATAACCGGTCTTTATAGAGGTCCAGCTCATTCACTCTGCAACATAAATTACAGAATACCTAACTTTATTCCAGTTATATTGCATAATTTGCGTAATTATGATTCTCATCTATTTCTTAAAAAATTATGCTTAAACAAAGAACAACTAACAGTTATCGCACAAAACAAGGAAAAATATATTTCATTTGAAAAGCTTATTCATGTGGATAACTATTTTGATAAAAAGACACAAAAGGCTAAGAAAAAAAATATATCATTAAGGTTTATTGATTCTTTTCAATTTCTATCCCATTCTTTATCAAAACTCTCTGAAAGCTTAAAAGATGAACAATGTAAGGAAATAAAAAAAATTTTCAATGATGAAGAAAGATTTAAACTTATTCGGCAAAAAGGTGTATTTCCTTACAATTATATTGATGATTATTTAAAATTAGAAGAAACAACTTTACCTCAAAAAGACCAATTTTATAATACTTTAACGGATGAGCACATCAGTGATGCAGAATACCAAAGAGCTGTAAAGGTTTGGCA
Source organism: Kuschelorhynchus macadamiae (assembly GCA_030620095.1). Classification (NCBI taxonomy): domain Eukaryota; kingdom Metazoa; phylum Arthropoda; class Insecta; order Coleoptera; family Curculionidae; genus Kuschelorhynchus; species Kuschelorhynchus macadamiae. Next base: position 478,579 of record JAUTXW010002911.1, on the reverse strand, counting down.
ATTGTTTAAATGTGAATCTCTTGGTCAATACTCCGACGTTTACTTACTCTCTGATACTTTACTTTTGGCAGATATTTTTGAAAATTTTAGAAGCACTTGTTTATCCACATATAAGCTCGATCCAGCTTATTTTTACACTTTTCCAGGTTTATCTTGGGAGGCGTGTTTGCGTTATACTGGAATAGAGTTAGAATTGTTAACTGATCCAGATATGATACACTTTTTCAAAAAAAGCGTTCGCGGTGGTGTGAGCTCTTGCATTTGTAGAAAATCTGAAGCTAATAATCCATTTCTTTTAAATTTTGATCCTTTAAAGCCAACTAAATACATAATTTATTATGATGCAACAAATTTGTATGGTTATGCAATGTCACAGCACATTCCAACGGGAGATTTTGTTTGGTTAACAGATAAAGAAATCAATGATTTAAATATTATGAATATTTCTAAAAAATCTAATAAGGGATATGTTTTAGAAGTTGATTTAGAATATCCTACAAGTCTACATTCCTATCATAACGATTTTCCGTTTTGTCCAGAAAACTTTAAACCGCCAAATTCTAAATGCATAAAATTAATACCCAATTTAAATGATAAATCAAAATATGTTATTCACTATCAATTATTAAAACAATGTTTGGAACATGGACTCAAGTCAACTAAAGTTCATAGAGTTTTACAGTTTTCTCAATCTGATTGGTTGAAAAAATATATAGACTTGAATTCAAGATTAAGAAATGATTCAAAGAATGAATTTGATCGTAATACTTACAAGTTGGCAAATAATAGTATTTATGGCAAGACTATGGAAAATGTTGATAGGAGAATTGACGTAAGACTTGTTACAGAGTGGGAAAAAAATAGAAGAAAAGATGGTGCTGAGAATTTAATTGCAAAACCATATTTCAAGGACTTAACAATATTTTCTGAAAACTTGGTAGCTATTCAAATGCAAAAGATTCAAGTTACTTACAATAAACCAATATATGTAGGCTTCTCAATATTAGATATATCTAAAACTGTCATGTATGATTTCTTTTATAATTTTTTAAAACCTCTTTATCAGGAAAATATTTCACTTTTATACACCGATACCGATTCGTTCATTTTAGAAGTCACAACTCCAAATATTTATTCTGACATGATAAAAAATATTCACAAATTTGACACATCTAATTATGAATTTAATAATATTCATGAAATGCCTATTACAAAGTCAGTTATAGGAAAATTCAAAGATGAATATGCTGGTGAACCCATTACTACTTTCTTTGGTACTGGAGCAAAAGCATATTGTATTAAAACGGAAAACAGTTTAACAAAAAAAGCAAAAGGTGTTAAAAAAAGTGCAATTAAAAAGCAGTTGGATTTTATTCATTATAAAGATGTTGTTGAAAATCATTCTAAAACCTTTTGTTCAATGTATGTTTTTCGATCTAGACAACATACAATTTTTACAGAGTTAATTAATAAATTGGCTTTGAGTTCCGAAGATGATAAGCGGTATAAAATTCCCTATAGTTTTAATACATTAGCTTGGGGACACCAAGATATTGCTTTGTATCAATGGAATGCAGAACATGAAGATTTAGATATATTTATGTAGATATTATAAGGTATTTAAATTTGTTGTTTTTGAAACCAAAGTTAGTCTTCATAAGTCTTTCACAAAATGTGCTTAGAAACTTTTGACAAAGAAATTGATAACAGTTATTTTAAAACATATGAAAAACGACTTTCCACTTTTAAAAAATGGAAAGGAAAATTGAGACCAGAAGTGTTAGCTGGAGCTGGCTTTTACTATACTTCAATCAATGATATTTGTAAATGTTTTTATTGTGGTATTGAAATTTTTGATTGGTTAAGTTATGATGATCCTATTGTGGAGCATAAGAAATTTGCTAGGAATTGTGATTTAAATAACTGTTTATGGAAAAATAGGAATCGAATAATTGTAACCATTCAAAATAAGTCTTCAAGCTACACATTTTATATAGTATTATTAATATCCTTATTTATGAACTTTTACATATATTTAAATTAAGTATTTTATTGTTATTTTTTTACAACTGCTTTTGCTTTCGTGGTGAAAGTATCTGCTTAATGTTAATAAATTTGGAATATAATTATTAATTTGTTTTAATGACTATCAGTAGATCTCAATTTATTCTTCTTTATTTTATTTTCCAAAATGTTTTTTATGTTCATCATCCCCCTGGCGTAACACAGTGTGAAATATGTTTTTCTAATAAAACAGACGTCACTCTAAGTAAATATTGTAAATTTATGAAAATTGGATTAATTAACAATAGTACAATTAGTTGGATGGAACGAATAAATGGAAATGAAAATGCAAGTAAATTTTTTAAAATTTTGTATCATTATCCAAATCGATCTATTTTTGATACAAATTGGATAGAAAGGTTAGAGTTTAAAAATAATCAGTTACAAATTTTAACCCCCAACTGTACCAATTATTATGACGGATTCAAAAATTATTACTTTTCCATCATTAGTGTTACATTAAACTTTGCATTATTTTTATACATTACCATTTTAATTATTTATCTTTATTATAAATTTCAAACTGGAAATCTATTTTTTCATTAATCCATTTTAAACGAAACTTTAAAGAAAGTGGGGATGAGAATATTTAAGTACAAGAATAACACAATATGTTTCAGTCTCGTTTAGTCATTATGAACAACGCCGTGGTTCATAAACCTTTGGAAACGCTTCTTAATTCAAAAATTTATTTTTTAAATAATTCTTTGTCAAAATTTGTTCTTGTTGGCATTAGTTTAAATGATTTTTCTCCAAAAATTGTAATTGGTGGAAAAACTGGATTTTCAATCGCACTAACCGAAGAAAATTGGAAAGACATTTGTGTTCATCAAGGAATTATTGTAAACAATTTCTACTTTCCTCAAGTTGATCAAACCAGTGTGAATATAAACAACATTCATCTGCAGGTTCAGAAAATAAATGATACCCCTGTTCTACAAATTACAAAAGGCCCACACTTCATATACTTAGGACAAGAGTCTTTGGACAATTTGTGGCGATTAAAGGAAATTATTGATTATAGATTATCTATACTTAAAAGGCAAGAATTCAATACATATTTCAAAATATTTCAAAATAATATTTCATCTGATTGTGGCGACTTGTGTACGCATGTTTATAATATAATAAGTCCAACAGAAAATCCTAACAGTGAAAATGTTTCAACTATGATGGAATTACTTGCTTTATATCCTGAACAAATGGAAAACAAATTGAAGCAAAATGGAACAAAACGAAAATATTACGAAGAAAACAATGAAAATGGATCAAAAAGAAAATATTACGAAGAAAACAATATCTTTTCTGGAAGAGAACAATAAGGTGCATGTGTTAGTGAAGTGGAGCTTTGCTTACAGACAAGCCCGTAGGAGTAACTTTCAGATGTGGTACTTAGATAGACTCCGTTTTGAAAAAAGAATAAATGATTGTAAACTTATTCTAGATTCGATATTATCTGAGGAACATAGAAATAAAATATATTTGACACGTTTTAATAAAAATTGTATTTGATGTTTTACTTAATAAAATTTTAGTTTAGTAAATGTGAATTTTATTTGAAATTAATTAGCACATTAAGACTTTGTAATTTGTATCAGCTAAAGCATAAAGTGAGGAACAGAAATAAAACAAATTTAACTAAAATTTAATTTCAATTTAATTAAACAATATTTTTTTTATCAATCCATGTATTATATTTTTTATCAAGTCCTAACCATTTCACATAAACTTTGTTTCCTTTCCTTCTCAAAATCTTCTCAATAAGATACACATCGGTATGCTTTACTTTTAGTAATTCTTGCTCATAAAAACCACCCAGAATGTCCTGATTATCTTCGTCTTGAATTAAATATGTCCAAGGGTTTGTCATCTTAACTTCTTTAATGTGGAATATCTCATTTGACCAATTTGGTGTGTAACCTTTTGAAAATGCCTCTCGATGCTTGCTTATTCGTACGTGATCACCCACTTTAAACTTTGGAGATTTTATATCTAACGTTTTAGCATGAGTAAATGCAGATTTCAAGATTCTATTTTCATTTGTTTTATTTACTTGTTTTGGCTTCATTCCTATTGAAGAATGTTTTGTATTGTTATAATCTTTTACAATATCCGCTAATATATTAAACCATTTGTAATTTCCTTGAATGCTAAATATTTTCCACATATTATTCTTTAAAGTCCTGTTCACTCTTTCTACTATACTCGCTTTCAAATTGGAAAACGTGCTATAATGGTTAATTCGAAATTGTTGCATCAAATTTTGAAAATTTACATTGAAAAACTCTCTTCCTCTATCCGTTTGCAAGTTTTTTGGTGGAGTTTTTGCACTGATTAATATTTTTTTCATTGCCGCTGTTACGTCTTTTCCAGATTTAGATTTTAACGGTTCGGCCCAAACATACTTAGAAAATACATTTATGGTAATCAAGATATATTTAAATCCCTTATTAAATTTGGCATAGGGTAACATTTCAACCAAATCAGCTTGAAAAAGATCATTTAACCCTTTCACTACCACCCTTCTGCGTTTGTAGTTTTTTCTAGCAGGTTTATGTAATTCATTAACGACTTGCTGTTTAACGGTTGTCATGACAACAAACTTGTTTATTCAATTTTAAGGAAGTTCACTTTCTATGTTTTGTAATAATTCGAAATATAACTTTTATATGTTTTTTCCCATTCATTCAATTTATCAATTTGTATTGTATAACTTTTTTCATTTAAAATTTTACTAATTTTAGTAATCTCCTTTTCTAACGCATTAAAGGATTTTTTTATCTCTCCAGTTAAGAAAGTAGTTGATCTACTATCACTATTTTTTAATTCCTCCTCTGTTTTATTTAATTCTTGTTCTAATTTCTTAATTACACTGGACATTATATTTTCCAAGGAAATATATTGTTGATTTTCTTCCAAAGTGAGTTGGTCAATTGTTCTACTGTTAAGAATGCTATTTTGATTTCTTTTTTTTTCATCATCTAACCTTTTTATAAAAGTTCTTAATTGTTTAATTTTTTCCTTGTGTTTTTCAATTATTACTTCTCTTATATTTGTTTCCATTATTTTATTAATTTTGTTGATATCATCACTTAATTTTTTGTCTTCCTTTTTAACATGTTCATTTAAAAATTGCAAATCTTTACTTATTTGATTTAGCGTTAGCAACTGTTTATTAACGTTTTCAATTGAGGTATAACATACTTTAATCTGGTTTTCATACTTTAAAAAATTTTCATCAAAAACCTTAAGCTTTTTAGCAAAGATTTCATTATTTGTTTCATTTTCACCTAATCTCCTTTTTAAATTATTAATGTCACTTATTCTCTCTTGATTTTGTTTTGAAATATGGCGTCCAAATTTATCAACTGTCATGTTGAGCTTTCATTAAACAATAAATATGATTATATTTGATATCTGTTATTTATAGTATTACTTTATCTTCTCTTAATTCTTCAATAATAGAGATAATCTCGTTACTATGAGCATTATTTCCCGCATCACTTGATGAAATTAATAAACGTAGCCTATCAACAATTTCGTTTACATTATTCCAGTATACATAGTCTGTATTTGATCTGTTTGTTTTCAAAATTAATCCCTTTCCTGTAGATTTGGCTCTAGTTGTTCTAAACGGAGGTTGTGGTTTGCTGTAACTAATCTTGGCAAGGTTTTTGTCTTTGTAATCCCCTTTCTTTGTAAATATGGTCCTATTATTGTAACATATTTGTGTGATGTATTTCCTTGAACTTGTTCATTTGAATCAAAATTCCTACGATATACATTTGTTTTAGCTAGAATGTTCATGTAATTATCTAAATCTTCCTTCTTATAACCTATCGGTTCTTTTTTGAAAAGCAATTCGTATAAACCTGGCGTGCCTGTGTACGTTATTCCTCCCACTTTAATGTCCTTTCCAATAATTTCTACCGGTATCTGTGTTAAACCAAAAGAAAACTTATCCGTTTCGAGGTCATGAACTATTCCGTAATAATGGTCAAATTTATGTTGTGTATCTTTCACACCCTCATCAATATATGATCTGGGTAATTCATGAAAATCTGCTAAGTAATCTTTATATGATGGTGTACCAACATAGGTTTGAATTGTTTTTCTAGTTTGTTCCAATATGTCTGACAAGTTTAAATTTGTTGTTGTGTCACTAGAAGGATCTGAAGTTTCTGCTATAACAGTTGATGACAATGGTTGTACTACAGGAGAGGAAGAAGTGAAACTACTGTCATTTAAAAATGTTGGTAGTTCTGTAGGGAGTAACGGAGTTTTTCCTGTTTTCTGAATATTTTTCGTCGGAGTTGATGTTTTATAAAGCTTTGTAGGTGTTTTGAATTCTTCATACTTTGAAACTCTTTCTTCTTTTAAATCGAATGGTTCGGATTTACCAATACTTGAAATTAGCTGTTTAAGTGGTTGTGTTATTGGTCTATAAGTTTGTTCTAATTCGGACTGAGCAGTAGAAGTAGCTAATTTCAAGCTTTGATATTTCTGCTTCACGGCTTGTCTCGATTTTATTAATTCTCGAGCTAAACGTTTATCCATGCTGTACAAGTTTTAAATGAAATAAAACTGCAAATTTTTTACTTTTATAAATATATAAAGGAATCGAATTTACTCCTATATCTGCCGTGATTTACTTCACAATCTTTGTCAATTACAAGAAAGCCATATGGATCCATCCAACAGTTAGCACAAATATTTTTAAACTGATCAAATGTCATATCCAATATACAGTGGTCATTATATATATGATTTAAACTCAAACAGTCCTGTTTAAATAAAATTAATAAGTTTGCATTTTCTCGAATTAGACGTTTAAGGATTGAGGAATATCCTTGAAAAATAAAAAAACAATCGGTGTTTCTATGCCTTCCATGCGTGAAATAGTCCCTAATAATAGATTGATTATGACAAGGAATATCATCAAAAATGATAACGGAATTTGGCTTTATCTCATGAGGTGAAATAATGTTCTCATCGCTATCATATTCAAAGTATCCAATTTCTTTCATAGGCTTTAACAACTTCCTTAAATATTCATATTTTGGTTGATCTAATGACTTTGAATAAACATAGACATTTTCAAACCTAATTCCATTAGGATGCTCGAGCAGTGTAAGCATAACGTTGGTTTTACCGCTACCACTGCAACCAACTATAAGCCCTCTTTTTGAACCACCGCAAAATAAGTCACCATGTTTTCTCAACTGTTTACTTAAAATTTTTTCGTCATGATTATTTACTGGTAATGAGAATTTTTGTTTTTCAATCCTCATTCTTAATCACACTAGTAAATATTTTTAGCTGTAAAAGTATTTATACCAGAAAAATGTCAATGTGTTTTTAGTATAAAAAGAACTTCAATGACTGTGGGTCGTCATAAGTTGAAAAAAACTATTAAAAGACGTAATAGAAAAGGCTCTGGTTTAGTAAATAAATTAATTAGTAAATTACCTTTCGAAGTTCATATACCAGGATATAATTATTGTGGTCCCGGCACCAACTTGGAAAAAAGATTAACTAGAGGTGACGTTGGTGTAAATCCATTGGATTCCGCTTGCAAAGAACATGATATATCTTACTCTCAGACTGAAGATTTATCAAAAAGACACATATCTGACCAAATATTAGAAAAAAAAGCCTGGGATAGGGTAAAAGCTAAAGATTCTTCTATTGGTGAAAAAATTGCAGCTTTAAGTGTTGCAGGAATAATGAAGGGTAAAAGAAAGTTCGGTTTGGGATTAAAAAATACAAAAGGGGGTAAACTTAAATTGAGAAAAAAACGTATCATTCGAACACCCAAAAAAATTGGAGGATTTCTACCTCTTTTGTTTCCCATTCTTGGCGCCCTGGGTGCACTAGGTGGAGGCGCGGCAGGAATTGCTAAGGCAGTAAATGATGCTAAAGCAGCTAAACAGCAACTAGAAGAAATACATAGACATAATATTGCAATGGAAAATGCTTCTAAAGAAGGTAAAGGATTATATATTAGACCATATAAAGGAAAGGGACTATTTATTAGACCTTATAAAGGAGGATCCGTCAAAATGAAAGCAATCAGACAAAAAAAAAACTCAAAATAAGTTTTCCAAAAAGAGCACTTACGAACAATGATATTATTAAATATGTAAAGCTGTTAAAAATAACTGGCTTTAGAGGTGTTTTTATGCTCGATGAACTTCCAAAAAAAATTAATCTGAAAGAATGTGGTATTGTAAATTTGGATAAAAAACAAAATAAAGGATCTCATTGGACTGCTTATATTAAAAATAACAAAAATGTAATATATTTTGATAGTTATGGAAATTTAAAACCACCTTTAGAACTTCTCAAATATTTTAATTCGAATGGCAAAGTGGATGTATTTTATACTTATGAAAATAAACAAAAATTTAATTCATATAACTGTGGTCAACTATCCCTAAAATTTTTGCAAAAAAATATATAAACTCATTATTTATTGTAATATCTCATTCATAAATAAACTGCAATGTCTACCACAATTGCCATATCAGGAAACAGTTCTGTTTTGTCTGCTGATTTTAATCCGCCCATATATTTAGAGGATGAAAAACAATATTACCTGGGTTTAGCTGATTTTGAAACGTTTATGACTATCCCCAATATAAAAGAAGGATATAATAAATTTTATATAGATAATAAAGTAATTGTTATTCCCGACGGAACTTATGACATTACAGATATAGAAACATACATAAGAGAAAGTATAGAAGATTTATTTCCGAATGAAAAAATTTTTTTTCTTTTAAAAGCAAATGTTAATACTCTAAAAACTTTTTTAATGTGTAGTAGAATAATTGATTTTACCAAGGAAGATTCGATAGGAAAAATGTTGGGTTTTAATAGCAGGATACTAGAAGCTATGAAAGAGGAAGAATCAGATAATGTTGCAAAAATAACTAAGGTGAATGCTATTTGTATTGACTGTAATATTTGTGTCGGTTCTTACAATAATGGTAAACCTGTTCATATTATTCACCAGTTTTATCCAACTGTAGCTCCAGGGTATAAAATAGTTGAATCTCCTTTGCCCATTTTGTATTTTCCAGTTAGCGTCAAAGCAATTAACAATATAACAGTTAAAATAGTTGATCAAGACGGAGAACTTATCAGTTTTAGAGGAGAAACTATAACAGTAAGGTTACATTTACAAACAAGTGAAATATAAAATGGTTGTTAGATATAATAGAGCCCTTGGGATGAGACTTGCCCCTACTACTATCAACAAAGTAAAAACTTATAAAAAGAAAAAGCCTAAACAACAGTTCAGTATCAAATCCAACACCAACAAGTTAAGACGAGATAATCGTAAATTTCTCACATCCTTGGGTTTCACTGTTTTAAAATAATGAACATATTAAACGTAAACGAAAAGCTTTATGTAGACAATTCCATCGTCAGTTCTGAGCTTCACACATATCAACCATATATTTCTTCAAAATTCGATTACAATGATGAAATAAGGATCCCAATTCAAGAACTCGATGCTTACACTCTACCATCAGATAGTTTACTTTATATCGAAGGAAAATTAACTAATACAGAAGGTAAATATAAGAAAGAATTGCTATTTATTAACAATGGTATAGCCTTTTTGTTCAGAGAAATCCGCTATGAACTAAACGGAATTACTATAGATTCAATAAGAAATGTTGGATTAGCATCAACCTTAAAAAGCTACCTTTCTCACAATACCAACGAAAGTTTAAAACTGGAAAATGCAGGTTGGTTTCCACATCGGAAAGAAGGTGATACAATTTTAGTTGATAATGATGGAAAATTCTCCGTATCCATACCACTAAAAATGCTTTTAGGATTTTTTGAAGATTACAGAAAAATTATTATGAATATGAAACAGGAATTGGTTCTTATTAGATCAACTGATGATTTAGATGGTGTTATTTTCAAAGAAGATCCGGCACACCTTGTTACTGCTCCTGACACTCCATTGGTTACTTTCGATAAAATTTATTGGAAAGTTCCTCACATTCTAGTTGATATGCCACAACAACTTGCTCTATCAAAAATATTAGAATCAAATAAAGATATATTGATAGGATTCAGGAGTTGGGAACTTGTTGAATATTCTTCTCTAACCGAAACAACCCGTCACACATGGCCGGTAAAAACAACTAGTAAACTAGAAGCTCCTCGTCATGTTGTGATTGGCTTTCAAGAAAACAGAAAAGGGAAAATTGTTAAAGATATGAGTAAATTTGACAATATTACCTTGTCAAATATTAGAGTATATTTAAATTCTGAAAGATATCCTTATCACGATTTGTACTTAAATTTCGAAGAAAACAAATTTTCTGCTTTATACGAAATGTTTGCCAACTTTAGACAGTCTTATTATGGTGTTCCAAATGAACCCATTTTTAATCCTGAACAATTCAAAAACATTAGTCCTATTACACATATTGATTGCTCCCATCAAAAAGAAACAATTCAAACGGGATCCGTAGTAATGAGAATTGAATTTGAGACACACAATGCTATTAAAAAAGATACTTCTGCTTATTGTCTTATTTTACATGACAAATTATTTAGCTACAACCCTCTTACTAAAATTGTGAAACAATTATAAACTTTATCCCCACTATTTTCATATTTCGATTTAATTTAAAGAAATTTTCAAAAGCTTTTAGTTTTAATCATGCCATCAAAACTACAACTACAAATTGAAAAATTTATTTTTAAAATTAATCAACTGAAAGAAGAAATTGCAAATTATTCAAGTAAAAAAAGTCTCATTAAAAAATTTGCTGCTTTGAAAATATGAGATTGGTTATAGATATTCAAGGATTCAAAGATGAAAAAAATAAATTTATACCGAAAGAGCTTGCAGCTTTTGATGGTTATGAAATGACTCATTACATTTTTAAAAAGCCTTTTCCAATGGAGTTTCTTTCACCTGATTGTCACAAGCAGGCGGTATGGTTAACGAAAAATTATCATTGTATACATTGGAATAATGGATTTACTCCATTACATCATTTCCCAAAAATAATTGAAACACTTACGAAGAAAGCAGATTTTGTTTTTGTAAAAGGAAGCGAAAAAAAGGATTTTATACAGAAATATTCTAAAAAGCATGTGATTGAAATAGATGAACAACCAGCGCTAAAGCTAATGGAACCAAAATGCTTCTATCATTCAAAATCACCTTGTATGTGTGCTTTGACAAATGTGTTATTTTTATATGACAATTGTTTTATGAATGAATAAAAATATAAAAAAAAAAATTAATTACCTTTTTATTTTGCATTAACCAACCATGATTGAATACAATTAATATGATACCTTAAATCTAATTTTCTAAATTCATTTAAAAGTTCATACTCATTTTTATATTTTAAATAATCATTACAAAATTTAGCGGCTAATTTACATTGTTTCATTCGATCTATATTATTAACATATGCTGACAAATCTTGTGCTTCTGCGTCTTCTTCGCCTACAATTGATAAATATTGGAAGTATGCAGCAGATATAATAAACTCTTCATACATTTCAGTAACCATTTGCTCCATTGTAAATATTATTAAATTTATTCTTCCTTTTCAATTTCTTGAAGAATAGTATCCTCGTCAATAAATTGCTTCAAGTCTTTTAAATAGTAACCAAAGCCAATATCTTTTAGATCTTGAATAAGTTGAAAAAAATTTAATGTTTCAATGTATTTGTTGCAACAGAGGGCAGCCTTTACGAATTCCTCAGATTGATTACAATAAAAGTCTATCCACTCCGGACCACTTGCCATACAATATGAGAAATAGGTTTTTGAAAGATTACTAAATTTCTCCTCTAATAATTTAACTGCAATCAGCAACTCAGCCATTTCATTTATTTAACATAATATTTTAAATATGTAGGGGGACGTCTCTTGCGAATAGGATTAACTTTCTTTGATAATACCTGTTTTTTATCTTCGTATAATTGAAACCTCTTTTGGGTTGCAATAATAGCAGGTATAAATTGGCAATCTTCTCCTATAAATTCTATTAGGTGGCTTAATTCTCCTACAAAGTATGATTTCCCAAATGTATTGAAAAACGTAGTAAGGCTTATAATTCCTTCTAAATAATCATCACAACAGTCAATTGCTTCCAAATAATCTCGTTTCAGTGGATAAAACAGCTTGGTGTATTCATCTTTCGAAATCACTTCAAAGAAATTGAGATATTTAACTTTTAACTGTCTGATAGTTGTAGTTAATTTTTCGCGATTACACATAATTCACTTATTACTTGACACATTTTTTCTTTTTGTTTTATACAAAATTGGTGGAAAAATTCAAAAATAACTTTTTACGCAACTCGAGCACAGCTTAGTAAATGTGCCTCGGCATACTAAAATGATCATGATGCACCTATTTATAAGACTTAAGAATGCAAAATCAAATGTGGGAGAACAAAGAGAAAAAATTAAAAATATGATGCGAATGAGAATAAAAGGGGAGGAAGTTAAGAATGAGGGACATGAGAGAGAGGAAGAGGAGGAGGAGGAGGCGCTCCCATATTATAACTACTCAAAAAGCTGAGTCACTTCAGTCATTTAGTGTAAATTTGGTATAGGTAATTTTAAGTGTAATAATGTAGAGTAATAGAATAATTTAAATGTAAGTATATGTAATTTAGTTTTAAGTAAATGTTACTTTCTTATAAAAAAAAAACTTTAATAAAAAGCACTATATCAAATTTGTATGATTTTTTTACTTAGACCCTTACAAGAACCTCGGTATATCAAGAATTATTGTAGATATATTTCGAAGAGTATTGGTGTACTCAAAATGCTTAAGAAAAAAAAGATATTTTTGTAGAGCACAAAGTGTACTATTTTTAAATATCCTTGTAAATGATTTCCGAACAAATTAGCTAATGTTTAATAAAATGTTAATAAAGTAATAGTGTACTAAAAAAACTGTATTAGTTGTCATGCGGTAGTTAAGACTCGTTCAGGAATAAAAACATTTTTTTTCATTTAAATTTTAAATATAAGATTTTTTTTTCGAGAGACAAAAAAGTTTCCTTCCCGCGAATACTTTAATACTTAAAATAAAATTTAAAATAATTGGTCCAATATGTTTTATTATTTAATTTGTAACATTAATGGCTAAACTATCTCTTACACTTAAATTAAGTTAAATTTATATATCAATACACCAAACTTAACTTAAACTATATACCAATCTATAAAGTATAATTATAAATAACTAAACGATTAAACAAGCTTATTTGATGCAGAACCATTTAACATATTATAACTAAAAATAGAATCGTGAATTATTAATGCGAAAACTTTAGTGTCTTTAGGAAACCGACTGTTACGTGTTTCAAATTCAATCTGGACATCCACAGTTGAGGATTTTACAGCTTCCACCTGATGCGAGCAGTCAATAACAAACAGCGGATTTTTCATGTCTTCGCCAAAATCCATCAATGGGTCGTTAAATTCTCGACCATAATAACTGCTTTGGAAGTTTTCATAGTTATAATAGGCCGCTGCATACAATTTCTTTGAAAAATCCAAATTCCATCTTTCATAGGGGAATACTGTTGAATTAAGATAAACTCGAATGTCACTTATATTTGCATTTGTAAATTCAGTCGCATCTTCTTTATAGCTATCCGCTTTTCCAATATTCTGAAATCCGATAATTAAATAACGAGGTTTCTCTAGACTTGTACTCGTTCTTATAGCCCAAACATCGGATGAAGTTTGTCGGAGAGCAGGAAGATCGTATAGATCCCACATGCGGTAAGCCATTCGGATATTTGCATTACTACCACCTTTATTAATACACGATAATAGTTTTAGCTTTTGCCTATCCTCGGGGACAATGTGGCGTATTTTCCACTCCAGTTTGTCAATTTTAATATCGGCTTCAACTTCTCCAATATAACAGTTGTTAAAAGTGCGGGCAATTATTATAATCAATTCCTGTTTAATGTTAAAAATCTCCTTCGTATATTCCTCAGCAAAACCCATCAGATATTTTAGGGGTACTTTACCAGAAAATACATTACTAGCGGTATCCACAATGTGTTGGTTTTCTTCATTTAGACCCCATCCGCATGTTAGAAGCGGTTTCAGCTGTGTACTACCAAAGGAAACCATTGTTTTAAGAGCTGTAGTTACACCTGGTTTTCTGATAACTGCAACTTTCTCACCGCCTATCTCATATCGAATTTCCTCAAATAGAAAAGCTAATGAATTATTAGATAAAAAACACTTTTTGGTAGCGTCTTTTGGTTTAAATGTTCCTTCGACATAGATGTAGCTTTCCGATATATCCAAAATTATGTCTTGAAAGTGAATTGGAATACGAATTTCATCGGAATTTTGGAATTTAGGTGATCCATAGGGTTTATATGTATGTTCTTGCAGGCTTATGATAGAATTATTGAAAATAGGTTCAGTAAAAACCTCAATTTTTTCACTACTTGTCATCATGTTCGTTGGCTTCGTACTTTCAAGCCGATCGATTGAAGAAATCTACGATCTTTGGCAGAGAGACGTTGATATCTTTTTGGTCTGACTTCGTGATCGTGAATGAACTCTGTTTTAGCGATATATTTCTTTTTATTAGGTTTCGTTATTGTTTGACATATCGAAGAAAACATGTACGGTCGGCGGTTGTAACAAAAACCCATCATTAGACTAATTTCTTTAGCTCCAGTTTAATAATAATCTTCTCGTCATTGAAATCGATAAGATCGCCGTTGTCGTCCAAGATGCGTAGAGTAATGTTGTCAATGAACTGACGTCCTTCAGGCTTCAACGGTAAATAAATAAGGTTTGTGGGTTCTTTCGTTATCTTATAACCAGGTTCAACATCAATATCAAATTCAAATAAAATATGACATTCTTGTGAGTTCAGGTATGCTCCTGAGATAATATTACAACCAACACGTATTATGCGTACTTTCATAATGTCTACTTGAGAGGTTGATTCATGTTTTTTGTTGTCTATTGTTAACAATATACGATCAAATCCCAACATCCGGCCAATGCAGTTTTCTCCTGTAAAATCCATAATGTATTTTGTTTTTATTTCACATTTCAATGTGTTAATATTGGGTGCTAATGAAAATATTTTATCATCATTATCTCTCGTGGACACTTGTAAAGCAGTTTTCATTGCTTTTTCAATCTCATACACTTCATATACTCCTGGGGGAATTGTTAACTTTATAGATGGTGAAGTTTTATCATTTTTTTTCTTATATGCAAATAAATTATTGCTTTCATCAATACTAAAAATAGAATTATATGTGTAAAATTCAACAAGTGCAAGCCCATATTTATTTACTGTATTGAGTTCTAATGGTGGGTAAAAATCTGTGCTTAACACGCTTGAGCGTCCTGTTAAAGTGAATGTGTATGACATGACTGATAAAAAAATCTACTGTTTTTAGCTTTTATTGTTGTCGACAGCAGTTTATATTGCTATAGGTGGTACACCGTTTACTTGGTTTTAAAATTTTAAACCAATTTTTTTCTGTTATTTCTACATCACTTATTTTACAGTAACAGCAAAACAATCTCCTAACTGCTGGTCCATCCCCTTCGTCTCCATTCAAATTCTGGTTATTATGATGCTCCGTGCAATACTGATACTTTAATATGTCTATGTAACATTTCATGTGTTCTGGCAATTTATCCCAAACAAGTGCGATTTCATTTGGGGAACAAGCAATCATAACATCCTTGGGCATGTTTTCTAACTCTTCAGAAGTCATTTTTAATAAACTACGGGATCGATAATAGGCTTTTAACGAAGACGCCATCTTTTTATAACTATCTCGATCCATTTGGGGGGTAGGAGACATATAGATTTTTACGATTGAGAGAGAAACTTTAAGCATAAATGACCGCACCAGACTGCCCC
This sequence comes from Kuschelorhynchus macadamiae, assembly GCA_030620095.1. Taxonomy (NCBI): domain Eukaryota; kingdom Metazoa; phylum Arthropoda; class Insecta; order Coleoptera; family Curculionidae; genus Kuschelorhynchus; species Kuschelorhynchus macadamiae. The sequence goes on along the minus strand of JAUTXW010002911.1, from coordinate 462,585 downwards.
AAATTTTTGCTGTCGATCGTATGTATAGTAAATTTCCTTTGCTGCTTCCCCACCCATTCGCAGATATCGAACCAGTTCAGTTGGCGGTGGTAAATCACCAAAGCTGTCGTAATATGTAACTTCTGAATCATTCTTCCGATACGCCACCCAATGTGTTCCAAATCCCATTATACTGTCCAAATTAAGAATACTAGATTCATAACGTCGAGGACCTCGTCGAGGAAGTGAATCTCGCATAAATACACCTCTAAAGTATGGTACTTGTAGCTGTAATGCATACTTTTCTAGATCAATATTCGATAATGGCCTTCGAGGAAGGCATTTTACTAGTTTTTTGAATAGTTCATAAAAAGCCCTAAGCCTGTCCTATATGGTTTCAAATACATTCCACCTCCTTTCGATTTTAGCTGTAACTCACCACCCGTTTTTTGGGTCGTGGCATTTTTTGCTGTTTTTACTGCACGCACTACCCCTGCAACACCACCTGCTAAGGATCCTAATGCTGAGAGCCTAGCAAATATTGGTATCAAAGGTAATAAGCCACCAACCTTCGGAACAGGTATAATTCTAGGTATGCGTATCTTTCGCTTACCACCACGGGCTTTTAATAATTTCCTTGCCGCAGCCACTGCTATTCTAGATGCATTTAATATGTCTTTTTCCGTAAATTTCTTACCACCAGCTTTATCTAATTCAGCTCGAATGGGTTGTCGCAATGTTGATCCAAAAGTAAACTTGAACACTCTTTTGTTTTTACATGTATGTTTCCCTTTCACAAATCGTCGTCGTCGCTTTCCTTTGGAGCTCTATATTTTAGCTGAATGCGTTGAAACACCCATACTGAAACGTTGTTTCGCCTTCATAATATTTGTTACCAACCAAGCAGATATTTTTTTACCTGCACTAGCGTCTTTTGATTTTACTCTCTCCCAAACACGTTGTTCAAGATCGTAATCGGCTTGATGGCGTGAACTTAGGTTATTTTCGGTGTTTGAATACGCTATATCGTGCTTCTTACACGCTTCATCTAATGGGTTAATTCCCAAATCACCTCTCGCTAATCGCTTTGTAAGTTTGGTGCCTGGCCCACAATATTGATAACCGGGAAGGTGTAACTCAAACGGTAGTTTATTAATTATAGTATTCACTATGCCACACCCAGTCTTACTCGAATATCGAGAACGTCCACTTCGTTTGACGGTCTGCATCTGAATGAGTAGTTAAAGCCGAGTGTTCGATATAAAATAATTTTTTTCACTATGATGCGTATTGTTAAGCTGAAACAGAAGCTAGAAATAGATAATCTCGATGAAAAGGTTGGATCTGGACATGTAGGGAAAAATGTGGGACGTCGGCATGGTCCTTTGTTGCCATTATCAATTCGTGGATTGCTAATAGGACCTTCTAATTGTGGAAAAACAAATGTTATGATTACCTTGCTTACACACTCTTTAGGATTGCGCTTTGAAAATGTCTACGTATATTCAAGGTCGCTGTATTAACCCAAATACGAATATCTCAGGAAAATTTTCACACCAATTAAGGGTCTTGGTTATTATACTTTTTGCGATGCAACAAATATCGTGGAGCCATCCGATGCCAAACCAAATTCAATTTTCATATTTGACGACGTAATGTGTGAAAAACAGGATGTTATACGATCATATTTTAGTATGGGACGACATAAAAATGTAGATAGTTTTTACCTAGCACAAACCTATTCCCGAGTTCCCAAGCAATTAGTACGTGACAACGCCAATTTAATTATAATGTTTAAACAAGACGAAGAATGAATTTACGACATATTTTTTCTGATCATGTATCGCCAGATGTGACTTTTACACAATTTCAAGAGATGTGTGCTAAATGTTGGAATGATAAGTATGGATTCCTCGTTATTGATAAGGATAGCGATTTAAATTCGGGAAGATATCGCAAGGGGTTCGATAACTATATATACACAGAGTAAGATCAGTGAATTCGTATTACATAATTGTGTGATACTCTGACAACATCACCTTCATGATGAATAATGACATTGATCTGAAACGTCAATTGATTCGGGTTACAGATGCCGTTCGAAAAAAGTTTAAACAAATTAGAGCTGCTAATGTACAAGATAAATTTGAATTGGACAAATTTTATGAGCCGATTGCTAAGCCTTTGACTTCTATATCCAATGCAGTAACACAAAAGTCTCGTAAACATATACAATCACAATCGAAAAGTTTAAGCACATACATAGAAACATCAACACCGATCACAGAAAGGCCCAAGTACACGGCTGAAACATCGATAGATACCCCGAAAAACGAGACGTTAGATGGAATTTATGCAACACCTTCTCCATCAAACAAATCTACAATGTCAGCTGTCACATTAAAAGATCGCTCATCTCCAGATATTATCATTAATACATATATGAATGGTTTAAAGACAAAACCATTACAATTCGATACAGTTTATGGAGTACATCATAATTCAAAAGTAAAAAACAAAAAGTTTATGGGTAATTTGGAAATACGTTTTCCTCCTGGTATAGTGACACTATGGCGCGAATCTAAGAATATTGCAACCTTTGAAGGGAATGCAGAACTTTACGATTTGATATTTTTAAAAATCCACGGGTATTAGAGCATATCGAAAAGATGACTCCCGAAGTGGCAGAAGACTATAAAAAGATGTTACGGTTGACAAATGCACCATACAAGGGTTATGATGAGAAGCGGGGACGACAGGAAACCAGGCGGAAAAATATTTAGAGATTATAAAACCATTAATGACAGGGAATCGATTGGGAAGTGGGATCGCAGGTAAAAAAACATATGCTCAAGTAATGCTACTATTAAAGAAACATGTTTTATCGGAAACTCCTAGCTATGTATATTGGAATAAAACGAAGGAGCTGGTAGAACGGTTATGATTGCTGTGGAGTTCAAAGATGGCTGGCCATACCGGACACGATAAGGAAATAATGTCAATTATAGAAGAACTTCGTGAGGAAGGTATAATTTATTAAGTAATCTCCTAATTTGATCAGTTGTAATGTTTCCTGTTGGTAGACGGAATGAGACTCGTTGTTATTAACAATAATTCTATTAAGAACACTGATATGAATAATGTACAGTCCAAGGGCTGGACCGACAAGGTCCACCCTTGCCCTTACTACCACTTTGGTTAAAAGCTAGCGTATATCTCCATATGGGTGAATGCGTGATGTAGGACACCGTTACCAAGAGCGCGATGCAGCGTCAGCGTGCTCATTCTGCTTTTATTATGAATATGAAGTAACTTTAATGCCAACAACTAATACAGGGTGTCACTACACTACACCTTCCCCCTTTTGAAAGAATGATTATACTTGTTGAATCATTCTTACAACAACCTAACACAAAAGTAACCAAAAAAAAAATCGTTATAACTAATCAGCTTTTGACAAAACTTATACATTTAACATACTATTTAAAATGTGACAGGTAATGGCTTTCACTATGCGCACTTGTGAAGGACACTACTGTGTAATGAGTTAATTGATGCTTCAATGAATGGTTTGTTTTTTTTTATTGTTAATATTATATGAGTGTTTCTTGTATAGTTTTGTCAACCAATAAAATATAATAAAATAAATATAAATAAGCAATATAATAATATATAATATAATAATCTATGAATAATAAAATAAAACCAATACGCAATATAGTATATAATAAAATTCCAAGTTAAGTATAGTCAATAATTATACCCAAACACCTACAATAAGCCAAACAATAATTACAAAGTTTATATATATGCATATAGTCGGGTGTGCGCAAAAAGGTAATATAAAATGTAAGTTTTATTATTCAAAATTCATTATGTACCTATTATAAGTTACACATTAAGTGATTAAATTCGACAATTCGAATATTATTGTATTATTGACAAGGAATACAGTGTATATAATTTTTAAAGTCATATCCGAATAGATGCAGTTATTATGTATATTTTGTTCAGGCTCAAATTATTATGTAATATTAGCTTGTAATTACAAAAACAAATTATTACTAGACTGAGATCATTAGATGCTCATTTTTATTGTGTCGTAGGTAGCTTAATCAAAAAAACAAATATTGTCGTTACTTTTACTGATTATAACTAACTTTTTTTTTTATTATTATTATTATTAATATTATTATTATTATTATTATTATTATTAGCGCATTTGTAATTCCTTTCTTCAAAGATTTTAAAATCTCTACTACTTATCTTATACTTTACTTACTTTGTCCGTTATTCACTTTATATATTATATTTTCGTATTTTTGCATGCATTTCATTAATATATTTACATTATAGTTTTTTCCAGTTCCCTCGGCGACGTACCTAAGTCAGACGCTGATCGGGATTTCTGGCTTACTATATATATATATATATATATATTTTTTTTTTACAGTCCACTTTAACAGTATCTATTAATACTTTTGACGTCTTGAATTCAATGCTTCGTACGATTTAAAACTAGATTTTTGATATGTATATAAGAAAACCGTTATTAGACTGCGGGTACCCTATTGTGCAATAAGCACTACTTTCATCATTTCTCGTATTATTTTTAGGCACATGCACTCCCTTTCATCAGCCTACATACCTAGCTTAGGTAATGGCGCTAACGCCCAGCTTACCATTAATGAGTGGGAAAGTGCTCCTATTTCTTTTCTTTTTACTTTCTATGCAGACCAGCTAATATCTATACGCGTTTAGAAATTTTATACATTTTCGGGTGATCAGACCAATCCTGTATAATTTCTAACAATTTAAGTATGATATTAACTGTTGCACATTCCATTTTATATACTCATACATTCTTTAACCATTCTCATCTATTTTGCCATTCCTAACAACAAACTTTTGCTCATCAGCCATTCATTAAGGCCAAGCAATATTTCCTCGAAAAAAAATCTAACAATAATGATCAAGTTTTGTTTTATCAGCGCTAATTTTTTTTTTGTTAATATTTAGGTAAATACGGCTTAATTTCACAACTTTCTTAAGTAGAAGTAACTTTACACATATACGCTGAGCTACTGTCTAAGTTCTTAGAATTTTAATAAAATAAGCTTTTCGTTGCGTAAGCGTTAATAATTTTCCCTTTTGGTTTATTAATGAATTTACTTATTTATGTCACAGAATTATGGTAAAATTCGACTTCAAATTTTTAATGCTCTAATAATTATTGAATGTATTAGAAATATAATTGAATATGTTTTGTATCTGAATTTTGTGCTAGCCACCTAACGTTTAGCCAGCATAAGCTGCATAATCTGCTCTTATTTATTTTTGTAACCCTATTTAGTTATCTCGGGGTTGTCAAGTATTTTTTTTTTGATGGTCATTTTAACATTGTATTTTGTATTTTAAAGTAAACATTAAACATTTATCAAACTACTGCAGAATATAGTTTAGCCTTAGATATGTTTTTGAATGCTAATGAATAACCAAATTATGTGTTTTGTTTTCAGGTTTTTTAATTTATTATTATTATTTGATAAACAGTATTTTCAGCGCCCAAGTTTTATGGCTGGGTTAGCTTCTTTTATTGACTTTTCAGAGAAAATTTAAACAGATATACAAAGGAAAAACCATTTTTTTTTTCTAACTAGGTATAATATATGTTCAGATTTCTTTTTAACATTTTTTGTTTTTTTTTTTTTATCAAAAACGCTAATTTTTTTTTTTTTTTTGGGGTTTCTAAAAATTTTCTTTAAAAAATATTTCAATTTAATACGAAAATATCGTTTAGAAAAAATCCACTTGAAATTAAAAGAAAGAAAATCTGGGGGATTTTTTTTTTCATAAATATGGCGAATTTGTGGAATTATTCAGCTGTGCCTGGGGATATTCAGCGAGGCAACATGGCAACGTTGAGACATCTAAATACTTTGGTAGACGTTGCTCGATTTTGATTAAATAACACATACAATGACGTAACCAAGGGGGCTTTTCTTTGACGATGTGTATGTAATTAATTACTATATTTATAATACCTATTTATTATTAATATACTTATTATTTATTAATATTAAATTATTTATTAACATTATTATTTATTATTATTATTTTATATACTTCAAAATCAGGATAGCAGATACGCCAAGGGGTTTACTAGCATACGGTCAGATTAGCAAGTTCTCTAGTATGGATATGTTGCCGAAGGAGCAACTGAATGATGTGTGAATTATATTGCTTGCAGCTCAATAATCATGAATTTCATAAATATGACCCAATGCATATGCTGCATATTATTTAATGTATCTTCTGATATTAATTACCAATAATTTCAGATATATAAAAGTAAATCTTATTTATTCTGTACATTTTACCAGAACATTTACGTCATGTTAAGCGTTAGTGTACTTTTATAATCAATAATTATTATAAATTATATTTATTTAACATCCAATATAAGAATAGATTAACACATTAAATAACCTTGTTTAATTGCTGGAATGCAATTAGTTGACAAAATCCACCATCAAAATCACCATATCAGCAGAAAATCTAGGACTGTGTTTGTTGCAACAAGTGTATTTGTAGGCTATGAACCTAATGAGCTCAAGTTTTAATACATAATGAAAAATTTATAAAATTATTAAACTTTCTTGGAAGTTCAAGCATCTAATTTAGCTTTTATTACTATGCAATATTAGTCTTAAAACATTTTATATTTTAACCATTATAAATTAGTAAAAATAATCAACTCGCTAGTCTTTATTTAGCACAATTTCTTCCTTAAAATATATAGAGAACGAAAAATCAACCAAGAATTAGTTATTAAGCTGACGAAATTACAAAAATAAGACGGGGTCGTCGATATTTGATTTATGAAGTGAAAAGGCTTATTTTACCAATGACGTTTTGAATTAAATTTCAATTATCGTAGTTACAAACAAGTGTAATACATATTTAACCTATGAAAACTGACCATTCTTAGTTTGGGTTAGTTATGAATTAAAAGCCCATTTGTCAGTCTATGTGACAACCAAAAATATTTCGTTTTAGTAAGTCATGGTTAAGTAATCGTATCGAAAGTTTAAGCGAGACTCCTGTTCAATCAACCATTTATTATACATTAAACCATGTATTTTTAGTCATTCTTAGATTTCATATTTATATTGATTTTGAACCAATATAAGTCTAAATCAAAATGAATCAATAATATGACAACTGCAAAAGCTAAAGAAAATTTTAGGTAGTTACTTATTTAGAAATTTACTTATTTTGAAGTGGCCAAAAACTTATTTTTCATTTACATTGAGCAATAAATTAAATAATAACTACTTAGTTTAGTAAGACGTGACAACGCATTGTTTTGGAATGCAATAATTGTTTTAGTAGGTAACAAAAACAAAATAAGTAGGTTAGCCTGACTTTGCTTAGTTATTCACATTTTAAATATTACTTTGTTTGCTTATTATTCGCAATTCATCTGATTGATATGTAAAATATCATTTTCTTAGACAAAAGATGTTTAATAAAATAGCGTAATCAATGATAATTACACCAGCGTTATCCATCTACAGCACTAGCCGTTTTCGCATAACTCTACGAACTTTAAAAAATCATATAGGATAATCAGCATCTAATGTCCAATATGTCTGTTTTATTTATTTATTTATATAAAATATTTTAATATTATTACTTGTCAGATAGCAAGATTAAGATAAACATTATAATTATTAATTAGCACTTGCTTCTAGTTCGTGAATTAAACTTCTTAGGTTTGGTAATACTCATTATTTTTAAAATAAAATATACCTCCTATTAAATATATATACTTTAATATTCGTATTTTTATGCAATATTACACCCTAATCTAAAATTTAACACTACTTAATAAAAAGATTTAAACACGCCCTTATGTTCCAGATGACCATTGAGAATTAATTATTAATTATTCTAGTACCTTATGCCCGCACTCGATTTTGCGACTTTTAGTTCCTTATCATATATTTACATACTTTAAAACTCTACAAATTCCAGTAACTTCTACATTTCCATTTCCATATTATATAATTTCTTTTTTGTATCTTGCACCTAAAAAAAGCTAAAAAATAAAAACTCGTTCTGGTCCATATTATGGTGGTCTTCATCATTCAGTTCTTAACTTATCAAATTTGGCCTTGTTATCTAGTGAAGTGCTCTTTGGCCTTCTTTCGCCCATATATACAGTAATATTTCAGCAGGCTGGATCTTTTAAGGCACTTACGGCAGGTTGTCCTTACGGATCGTTTAAGGCAGGGTCGCCATGTAATGTTTCCTGTTGGTAGACGGAATGAGACTCGTTGTTATTAACAATAATTCTATTAAGAACACTGATATGAATAATGTACAGTCCAAGGGCTGGACCGACAAGGTCCACCCTTGCCCTTACTACCACTTTGGTTAAAAGCTAGCGTATATCTCCATATAGGTGAATGCGTGATGTAGGACACCGTTACCAAGAGCGCGATGCAGCGTCAGCGTGCTCATTCTGCTTTTATTATGAATATGAAGTAACTTTAATGCCAACAACTAATACAGGGTGTCACTACACTACACAGTATCTCAAGAGACGTGCGTTGGAACTATGAATACTAGCACAGAAAAAATAAAAATTGTCAATGAACTTCATAGGTCCGCGAGAAAAAATTTTCCCAGAAGACACACCATCATTAAAGGATATGAAGACTTGTGGCAAACAGATTTGGCGGAAATGCAACAGTATGCAAATGAAAACGATGGATATCGCTATATCTTGGTGTGCATAAATTGCTACTCCAAATTTGTCTATACTAGGGCGATTAGAAACAAAACAGGGGCTGAAGTCACTAAAGCAGTGAAAGACATTTTTAAAGAAGCAAGATATACACCAATAAATCTACAAAGCGACCAGGAAAAAGAATTTTTAAATAACATATTCCAAAATCTTGTTAAGGAATATAACATTAATCATTATTCGACGTACAGCACCAAAAAAGCTGCGATAGTTGAACGAGTCATACGTACTATTGGTATGAAACCTATAAACGTTAAATCAACCAAACGCATTAATGCGTAATTGGATAAAAATAGTACCCAAAAAGTTTAAATTTCGTTTGGGTGATATAGTTCGTATAAGCAAATACAAAAGTGTCTTTGATAAAGGATATACGCCCTCATGGTCCACGGAACAGTTTAAAATCGTAAAAGTTAACATTACCAATCCACCAACATACCTCTTGGAATCAATAGAAGGTCAACCTATAAAAGGATGTTTTTATGAAGCTGAACTGCAAAAAACATGTAGTCCGAATGTTTATTTAGTGATTCAGATCAATTTAATTCATGGATTGATGAGACAGATATTGTTTAAAATATTATATTTTGTAATACTTTCAAACCTATCGAAATATGTATATTGGTTAAGGTTACTATTAAAATAAATACCCAATAAACTTCAACTTTGTTTTATTTAAATATGTGTTTATTATATTTATAAAATAGGTTTATTCACAACAATCATCATTCTTGATTATCTTCATACCAATCAGCAATCTTGATTATCTTCATATATGAGTATTCCTCATCAAGTTAGAGCTATGTTGATTTTTTTCTCAAGCATTATTAAACTATGTGCTAGACCACTTTTTTATCCAAATCGCTCATTCTGATTTCATGTTTTTCAATTCTCCCGAGTACATCTATTTTTATTGTTTCAATATTAACAATTTTTTCTTCAAGCTGCTTTATATCGGCACGAACCTTATTAAGTAGATCTGTATTCATTATATCTTCTATTTGTACACGTAATCGATGAATTTCTTTAAGCGCATAATCCTGGGTAACAGCATCACTACCCTTAGTCGGTGGGGCGACATTGGTTAAAGATTTTCCTCGCATGTCATATTGACCGTCCGGCGTAAGTTTAAATCCAATTCCTGGTGACCCCCTCAATAAATGCACTTTTTCACCAGGCTTTTGACGTCCAAATTTATCAATTGTGTTGTTAACACGACCCATGTTTATCTAAAACTATTTTCTTTTCACCAAAATGCTGCATTATAAGGTATAAAATAAAACTTGTAGGCTCTGCGACATTGCTTAAATATTTTCATTAAGGTTAGATAATATTATATCACTTGTTTCTAGTCTCTTAGTTAAATAGTTTCTATTATCATAGTTAGATATTTTCCTCAAATGTATCCGAGATCTATGAGTTTCTCTAATTAAACGATCAACATTTTTCTCAAGGTTGGATAATATTACTTCTCTTTTTTCTATTATCGAGTACACATATACAAATTCTATTTCGAACTTAATAACACTAAGTATTTCACTAATTTTAACATAAATTTCATTTAATAATTCAGCCAGTAATGTCCGAAGCTTGTGAATTTCTTTAAGGAAATATTCTCTGGTTACAGCTATGTTAGTTAAAGATTTTCCTCGAATGTCGTATTGATGATCAACATTAAACTTAAAACCAATTCCTGGAGGATTGTATACTACTATTTTTTTATTAACTTTTTGACAACCAAATTTATCAATTGCAATGTTAATTCTACCCATGCTTACTTAGAACTGATGTAAAATTCAAAAATGTTTGAATTTATATCTGAAAACTGTTGAAAATAACAGAATTTAAAAAAGACACCTATCTACTGCAAATGACGCCACATACCCCCAAGCGATCAGAGAAAAGAATTTTTTAATAACATATTCCAAAATCTTGTTAAGGAATATAACATTAATCATTATTCGACGTACAGCACAAAAAAAAAGCTGCGATAGTTGAACGAGTCATACGTACACTCAAAAATTATCTCTATAAGGAGTTTTCAGCTTAATATTTTATTTTTTATCTAACTACATATTTACAACTTTCTAAAACTATTTATTCATACATAATTTAAGGTTCGAAACCAAACGCGGTCAGGAAAAATGTTCAAGAGCAAATAAACCCAAGGTCATACAATTTGACCTTCAAAATGTTTCAAGGTCAAATAGACCCAAGGTTTTTCGTTAGACATTTCTGATTTGTAAAATAATGTGAAACACACCTGGGCTCTCAAGGTCATGGACAAATATCGAAAAAGTATGATGCGCGCTCAAGGTCATATGACGTCACATCGCCTCAAGGTCAAACTACACAGCACACATGGGCTCTCAAGGTCCGGAAAAATTTTCAAAGGCAAATAAACCCAAGGTCATACAATTTTACCTTCAAAATGTTTCGAGGTCAAACAGACCCAAGGTTATGTGGGCGGGCCAATTAACCCAAACACCCAAGCCCTGCATATCATATTTTAGCCTATCTACTGCAATAGGATTCGTGAATTTTATACGAAAATGATGTTTTCTGGTTTTTGGGCATAATTTTACCTTTTCTCCACATTAATCCAAACACCCAATCCCTGCATGTCATATTGACCGTCCGGGGTAAGCTTAAATCCAATACACCATATTAATCAACACGCCTTTTAAAAAAGATACCTATCTACTGCAAATGACGTCACATACCCCCTTTGTTTATTCTAAACACTGAAATTTAAATATTAATCTGCTATTGCTTGGTACATTTAATTTTAAACACAAAAATTTAAAAATTGTAAATAATACCAAATTAAATAAATATTCAAGCGACCAGGGAAAAGAATTTTTTAATAACATATTCCAGAATCGCAAAAGTTAACAACACACAAATTTAAAATTGTAATTAATACCAAATTAAATAAATATTTCTAAATGTTGTTTATTTAAATATCATTTGGTTTTAATAGTTAACACTCGAGGCCATCTGTCGTCACACACCCTCAAGGCCAAACAATAGAGATGATGTAAACACGTGCACTCAAGGTCATATGACGTCACTTCAAGCACAAACATAAAAACGTCACACCCCCAAGACCAAACAATATAGCTGATGTAAACACGTGCGCTCAAGGTTATATGACGTCACCTCAAGGACAAATATGAAAACGTGGTATACAAAACTCTCCAAGGTCGTGGGGCGGGGCTTAATCTCATGGTCATGGGGCGGGGCTTAATCTCATTGGTCATGGGGTCCAAGGCGATGGGGGTGGGACTTAATATCAAGATCATGCGGCGCGCGGCGGGGCTTAATCTCATTGGTCAGGAGGCGGAGCTTAGTGTCAAGGTCGAATGACGTCACACATGTGGGCAGGGCTTAATCTCAAGGTCAGGAGTAGTAGTGTCACCCCCCACCACTTTCAGAACCCGCATACTTCATTGAAGTGTATTTACTTATTTGCAACCAAACTAGACGAGTAGACTCCTTTTTCAACACAACTTTTAAATATTTATAATATTATGCCAGTTCACGGATCCTTCGCTTTGAAATGTAAGATTCATTCCAAAAACATAATATTGTCTAAAAAGTTCGGAAATGGCCCTACTCGCCTTATCATTGGGTTAACTTAACACGGATTTTAAAATCTTCAGCGTGTAACTCTTGGTTTATTGTGATATGAAATGGATGATATTTATATTTTCTTGTAGTCTTGCTTACTGTAGATTCTGATGTTAAAATCTTAAGGTTATTTGATCTTTTTTTTTTGTAGCAATTTTATTAACAAATTATTATATTATCTAAATTTTCCATGGATTAATTTTAGATATAAATTATTGTATTCATATTAAATACTTTTGTTTTACTGACAGCTCCTATGGTTACTTTGATCGAGTTGGTAATTTTCTAAACTACGGAAAAAAGGGAATTTTAAAATATTTCGAAAACTATTGAAGATAGATATATAATATATGTCATAAAAGTTGTAGATTTTTTTATGCTTAAAAAGAATAAATAAAAATACAGGGGTTCCATTTAGAAAAACTGAAATAAATTGCTTTAAATATGTTAAAGCTGGGCATTTAAATTTGGACACCCTGTCTGTAATATCTTTAATATTACGGAAGCAGTCCTTTATTCCATGCCTATTTTGTGCAGAAGCAAAATATTTTATTTTTAGTGGCACAACTAGGCGTTATATTGCTAATCATAGATGTGCATCAAATGTATATTTTTTTTTCGTTTAAAGCCAAATATTTAACAAAGTATCAATTTTAGCCATATAACATGCTATACAAAAAAGTGTTAGAATTTTATGTAGAATTTAAAAATCAAGTCAAATATAGTATGTCCTATTTAAAAAAATACAACTTTTAGTAGCCCTACTTTTTTGACGCACCCCGTATAATTCAAAATATTTTTAGAACGAGCGCGATTTACATATATATCCCATAGCATAAACAGATTATTTATGCTATGTATGTATTGTACATGTTCGACGTAAATTTACTTTTTTCAATCGGTCACTCACCCTGTACATCTACTGTCGCTATATCTAGCGTTCGCTATAAATATGTTTTAATGGAACCTCAGATTAAATATTTTCTGTTTGACATGTGCTTTTATCGATGATAATAAAAAAATATAAACAAGCAATCAAGAAAATTTTGCTTCAAGTATGTGGTTTAGGTTCTTTTACCCCATAATATATGTACAAAAGGCTTTAACTTCTAGGGTTAGGCATGGGCTCCAAAAACTGTTTACAAAAAACTATAATTATAGAAAGCACAAAAACTTTTACAGTTGTAAGTTACTAAGAAATCGAGAAAGCACTAAACTCTAGTTTGACGCGGCTAAACCCAAGAACCATAATTTCCCACTGCAATTATATTGTTAAGTGCGTCTCACGTAATATCTTGCTTAACTCAGAAGTTGTATACAAAAGTTTATTGAATAAATGTATTTATTTTTATAAATTTATTTTCATATATTTAGGGTATTTACATTGCTCTCATCAGGTATAAGTTTTCTTATTTCAAATGGAATATCCTGTATGTTTATAAATATTTTCGTAGGTCATCTAAATGGAAGCCCAACAATATAGTATAGATGTCAAATAATTCGTTTCTGTTATATTGGTGCATCTTCAGAATTTCACGGATATTCAAAGCAATGTAACTAATATAGTTAAACTAATATTAAATATCTGCTTACACCGAAAATAATGTAATGTATATATTTGTATGTATTGTATGAATTATCAAATGTCAAGTATATTATATGCTTCTTAATGTATTTGCAGCTTAAGTATTGTTGTCGTAGGATTTCTCCCACATTTTAGGTTTTGTCAAAAAGTAAGAAAATTACACAAAGTTTATGTTGTTATTGTTGAACAATTATCTATTAATATTGCCATTTTTTCTAGGGATTCACACAAGAGCCATGTAGAGTGCCTTTTCGACTTCGCAAACGACTATATTACAATTTATGTTTCCGAAGCATTTTTCTCTCAATATTTGGATTCATATTGTTGAAATATTTTTGATTGTCCACATTTTTTGTCAAGATTCATTGGCGTTCCTTTATATCGCAACTTCCTTGATAACTTTCTGTATTCTAAACTGCTGGAAGATGTTTCATATAGTGTGGGGGGCGTAAAATAGCTTATACATGATGGAGTTTATGCATATTTTAGTGTACTTGCTCTTAATTCCTTAAACTGATTGCTCACCAACAAATGGGTTAAAACAGGCGATAATGCACAAAATCATCATTGACCCGAAATTCGTCGAAGTCCTTTAGCAGACTTTGAATTACAACGTGCTACTAAATCTTGTTACATATTCTTTCCGCCTTTGAATTATTATGCAAATTTTGTCCAAAGTATGCAGTGTATTATTTATAATTGCGCTACATTTAGACAATACTTTGATATTCCCACTAATTTAAATTTATGGCGCAAGCTTTAGGGGGTTTGGTTAGTTTTGAATTTTATTGAAATTTGCCTATTGTAGCTAAACGCATGACACAGTTTTAAGTAGAGAATGTTATACTGTATACATTTTGTTTTTCGAGAAATTCATAACATGACGCAACTTTTTTCAAATCCTATATTGAAAAGGTAACCCATGTTCGCACCACTGATATTCAGTAAAAAGGTTTCAATAGGAATTATGGGTCAAGCAATTATTGTAAAACCGTAAGAAATATAGAAATAAGTGAATTTAAACTGAGAGACTGGACTGGATATCTTTACCTACCCTGACTTTCGGTGCAGACCTTTCCAACTGAGAAGTTCCTTAAGGCCGTTTTACATGCTGCAATTCTTTCTTGCAAGTTGCAATAGTCCTGAATAAAAGCATGCGCAGTGGACAGACATGTGTACCTTTTGCCAAACTGCGCATGCCTTTGTTCAAGACTACTGCATATTGCAAAGAAGAATTGCAGCAAAACGGCTTTTAAATAGTGTGAGAAGTGTTCTTGAATGCGAGATATTAATCCATAGAAATCAGAATTTCTCTACGCTAAAATAGCTCAATTACGTAAAAGTTTGTGCACAAGCGGTACTACAGCATTAAAATAAAAAAAACTGATTTTAATTGACATCTTTAATATAACTTCGTAGGAAATTGGTAATGGCCACAAAATTTCTTTCTTTAAAACATTAACTGCCATGGTGTCAGTGTTAATAATAGCAATAAAAAATAATTGGTTTTGCTACTCTGAAGTATCATTACTTCATCGCAATCCTGATGGTGGCAGGAACAGCACGTTTAACTACACAAATGAGGCCACAACCAAAATAAAAGTTGGTCGTTGCTGTGAAAACTGAACGGCGACTAGAAAGAACCTACGTCTTCACAAGAACATAAAAAGTGACCTTCGCTTTAAAAATTTTCTAGTAACATTATAAGGGTAGAAATCGTAGGCAATTCTATCTAATGTCACTGTTAGCGTAACATTAATTTTTCCTTCCACATTCCATATTTTCACAATAACATTTCATTCGTTTGGATTTTAGGATATTGATTAGCAGAGTAGATAATAAATATTCATATGCTGTTATAACTTTAAGTACCCATAATTAGGAAGACTTTCTAAGAACAATAGTTTACTTCCCTTCTATAAAGCATAGGACCGTGACATACATGTTCGGAATTCGAGTGACTGCAGGGTCCGCCACATAAAACTCCCTATTTAGCTTGTTTTTTATTCTACAGATTTAAGTGATACACCTAATTGTAGGTTTTGTCGAGTTCTTTAAAAACGCCCGCAGAGTGGATAAAAAAAATTTTATGGAAGAAAATATGACGTTTATAAACTTAATTATCTTGAATATTTTTTAACCTCACCGTGTACAACAAATGTTTTAAATCAATTTAAAAAGAACTTGAAAAAGCATCAGTTTCAGTTATTATAACAATCGTCTATTTTTCCTTCAGTTCCGAAAAAAAAAATGAAAAAATTGTGTTTTCATAAACTACCCCTATTTAATGAATAATTTTTAAAAAATGCAAAAAATGGTTTCAATTATCGCAACATAACTTCGATGTTAGTTCAGTTAAGTCAGAAATAGTTGCAACTCACTATGATATGATTTTAAAATTAATAAGATTCAAATTTATTTATAAATCTATTATTACTATTACATTTTACCAACCTAAAAAGATATTTTTTTATTAATCTGTTGGGAATGTAATCAGAACGCTTGATTACCTCACAGAATTGTTTGGCACAATTTTATTTCATTTACTTTTTAAATTAATTATCTCATAAAATATAATTAGTGCACTGAAAATATATCTGTAATTTTTGACAAATTTGCACTTATACATCTTAATCTTAAAATGCACTCGGGCGAATTTCCAAAAATTAACGTTAGTTCCCATAGTACTCGTTTTATTACTATTGATAATTTTTTTAGCACAATTCGCAGTCGCCGTATTTGTATTGAAATATTCATAAAATATTAATTTAAAGAATATCTTTAAATAATCCTTGAATTGTCTTTTGATATTCTTAATCGCATGTATTTTATTTATAAACGGGTGCAAAACAATGTGCGCTGATTTTGTTAATCCTGTTAATTGCATTTTATGCCTTTTTTTTCCGATTTTTTTTTAATAAATAAATCTCTTTTTGTTTTAATAAATTAACCAAATTCTATTAAATTGTACACTTTTTAAAAGTAAATCGAGTGTTCGGATTACATTTTCAATTAAATAATAAAATAATATTTTTTTTTATTTTAGTGAGCCATTATTCTATTTAAAAAAAAGTTAGTTTTCACGCAAAAAAATACATTCATGGCCAACTTCAATTATTTTCTATTTAAGTGAAGTAACCTCGAACTTATTCTACGATAAGTAAAATTATAATGTATGTGTGAAAATTGTAAATTATAACCTAGGAAGAAACCTACAGAAAACCTTTGATTTTATTTATTATATCTTAGTTAATTTCATTAATGTGACAGGGTTGCCCGCTATATTTTAAATAAATAAATAAATTTAAATGCTCCTATAATAATATAATCCTGTTAAAACTCAATCCCGCAACCTGATACAAAATATTTTTAGAATATTTTTATAGTAAAATAATAAGTATGATATCTTATCTAATGATTTTAATTGACCCAACAATCGTTTCCACGGTAAATATCAGTGGCGGGTATTCAGGTGAAGTAGGTGAAGTGCTACTTCAACAGGAAAAATAAACAAGCAAACATCTAACTATATTTATTATATATCTCCTAAAATTTTAGTTTTTACATTCATTTATTCACCTAATTGGTAAAAAATAAACTGTACATCTCGAATAAATATTTTACTTGACCGTTGGCGGCATGTCTTTTTAAAACTTTCAATCGAACTTTATTATAACAACTATGACTTTGCTGGAGGTGCTATGTTTAGTTTACGATTTTCCAACTATGTTGCCATGACAACGCGTACCCGATGAAGTCGAGCCCAGCCCCATACAACGCTCTCGGTGAATTACAGGCGCAGTACACTAGACCCACCTGTCGTTCAGTTTGCGGTGGTTCTTTACTTTTATTTTCGCGGATTTCGCTGCAACCGGTGAGTTCCTTTGCAGTTAACTTGACTGTTTTGTGTTATATTTATTTATGGTGTTGTTACAACTTTAAATTCGAAGTTAGTAAATGTGATTGTTCAAGGACTGGAATAAATTAAAAGACGTCTTTAAATTTATTACAAACTGTGACAAATCTGATGAAAAATCCGCCTTGCGAAGGATTTTTAGGTGAGATGAACGATTTTGAATTCACGTTTCTGGCACTAGTGTTTAATGACATTTTTTTTCAATCACGGACATACTATTTGACGTTCTTCAAAAAAAATCACTTGACATTCATTTTTGCATATCCAATATAAAACGCTGTCGTGAGGCGCTCTGTAAAAAAAGAAATGAACATTTTTTTAATACCATTTTTGATAAATCAAATTCTATTACAGAAATAAATCATAACAAACGTGAGCTACTAAGCTTTCACTTGAAGAAATTAGGGCTAAGTATAGAACCCTTTTTATGAAATATTGGACCATATTTTAATGGAAATGACACTAAGATTTCAAGACTGTGAAAAACTTACATTTTCATGTTTGGCAGGTTCTGCTAAATTTTCCAAATATAGTTTAAATTTTCCGACTGGCCCGTTTGAAAATTTGTTACAGTTATATGTGGAAATATTTTCAAAAAGTCAACGACTTAAAAATGAGCTTGGTCTTATTTTTGCCAATGAGAGTAATTGGAATATATCGCTGCAAGAGCAAGTGAAAAAAATTAATAAAAATAAATATATTTTTACCGAAGCATATAAATTGTTTTCCCTTATTTTGACAATACCGTCGACAAGTGCTTCAGTGGAAAGAAGTTTTTCTTGCTTCAAATGTGTAAAAACTTATTTAAGAAATACAATATCTCAAGAAAGACTTACTTCAAAGGAATTTCTGGAGGAGATTAGGGCAACTCATCCATTTTATGAGGATGTTATAAATAAATTTGCTGCTATGAAGGATAGGAGAATTGATTTAGTATACAAAATTTAGGTAAGTCGTAAAAAAATATTCTACCCCCTCTACATATAAAAAAATTCTGAAAAAAAATTATTGCGATATTTTCTTGCTTCATTTGCACTTTACTTACTTTTTCACCCGCGAGCCGCCACTGGTAAATATTCGAAGAATAAAGTTATTTGTGGATAAATATACTGGCCCTAAGTAAAATTATGTTCCGATTAATTAGGTACATAAGAGGGATAGTTTATATAAAAACAGTTTTTTCAATTTGCTTCGAAATTTAAAGCAAAATGGACGATTATTGTACAACTCAAATGGACGCTTTTTCAGGTTTCTTTTTCTTTCAGATAGATTTATAAAAAGTTAATGTACTGGGTGACAGACTAATTTACTCCTAACAAAAAAGTAGGCTTTGGAAATCAAAAACAACGACGTATGACGTTTTTGTATATATCGCTTAGAAACGATACAGTTATCTAGTGATTTTTGCTGGTAAAATGGTATATTCGACGGAACAGAAACAAGAAATACTTCGTTTATTTTTTGAAAATAACGAAAATATAGCCACATCCAGACGCGCCTACCAAGAATACCATTCTTTGGCCAGCCATCAGCCCCAACTTGACGCCCATGGATAATTTTCTATGGAGGTATCTTAAAAACCAAATATACCAACATAATTTGGATAATTCTAAAAACATAAAACTTTTTATAAGACAAGATGTGGAAATTCTAAACGGAAAGAACAGACATTTTATAGAAAATATAATAAACCGTCACTTGCCAACTATTTATCAAGAATGCATATGTAACCAGGGCGGAAATGTTCATAGCGATTAATTTAAGATTGCAGTTTGCTTTTTTACTTAATTTTATGAATAAAAAATATTTTCGTTAATTATTTCTTTGTTTTTTTGATATACAGATATATCAATATAGTAAAAAAATACATTATATTTAGCTTTAAAGGTGTATATTTCAAAAACTTAACACCAATACATAAATACAGGGTGTTCCATTTAAAAAGTATGCTTTTCGCTCAACCCTGATATTTTATTTTAAAAAATCCGAGTTCGGATTCGGAATCTACGAGAAATTTCCTATAAGGTGGTATTTTTGTTTCTTATACGCGATAAATAGTAAAAAAGTTAAAGGGGGTGTAACTTGTCACCCGGTACATGTGAGGCAAAATTATTAAAGAAAAGTAAGTTTATAAACGTCATAATTTCCATCTGTAAAACATTTTTGGTTCATTCTGTAAACATTTTTAAATAACTCGACAATACCCATAGTTTGCTGCATCACTTAAATAGGTAACTAAAAAATAATCAAAATAGAGGCGTCTGGAGTTTTAAGTGGCGGATCCCGTATATGGGGATCTCGCATATTATAAGAGATAGAGAAATGGTTAAGTCGTAAAGTTTAACACGAATTTGTTACAAGCGCGTCTAGTTTTAATAGCGTCTGCAGAGGGATTCTAGCTATTAGGGTTCTTGAGATATTTAGTTATTTAGCGTTCTTGAGATATTTAAAAGAAATATTGTCCTTTTAGAATTATGCTGTAACTTTTTATTCCCCAAAATGTTTCAATTCTGTAAACATATTCCCAAAGCAACTTTTTATGTAACATGGTTTTCTGACTTTTTCTAACACATTGGCTATTATGGGAAAATCTTAAATCTGCTGTCCAAATATTAAGTCTCATGCATTGTTAGTTTTAGGAGATCAAATGATTTTAAAACTTAAAAATAAAATAAAAATATCAGGCCAATTAAGACACCCTGTAAAATGATAAACACAGTTAAAAGAGAAAAGAAAATGATATTTTCGGGACACCATGAAACAAGTCCATCACAGTGAAGTTGCAAACGATACCAATACGCCAAAAACGTACGTAGTTCAATAAACACCAGCCTAAGAAATACTTCTTACAAAAAACAGTTTTTTTTTCCAGCTGAAAACTAAATTAAATTCCATGTTTACAAATTAGCTATGACGTTCTACAGTGCTATTACCATTCTTTACTTAATGTCGTATTGTGTTTCACGTACCTAGGAATAAGTTTTTTAGTGTGAATCTTCCGTAAAACTAATAATTTCGTTACACTTTTTGCACTCTTTGTACAGTTATATTTAATTTTTGAACCATTAGCAATAAAATAAATTCAATAAAAAAAGAACAATAACCACACTCATTTTTGGGATACATTTCAGAATTTACGGATTTTTTATGTTATTTATGAAACATTTGGTTTCTGATATTATTATCTCCCAGTAATTTTTTACTAGCATACGTTAATAATTTCCAGTGTCGGATAAACAGTCAAAAACCCGGTACCGAATATAAAATATTACGTTATTTATAGGGCATATGAAAATCGGCATTTATTTGGCTCTAAATCGTGGCTTGCTTACAATTTTATGTATACAAGCGTTTAATTGGGCGTTATTAAGTTAAATATTAAAATAAAAAGATTTTAAACTTAATTAACCTATATTAAAAATAGCGCTATCGGCATACAAAAACTGCCTAATGTTTAAAATATACATATTTCTATCTACATATTAAAAAACAAGACTTGAAAAATCTCTTCAGTGTAAATCAATCACACAAGGGGTTGATCCAACTGCTCCAAAAAAGCTAGTCTCGACTAGCACTGAATAGAAATGAATATTAGCATTTACCATGCTTAGGATATGACGGCCAGTTTTCTCAATCAGGACTTTCTAAAGTGAGGAGACCATTCTATCCCAAAGTGGTTAACTGCTTAGAAGTATGTACATTTTATCCATCCAATCTCGAAAATACCCAAGGAGTTGAAAATAAATCAAATATAAGCAAATGTTTATTCATTTATCGTCGACAGATCAGGTAATTTTTGCCAAGAATCACCCGATATTTCTGAAAAACTCCAATTTTGGTTAAAAACGTAAAAAATGTGTGCAATATTTTTTCAAATTAGATTTCCTGATATTTCGGTAAGTTTTGGAAACAATAAGTAATTTGGAAAGTTAAAATGAATAAACTGGAGTTGTTGAGTACGCTTTGCCTTTGTGAAAAAGGTAATAACTTCGGATATATTCGGCTTCAAAGTAAGGGTATCGATTTTTTTAATGTTTACTTTCAAAAAACAATCACTTGTTTAATTTTTAACCAATACGGTGCGTTTTTTTGCCAGGAACTCGAGACATCAGTGCACTTTTAGCATAAAAAGATATCCAAGATATCCAGATTCATATTTTAATAGATTTTAATCTCGGTCAATGTCGACAAAATCTAAAAAAAAAATTGATATTTTTGCTCGCAATTAATTGCTTTATTGGATCCTCTAGCTCCATTTTGTCTCAACCGTATTTTAATAGAAAAATGTGTATACAAAATAACCCAACAGCTTTTAAGGGATTACCAGTTAAAATTATAGCGGGGCGCACTATTTCAATATTTATTAAGAAATATTTTGTTACTGAATTAAAGGCGAAGAAAATAAATTTTACTAATTACCCTTGTTAATTTACCACTCAGTATTTAGTGTCATGAAGAATATGAACTATATGTCCACTTTATAGAAAACTAGTAGAAGAATTAGATGGCTGCGGTCTTAACAAATAACTTCTACTAAACGTTATACCTAAAACACATCTAGTGAAAGAGTAATTTATGTTGTAATAGTTTGCCATTAGTAGATGCCAAAAAGCTTGGTCGTCCAAAGCTTATCAGGGCGGCATTTGTATAAAGAGGTTGCATCATGGTCGTCTCAGAATGTACTGTTTACTTTTCGGTCGATATGATCGGGAATCTTTTCAGATATACTTTCAAAATTTGGTACGTCTTTAGAGCATACCTGAGGCTATCCAATGGTATTAAATAGATTTTCGTATTGTTTTCGATTTTTCGTCTGTTAATAAAAAATATTTTATACATGATAACCCTAGAAAAAATTAAAATGTTAATTTGAAATTCTCAGAAAATGCATCGCATTGCACTGCAAATTATGATATTCTTGAAGTAATACACAATTTGAGGTGAACATTTCCTATTCCCATGTAGTAAAAATGGCATGCTGGAGCCATTTTTACGACACTTGTTATACCGCTGGCAAAATCTCTGCAGACAAGAGGTCTAAATGAGATCGAGGAAAACATTTTATTGGAAAATGAGAAATTAAAAAATAAATGTTTTGCTTGGGGGAAACGAAAGTATGATCAGCAAAAAAATAAATTTGACTTTTTTTTCTGTCTATGAGCTATTAAAAATATTAAGTCCACCACACTCATGCTTTGAATAGAAGTATTTTATCAGTTTGTTTTTTTTAAACTGCGAAATATTTATAATCAACAACAAAGGTTATGATACGAGCGGGGATCGAACCCGCACTTCTGGATCACTAGTACATTGTTCTAACCAATTATGGTAACACTGATAAGCAATTCGTTAGAACTTCAAACCCACCAGTTTTATAACCATTGCTGATCCTGCCAAATATTTCAACTTTATAGACTAGGGATCCAGAGGTGCGGGTTCGATCCCCGCTCGCACCATAACTTTTGTTGTTGATCATAAACATTTCAAAGTCAAAAAAAACAAACTGATAAAATACTTCTATTTAAAATTTGGCTTATACGAGCATAACGTAAAATTATAACCTTACTAATATGGACGGTACCTAATAGTGATGTCAGATTTGACGTCCAGTCAGGAACGCCGTCCCATAAGGTTAGAATATTTGGCAGGATCAACAATGGCTACGATACTGGTGGGTTTGAATATATACAAGTTCTAACGAATTACTTATCGAAGGGTACGATAGCTCAATTGGTTAGGGCAATGGAGTAGCGGTCCAGAGGTGCGGGTTCGATCCCTGCTCGTACCACAACTTTTGTTGTTGATTATAAATATTTCACAGTTTAAAAAAAACAAACTGATAAAATACTTCTATTCAAAATTTAGCTTATACGGGCATAACGTAAAATTATAAATTTACTAATATGGAGGATACCCAATAGCGATGTCAGATTTGACGTCCAGTCAGGAACGCCGCTCCATTGGGTTAGAATACTTGGCAGGATCAACAATGGTTTTGATACTGGTGGGTTTGAATATGTACAAGTTCTAACGAATTGCTTATTAGTGGTACGATAGCGCAATTGCTTAGAACAATGAATTAGGGATCCAGAGGTGCAAGTTCGATTCCCGCTAGTACGATTACATTTGTTGATCAAAATACAAGAGTTCTAACTACACTACACCACAACTTGTTACGTTCTGGACGCGCGTTTCGCTAACCAAGTTGGCATCATCAGCAGATGATGTAAACTAAAGTAACTTATCCTAACCGAGACTATTTATAGGTCCGTTTTCAAGTAAACAATAGAGGGGACTATAGGGAATAGGCCTTTATTTAGGGTCTTTATTTAGGGCTTTCTTGCCACAGCTATTTCTATACTCTCTAATGCATCCAATAATCTATTATTAGATACATTTTTAATCAACTTAAGATTATTTATTCCTATTCGGTGATTGTTTTTCAAAGCATGTTGGGCAACGCTTGACTTTTCTGTTCTTCCGTATCTTAAATGTGCCATGTGTTCTTTAAAACGAATGTTTATGGAGCGTTTAGTTTGCCCAACATATTTTAGATCGCAGTCATTACAGCTAATTTCATAGATGCCACTCCTCTCCCTCAAGTCGACTTTGTCTTTGGGGTTTCCAAGGAGATTTTTCAAACTGTTCTCCGTTTTGTAGGCTACTCTCAAACTTACGTTTTTAAATACTTTTTCTAGACCTCTCGTACATCTGGGATCATATGGGATTACTATGAACTTATTGGAAGCCTCAGGTGTTTGAAGAGTAGTGGCATCTTTTAATATTTTCTTATGCTTATGTCTATTTACTAATTTACGTACAAAATTATCACTATATCCATTACTTTTAGCTATATTTTTAATCCGATTCATTTCATTGTTAAATCGTTCTTTACTTAATGGAAAATTGACTAACCTGTGAGTTAAGAAACGGAATGCTGCCATTTTGTGTTGACGCCAATGAAATGAGTCGGATGTTATATACCTATCAGTATTAGTAAATTTTCTATA
This sequence comes from Kuschelorhynchus macadamiae, assembly GCA_030620095.1. Taxonomy (NCBI): domain Eukaryota; kingdom Metazoa; phylum Arthropoda; class Insecta; order Coleoptera; family Curculionidae; genus Kuschelorhynchus; species Kuschelorhynchus macadamiae. The sequence continues at coordinate 437,647 of JAUTXW010002911.1, read as the reverse complement.
AATATCAAATTCTAACTTATCGTTATTTCTAATAACTAACGTGTCGAGAAAAGGTAATTGCCCATGGGCAATATTTTTAATCCGATTCATTTCATTGTTAAAACGTTCTTTTCTTAATGGAAAATTGACTAACCTGTGAGTTAAGAAATGGAATGCTGCCATTTTGTGTTGACGCAGTGAAATGAGTCGGATGTTATATACCTATCAGTATTAGTAAATTTTCTATAAATATCAAATTCTAACTTATCGTTATTTCCGATAACTAACGTGTCGATAAAAGGTAATTGCCCATGGGCAGTTACTTGTTTAATTTTCATAGTAATTACTGTTCAGTACAAAAAGTCGCAAAGATGTTATTGTACAAGTCTCTACTTAGACTGACGGAGCTGTCACCGATTTGTTTACACTACCGAGGTAAATATTTTAGATATGAGTAATGACCACTAAGTCTGTCTGCATTATGAATCAAATAATAAACAAAAGAAAATCTGGGAAATTGTAAATGATCTTCGTGAAAAAAAAAGTTCCTATTAATAGTAGCATAAGTTCTAATGATTTTAATGCATCTTATTGTGCAGTAGCTGCAAATTTGTCCGAAGTAACAACTTCCCCTAACGGTGATCCAATAAGTTTTTTTAATTGTGTTAATGTATCTGATTTATTGATTTTTGTCCTCTGATCGTACAAGATAATACAAACAGTTTTTCAGATGTGCGTAAAAACAGGGTTCTGGATGGGATGATATATGTTTGGATATATTTTTAAAGATCCCGGATGATGTTTTTAAAATCTTGACGAATACCATAAACCATTAATTTTATGCATCGCATACGCAATCTTTCCAGCATGCCTTAAGCATGTTATTATTATTAGTCCTATTTCAAGGGTGGGTATGTGGAAAACCCATCAAACTTTCGACCCATTGCCTTATAGATAACACTATCAAACTAAACGATCGAGAAGCTGCTGCAGCAGTGTTTAGCGATTTATCAAAAGTCTTCGACTGAGTAAATCACGAAAAAGTCTAAAATCTATGAGTTTAGAGAAGAGGTGCTTGGTTGGACATAGTGTATATCAATATAAATGGCGTATTCGCACTTTTTGCGGACGATGCAACAAATCTATGGCATAATATGGACAGCTGCAACCTTTTGGGAACTATAACTTCTGATAGGAAGAAAGTTAAAGATGGGTGTATTGTAAACCGCCAGTCATTAAATATTTCCAAAAGGAGTATTTTGAATTTTAAATGTAAATTGGGAGATATTTTACTGGAAAACCAATCGATTAAGCATCTAGTAGTAAATAAGTTTCTGATATTATATGTTGATAATAAATTAAAATTTAATGATCATATTTTAAAATTGAGTGGAAGATTGGCTTCAAATTGCTACGCAATGAGAGTTACCTCAAGTGAATTGAATGTAAATATTGTTCGAAGGCCTATTTCGCCTTAATAGAATCTTATCTGCGTTATGGTATATGCTTTTGGGGAACATGCTTTAGTGGTTTGTTTAATATCATCTTTCGTTTATAAAAGAGACCTCTAAGATATGTGTGTAAAGTTTACTTTAGAGAATCCTGTAAACCATTGTTCTCATTCCAAAAAATTTTAACCTTGACATCGATATTTATATTAGAAACCACATCTCTTATGCACAAAAAATATAAAAGTAACATATATAATACGGAACACCGAACCCGATAAACGCATAATATTAATTAACCAATTCCAACTTCCACTCAAATTAAAAACTCAATTTTCTACAAAAGCAAGAAGCAGAAGTAAGAAAATTACTAAATTAATAATAAGGTTTAATATAGCATTGACTCATTTTTTGATGACAATTTTAATTAGTCTTTAAACCCAATAAAGCAATTTTGAATATGAATTTGAAATGTTAAATGTATTTTATCACTGTCCTGACAGCATTTACTTTAAGGTGTATCCTTAAAAAATGGTGAGTAAAATATATAAACCTATATCCGAACTGTATTTTAATCTAAAATTAGGAGGGTTTAGATAAAATGGAATATCTTTTGTCTTGAATTTTTATTTTTTTTTCGTAAAGGGGGGGTATGTAGGTAATCGCGAAGAGATCACCCTCCCAAGTTTTTACAGATCTTCCCATTAGAAACAATAGGTTTATAGATGTCAAAAAACATGTTTTCTCAATTCCGTGAATATGCCAATCTGTTTGCGGCTTTGTTAAAAAACTGCTTAATCGATTGACTTCAAATTTCGGTAAAAAATTAAGAGTCACATGTGGCTGACCTTTTGTTAAAAATCCAATACGGCGGAACATAATAACGGCATAATGAAATGTTCCTTACCTCAAATTATACCCACAATTTGAGTATTACGCGGGAATGAACTAATACAATTTTGATTCGAATCCAAGATTGCGAGACAAAATGGTGGATTGATGAAATATTTAAAAAATCAGCCTGAAAAAAACTACTTATTAGATTAACTTCTAACTGTGTGCAAGAATTAAGTGTGATACAGAGATAAACTGTTTAAATTGTGGCACTAATTTAAAATAGCGAAACAAAATGGCGGCTAAATAAAATGTTTGTAATCGTGCAAAAATCATCTACCCATGTTTTTATAAATTTTTACGTTTTAGGGACCCTAGATACCAAAAAATATGTTTTCTCAATTCTATCGGTCTGTTAGTTCGCGGCTTACATAAAAAACTATTAATCCAATTGACTTAAATTCAAAATTAAGGTTTACATAGGGATCATCCGGTAACATTCTGAAAAATCCAATATGGCGTAATAAAATGGCGACCGAGTGAAATGTTAAAAAATATATTAACAAAAAACTAATTATCTAATTTACCTCAAATTTTTAATAAGCAAGTGTTGCATATGAATGATCTGGTAACATTTTGGTACGAATCCAAGATGGCAAAACAATATGGCAGTCTAACAAAATATATAAAATAGCAACCTGAAAAAACTACTTATTAAATTGATTTCAAGATAGTGGAACAAAATGGTTATTAAATAAAATGTTTAGAACATCAATCTGAAAATGTTGCACAAATAGTAGATGTACTATACAGATAAACTGTAAAATTTTGGTACTTTTTCAATTTATTTTAGATCAAGCCTGGGATAAGAAGAAACTCGTAAAATATTGGTACGAATACTGTAGCGTGGAACAACATGACGCTCCATAAAAATGTTTGAAAAGACAGTATTATTATGTGTTACTAAATGACTATGTACTGAACTCAATTGGGTCACACTTCACTATTCCTAATAAAAGGAAAGACTCAGGACGATGGAACTCCCAGGTGAAGGATATTTATGGATTTTTTAGTTATCCCATAGTATTATTTGAGTCTAGTGTGTTATAGTGTCTGTAGAACATTGTGTAATATTTTTCACCTTATCTTAAACCTTGTAAAAAATATTTAATATGTAAGTATTCGTGTAGAAAGTGTTACCAAAAACAAATTAATAAATCAGCTTTATCGGTTTATAAAAGATTTATTTCGAGACAGAATTGAAATTTATCTAAATTTAAAATACTGTTTATGACATTTTATAGCCACTTATCAAGGCGAGTTAACGCAGCAACGAATAAAAGCAGATTTTTTATTAGAATTTTAAATTATCAATCTAAATTCTTTTTTGCATACGTTTCACTTGATAAACATTCCTTTCTTAAATAGAATTAAAAAGACAAAATAAATAAAACAGCATAAAGCAATTGATTCATAAGTCGTTTAAGCTCAAATGTTAAATGTTTGATCATGGAAATACGGGCTTCTCTCTGTCTCGTACAGTGGCATTCCTAATTTATAAGAGATAGAGGGCACTCCGCAATTATTTCTCTTCTTACATCCCTTTCGATGACAGGCCAAGAACCCTTATTAAATAGTTTTTCCGTCGTTTATATTTAAAGGGTAATATATTTTTTAACACTTAATTGGATATATAAATGTATATGTAAACACTGCCTTATTTTTTAAAGTGTGATACATACAGGTTTGCAAATAGCAACCGTGTAACATGGATTTGCTAAATTAATAACCGCCAATATAATATGAAATCACAACATTTTTCTTCCATATTTGACTGAAATTAATTTGCGTGTTACCAGGATGATATTTTTAAAAATATTTTGAAGTTTTTAAGAGATAAAGGTGTATTGGTGAATTAAATAAGGGATAGAAATTAATATTTAAATGCAGGGTGTCCTGTTTGGCTTTTAACAAAGGAGTCTTCGCTTTCAATCCAAACGAAAGTAACTGAAATATTAAAATATTTAAGCGTATTTCTCTATAAGGAATGAAACTGTGTTAAAAGCGACTGAATATACTAAAGAATAAGTTACGATATAATGAAATTTGGCATTCATTAATAAGGCTTAGAGTCAATAGCAGTACTAGACTGACTAAAAATATATAGTAAGTTAATATAAACATAATGTCCCCAATTCAATGTGACATCTAACCAAATAAAAGTTATAGATAATTCAAAGAGCTATAGCTTTGATCTATCATGCTTTTACGGGATGCATCAGAAATTTAGGCTAATAATTAGTTACGTTTTTCAATTTGTTTTTTATATTTGTATTTTTTTCAAAAAACCTAAGTTGCCGAGAGGGATATTGCTCAATAAGTTTGTTCTTCAAATCTAAATTTAAAGGTAGCTCATGATAAACGCTATATATCAATTTTTCACAAAATGAAATGTACAAGTCTGGAAAGAGGACTGAGCACTGCATAGAAACCCTATAAAACTTCTCTAGTCTATCAATTTCACTTAACTAAGATGGGTACCTTATTCTCTATTTTGATTTCCCTTTTTGCAGGTATTTGCTTACGTCAGCGTTAATGTTAATCGTATTCTGGTCATATAAACAAGAATTACTTTTAGATACTCTGCTAACGAACGTGTAATAGCCCAACGAAAATGTCGTCATGCAGATTGTAATTGCCAGGAAGGCAAGTACAATTACCAATGAACTTTTCACGTCTTGAAGCTAAACTGAGAACATGATCTATCGAATCTTAAGCCCGGTGACCATATAGCAACAAAGCTAACTCCTTAAAAAATATTTAAAAAATTATACTCCGAAAAAATATTTTTATATGCTGGAAAAAATATAAGAAATTTGACTTATTTCTCCATTTTTTTTTAAATATAGCATTGTACACATTTTTAAATATACCTGATTTTAAAAAAATCATGTATCTTCGCCAATGATTATTAAAATTTTTTTCTTGTTAAAAAAGACTTTAGTTTTATTTTTGTTTTTAAGGGGCTGTTTCGACCTCCTAGACTAACCGTATGTTATACAAAACGCTCTTTATATTCAAAATGATAAAATACATTTGAGATGTTTGATCAGTTTTTGTAAAAGCTAAATGGTAATTTTTCCTTTTTCAGTACCCTGTTTTATTATTTTAGATTTACCCTATATAATGGAAAAACTATTTTGTAAAAATTGATGAATAAAAATATTTTAACACATGATACTATGACCGCTTTTGTTTTATTAATTTTTAAGTAAATCGTTTATAATTTTATTTATTTTATTATGCAAAATAATTAATTATATCATTTTTAACAAAATTGCTATAATTTTCTTCTTACTAAAATATCCCAACAACTATATTTAGAGAATAAGAAACGAATTTACTATTTAATTTTAACTTAAAAACACCTACTACGGTAACGTTGCTGATCGTAGACTCATACACCATAATTCCATGAACATATGACAATTAAAATACGCAAACATAGCAATAGCAATTTTTTTTATTTTTTGGAGCTGGCTAGTTTTTTACTGTGTGAGAATTGCATAACGATTTAATATGTAGTGCGGATTTTGAAAAAGCATACAAATAATTAATATACAAATCTGTTAGTTATTTATGGAGAAGAGAAAATTAAAAATTAATCTGCGGGGATACGGGATTAATCTAGAAGTGTAAACGATCGTCATAATAATCGTAGACTTCAGAAACAAATAGCACCCGAGTACGAGGAACATAGTTTAGCTCTCGTGAAGAAAGGCTCTGTTATAATAATACTTAGTAATACTTAAAGTCTGAAACCTACAGTATTTTTTTCCTTTGTTGTCATGTTGTCAATAAGTTTATTTACTTCTACGCCAAAATTAAACATTTTAAACGGTAAAACTATTCCGAATTTACCAATGGTATATCAGAATTTTTTGTTTAAAATCGTCCATACTATCATACGTTAAAATATCTGCAGTCAAACCCCTAAGATCCTATATTCAAATCTAATGTTAGTCAGTGCCGGGGAAAACCTCCTACGTCGTTAATTTAGTTTTATGATATTTTTCAATAAAACTAATTTATATATATATATATATATATATATATATATATATATATATATATATATATATATATATATATATATATATATATATATATATATATATATATATATATATATATATATATATATATATATATATATATATATATATATATATATATATATATATATATATATATATATATATATATATATATATATATATATATATATATATATATATATATATATATATATATATATATATATATATATATATATATATATATATATATATATATATATGCTTAATGTGTTTCAGCCCTTTTCGGACTACTTATACTCTATAGGCAACATATTCATCAGAGTTAATGTTAAGAATTTGAATTGAGCTTGATAGGTGAATCAGTCATGGTCTTGCCTTTTGTGTAAATGATAATATCACTCCTCAGATGACATAAAAAAAGAAAGGACTGGCAACAGTGAGGAGATTTGAAGATCGAAATTTTAATTACTATTTAAGGGCTGGCACTTTGCCGATCGATCAAGCTCTTTACGGCAAAATGCTTGATTTTAAGTAAGACTTTTACATCATTTGGCCACACTTCTGTTGCGTTGGATTTTTCTGTGGCGGAAGTATATCTTATCAAAAAATAAAAGTTGCTGTTATAATATACTAGTATTTTTGTTTCAAATTGACATGTTATTCCTATAATTTTTCACATAAGGAGGTAAGGCATATTATTTTCTTGTCACCCTTGTACTTTTATATCCAAGTAACTTATAATTTATGAAAAGTTAACCCATAATGTAATATTTTGTTCTTTGCACTATTATTTGACAAAATAATAAATGTTTTGAAGTTTTGCCTTTATATTTAAATTAACAAAGCGATCAAACCAAAATTTTAGACGTTTTTTTATCATCTGAAGATCTGTATATATCGATTGTAGGACTCGAATCATCTACGCTGTTTAAAAGGTCCGCTTTCATTATAGTATTTAAGTTTTCACCAAAATAATTTCTTTAATAGGTGAATCGGTATCAAATTAGCATCAGCCCCTGAATTATTATCTTACTTATGTGGTTATAACAAAATTTTACCACTGCTATAAACAATTAAAAACGCTACAAAAACTTAAATTTTACATACTATAAAATACAAAAAAACTTTCACCTCGTCCAATTGCTTTATTTCACGCCGTTACGTACAGCTTTTATAGCGCTGGTCGCGGTGATGTGACTTGTGATTTGGGTATGTGAACAACATTAATACTTTCTTAGCTGGTAGGTGTAATCTGTGAGCTGTGCCTTAGACAAACGATATTACCTTAAAGCAGTTACAAAATAGGTATTGCCTTTCGAAAATTCTAATATTTATAAATTTTATTTTTCTCTACTGTAAGAAATTAATTAAGAATTTTTTGTGATATTTAAGTATTAAACCCAGTATCAGCCTTCCCTTATAGTAAAAAGAATAATATATAAAATAGATATTCAATGAAAACGCAAGCAAATTTCTTGCCAGAATCCTCAAATATCCGATGTATGCAAAACGTTTTCGGATATGTAATAAAATTCAGTATATAAAGAAATGATGAATATCTAATATCGAGTATAGTGTAGTGAGCAGATATTGTCAATATCCTACAAAATGACTTGTATAAAACAGAAAACCGATGATACTTGAATAGAGTAATATTTGGTTGAAATGACTATGTAGATGTTTTTGCTCTAAATCGTTAAATAAAATACATGTAAATTGTCTTGCCTTTTATTTTGATACACGAGTTAAGACGCAATTTATATTTTACAGGATAAACTCAATATTTCTTTACATTTCCACAGCGCTTATTAAAAAAGACTCAGGTCTAATTGAGTCTTCTGTACTCACTCATCTAAGCGGGTCACCTGATTTAACCATGCTGTGGATGAGGTAGAATTAAAAATAAATTTGCTGTTGCTTTTTGAATGCCTGTAATTTATTATTATAAATTTTCCAAAATTATTTCTTCGGCATTTTAGACAAATTAAAATTGAAAAAGATAAGTAAAGACTCGAACCCAGAACCTCTCGCTTTCTAGGTAAACGCTCTTACACTGCGCCATGAAGATCATGGGTTCAACAGCTAACTATGACAATTTAGCTTTATCAATTTTATGTTAGTGGATTATTACGGTATTGCAGCCTTCGACGGCTACAAACCGAGGAGGGCGTTAAAAGAAATAAGAACTCATTCATGGTTATATATTAGCCATTAAGATCTATGTATGTGTAGGAATTTGAAGCAGATTTCTGAGCAATAATATTAAATCGGACTAGTTTTTAAATTGTTGTTGCTTTTTGATTGTCAGTATTTTATTAATATAAACACTCGAGGTAATGAGTATATATTATATGCGTGCCATTTTTAAATATTTGTGTTCGTCGTTGGCGTCATGTCCGAACGAACGAACGTTTTGTACATTTTAACATTTCGGTCGCTCTATCTCTCAGAAAAACTGTTACGTGTTGGTAGGTTTTTAGAGCACACTTTTGGCTCTCGAACGGTATTATCGCGTTTTACCATTTTTGGTTTTCCGTCTATTAATAAAAAAAAAATTCAACATTTTTTATGATACTCCGTAACTTAAAATATTGATATGAAATTTCTAGAAATATTTATTTTGACTGTCTTATGAATCCTACTGAAATTGGCCAATATCGAAAATCGAAGTTTGAGAAGTATTTTCTTTTAATTTTAAACTTCTTTATATTGTAAAAAATAAGGAAGCATTAAACGCTTTGTAGGGGCCAAAGAGTTCAAGTGTTCAACAAAAACAAAACAAAAATTGAAAAAATTAGTTTTATTGAAAAATATCATAAAACCAAATTAACGACGTAGGAGGTTTTCCCCGGCACTGACTAACATTAGATTTAAATATAGGGTCTTAGGGGTTTGACTGCAGATATTTTAACGTATGATAGTATGGACGATTTTAAACAAAAAATTCTGATATACCATTGGTAAATTCGGAATAGTTTTACCGTTTAAAATGTTTAATTTTGGCGTAGAAGTAAATAAAGTTATTGACAACATGACAACAAAGGAAAAAAATACTGTAGGTTTCAGACTTTAAGTATTACTAAGTATTATTATAACAGAGCCTTTCTTCACGAGAGCTAAACTATGTTCCTCGTACTCGGGTGCTATTTGTTTCTGAAGTCTACGATTATTATGACGATCGTTTACACTTCTAGATTAATCCCGTATCCCCGCAGATTAATTTTTAATTTTCTCTTCTCCATAAATAACTAACAGATTTGTATATTCATTATTTGTATGCTTTTTCAAAATCCGCACTACATATTAAATCGTTATGCAATTCTCACACAGTAAAAAACTAGCCAGCTCCAAAAAATAAAAAAATTGGTATTGCTATGTTTGCGTATTTTAATTGTCATATGTTCATGGAATTATGGTGTATGAGTCTACGATCAGCAACGTTACCGTAGTAGGTGTTTTTAAGTTAAAATTAAATAGTAAATTCGTTTCTTATTCTCTAAATACAGTTGTTGGGATATTTTAGTAAGAAGAAAATTATAGCAATTTTGTTAAAAATGATATAATTAATTATTTTGCATAATAAAATAAATAAAATTATAAACGATTTACTTAAAAATTAATAAAACAAAAGCGGTCATAGTATCATGTGTTAAAATATTTTTATTCATCAATTTTTACAAAATAGTTTTTCCATTATATAGGGTAAATCTAAAATAATAAAACAGGGTACTGAAAAAGGAAAAATTACCATTTAGCTTTTACAAAAACTGATCAAACATCTCAAACGTATTTTATCATTTTGAATATAAAGAGCGTTTTGTATAACATACGGTTAGTCTAGGAGGTCGAAACAGCCCCTTAAAAACAAAAATAAAACTAAAGTCTTTTTTAACAAGAAAAAAATTGTAATAATCATTGGCGAAGATACATGATTTTTTTAAAATCAGGTATATTTAAAAATGTGTACAATGCTATATTTAAAAAAAATGGAGAAATAAGTCAAATTTCTTATATTTTTTCCAGCATATAAAAATATTTTTTCGGAGTATAATTTTTTAAATATTTTTTAAGGAGTTAGCTTTGTTGCTATATGGTCACCGGGCTTAAGATTCGATAGATCATGTTCTCAGTTTAGCTTCAAGACGTGAAAAGTTCATTGGTAATTGTACTTGCCTTCCTGGCAATTACAATCTGCATGACGACATTTTCGTTGGGCTATTACACGTTCGTTAGCAGAGTATCTAAAAGTAATTCTTGTTTATATGACCAGAATACGATTTACATTAACGCCGACGTAAGCAAATACCTGCAAAAAGGGAAATCAAAATAGAGAATAAGGTACCCATCTTAGTTAAGTGAAATTGATAGACTAGAGAAGTTTTATAGGGTTTCTATGCAGTGCTCAGTCCTCTTTCCAGACTTGTACATTTCATTTTGTGAAAAATTGATATATAGCGTTTATCATGAGCTACCTTTAAATTTAGATTTGAAGAACAAACTTATTGAGCAATATCCCTCTCGGCAACTTAGGTTTTTTGAAAAAAATACAAATATAAAAAACAAATTGAAAAACATAACTAATTATTAGCCTAAATTTCTGATGCATCCCGTAAAAGAATGATAGATCAAAGCTATAGCTCTTTGAATTATCTATAACTTTTATTTGGTTAGATGTCACATTGAATTGGGGACATTATGTTTATATTAACTTACTATATATTTTTAGTCAGTCTAGTACTGCTATTGACTCTAAGCCTTATTAATGAAGCCAGTCGCTTTTAACACAGTTTCATTCCTCATAGAGAAACACGCTTAAATATTTTAATATTTCAGTTACTTTCGTTTGGATTGAAAGCGAAGACTCCTTTGTTAAAAGCCAAACAGGACACCCTGCATTTAAATATTAATTTCTATCCCTTATTTAATTCACCAATACACCTTTATCTCTTAAAAACTTCAAAATATTTTTAAAAATATCATCCTGGTAACACGCAAATTGATTTCAGTCAAATATGGAAGAAAAATGTTGTGATTTCATATTATATTGGCGGTTATTAATTTAGCAAATCCATGTTACACGGTTGCTATTTGCAAACCTGTATGTATCACACCTTAAAAAATAAGGCAGTGTTTACATATACATTTATATATCCAATTAAGTGTCAAAAAATATATTACCCTTTAAATATAAACGACGGAAAAACTATTTAATAAGGGTTTTATTTATATATATATATATATATATATATATATATATATATATATATATATATATATATATAATATATACATATATATATATATATATATATATATATATATATATATATATATATATATATATATATCTTGTTTTAAATATCTGACTGTTTGGGCAGCCCTGCTTAAGCCTTGGGTTGAAATAAAAAAGAAGTTATGTGAGAAATTTCACGTAAACCTACCCAATGTATTCGACTGCGTACACTTTAGCTTACCCCTAGTACGACGCTTCAGTTTCATGATACCGGCTAGTAGGTTTAGTAAATACAAATATCAACTTTGAAATCAAGAACCAGACACCTAATTATTTATTACAAATTTAGATTAAATTAATAAATTAAAATTAATACAATAAATGAGTCAGCAGCTGATAAAATTTCAATTAGCCTAATAAATTAATCTAAGTAAAAAAAGGCGATGACTAAAGAATAATTGTGTGTGTTCCTTAATGTTCCTTAATTTTAGTTTCTAATTTTGTTGTGGTCTTTTCTGAAGATGTTGCAGCACATTCTTGATATAAATCAAAACATATATTACTTGAACGTGATTTTAAGTGAGATTTTGACATTTAGTATAGTGTTCGTTAAAATCTTAGTGATTTTATAAGAAAAAGAACCAACACAAGAAAGAGAAACGTGTTTCTTATCCAGCAAAATTTCAACGGGTCGATTGTTAAGCATTTTGAAATTTTACTTATAATTAATATTTATTTAATATCAACCAAGTCAGGTTTATACTCGTTATTGAAAGCAATTTTTTAATTGTATTTATTTAACTGGTCTAATAATTGAACGGATTAAAAGAAATAAATGAAAAGGTCTTGCAATAGTCAAAAGTTGAACATATAAATGATTTTATCCCTTTGTCCCGTCTATTATGATTTAAGCTAGGCAAAAGTTCAAAGACAAAAATAATCTCTTCATTTGTGACTGTTATAAATAAATTGATCTTGACAAAACCAGCAAGTATACCTCTTTTGGACACATTTATATCTTTAAGTTCTATACGTAGTTTAGCTAGTTTATTATTATTGAACCTAGATAACGTAAATACAGGTGGGTTAGTAAAACTTATAATCAGTGATATAAATAGATAGTTTATGCGTTTTAATAAATCCCTAAAGACGAGGCCCAAGAGCGTTAATGAAATCATTTTATGATTATTTTTATTGTGTTCAGCTTTGAATTGTAGAGAATTGTATAATTACATTTTTTTGTTTTGTTATTAAAAGCTGCTAAAGGGTTCTTTGACACTGAAATGAAATAATTTTATTTAAGAAATCGGGTCACTTTCTTTTTATAGACTGATGAATTTGTAATAAACATCGAATTGCCCTTTGTTATGGTTTTTTTTATTTTAATGTTTACAGTTTTGTTGCATTTAATAGGCAGTTTTTGCTCTGTGTGTGTCTTTTTTTAATTATTGAACTGTAAAAACATCCCGATTTTAAAGGTATTCTAGTTAAAATACTGTCAATAATTATATCTGTGATTAAGAAAATGTATGTAGAAACAGTAGCTATCGTCTGTTTATTAGCGTCCTTTTTTATACAAAAAAGGACCAAGGTCCTTATTCATTGTCATCAATGTGCAGTTTGAGAGATTAATTTGTTTATCATAAAACTCATGATCAGGAAAAGAATATGTTTAAAAAATATGTTTTGCTTTTGGACGTTATCTGACATAATTTTGTGAAATTTGACAAAACTTGTCGGACTATCTGATATATTCGATTATATAGAATTTTATGCTGTAAATTTGTTTAGTTCAAGTAGGTGAGGTGAAGTGGCTCTGGGACCAAATGTTTGATGTAAAGAAAGTTGATACTGCCTATAAAATAAATAAGTTAGTAAAGTACCTCTCTTGGAAGCAGATATTGAGAGCATATCTTTAAAATTTATTATTGGTTTGCCTTGCTGAAGAAAAAATATTGATTTGCTCGATGGGACTTGTAAAGCTGAGAATTTGTAATAAGCGACTAATTAACAAAAATATTGTTCAGCCTGTGCTGGCTGGTATAACTAAAGATGTAAAAAAAAATCCTCTGGACACATAACGGGCAAAATTATGGATATCCACGCAGACCGCAGTCCAGATGGGAACCTTCTCGATAGGTGCGAGGCCAATTCTTGCCGTTTTTTTCAGTTTACGAGAGACCATTGCCTTAGCACTCCAGCACTAAGACGTGTAGTTGTAGAGCATGTCTATCGAAAATGAGCTTAGCACACGGTCGGGTGAAAGAAAAGGAGCGGTTTAAGAAAAACAATATACATTAATACAGTTTAAATCAAAGTTCTAATAAGGAATGGGATACGCAGTACAAACTGACTAGGATATAATTGAAAATGTTGACAGTTTTTATGTATTTCCTCTCGCTGCACAATGATTCTTAAACTGAACATTCTTTTAAATATACATACATTTATCTTGTCATTAAATATATCGTTTAGAAAACTAACCCATATAGGTCATAAAGGAAAAGTATAAAAAATATAGGTATAGCCGGCCGCCGCGCTGGCAAAGTAGCAAAATCAGAAATACAGACAAAGCTTCTGAAGTTGAATGGTTTAATTTTTATACAATATTTAAATATTTTGCATGCTGTTATGCACGGAGGTTAACCTACGTATGCCATGCGGTCCCGATTCCTGACAAATCTGTGTTTAAAAGAAAATCATCCAAAATTCAAATACTGCATATGACATTTGACTGGATTTGGATATGCTATTAAGACTGTAAAAACCATATGCAGTACACCAAGGGTTGCAATTTTATCGTGTTTCATTCAGTTAAATATATAAAAAGCAAATAATAACAAAAAATGAACCAAAACTAAATCGATCCATATAATTTATTTTATATTTTATTTAGATGAGAAGAAAACTGACATAAACATTTTTGTAGGTTAAAGAATAAATAAGGCTTACTTCTCCTATTAGATTATTTAATTAAATTATTTCGTGATGTTCTGATTCTGACTTTAAACAAATTTGAATGTCTCGACAAGGTTTAAAACATATTGTACTCTGTAAACTTTGGCCTGGATATGGATATAAATTTGTTTTTAAATATTATCTGTTAAGAACAGGAATGGGAACATCATTTTTTAGTTTTTCTAGTAATCGGTTAAAGTATATATTTTGTGACCGATATTGTAATTTGAGTACACAAACAATATAAAAGTAAATATATATATATATATATATATATATATATATATATATATATATAAATTGTTTTGAAACGTTAAAATATGTAAAACCTATCTTTTTTATATTCTAGATTTTATTTACATGGTAACGATATAACTAATAGTGTAGTTGTTCTCTACTAGTTTTTTTAAGTTTAGCCACACCTTGCGGAATATATAGGAAAACCATTTATTAACAATATCAAAAAAACGTGTCACAACAATATTTACTAACCTAGATACGAAAGTTCACAGAAAAACTAAACAACCTTACTTTTATATGTTTGTGTACTCAAATTACAATATCGGTCACACAATATATACTTTAACCGATCACTAGAAAAACTAAAAAATGATGTTCCCATTCCTGTTCTTAACGGATAATATTTAAAAACAAATTTATATCCAGGCCAAAGTTTACAGAGTACAATATTTTTTAAATCTTGTCGAGACATTCAAATTTGTTTAAAGTAGGAATCAGAACATCACGAAATAATTTAATTCAAAAATCTAATAAGAAAAATAAGCCTTATTTATTCTTCGATGTAGTTTTGGTTCATTTTTTGTTATTATTTGATTTTTACGTATGTAACTGAATGAAACACGATAAAATTGCAACCCATGGTGTACTGCATATAGTTTTTTACAGTCTTAATAGCATATCCAAATCCAGTCAAATATCTTATGCAGTATTTGAATTTTGGATTATTTTCTTTTAAACACAGATTTGTCAGGAATCGGAACCGCGTGGTATACGTAGGTTAACCGTCGTGCATAAGAGCATGCAAAATATTTAAATATTGTATAAAAATTAAACCATTCAACTTCAAAAGCTTTGTCTGTATTTCTGATTTTGCTACTTTGCCAGCGCGGCGGCCGGCTATACCTATATTTTTTATACTTTTCCTTTATGACCTATATGGGTTAGTTTTCTAAACAATATATTTAATGACAAGATAAATGTATGTATATTTAAAAGAATTTTCAGTTTAAGAATCATTGTGCAGCGAGAGGAAATACATAAAAAATGTCAACATTTTCAATTATATCTTAGTCAGTTTATGCTGCGTATCCCAGTCCTTATTAGATCTTTGATTTAAACTGTATTAATGTATATTGTTTTTCTTAAACCGCTTCTTTTCTTTCACCCGACCGTGTGCTAAGCTCGTTTTCGATAGGCATGCTCTACAACTGCACGTCTTAGTGCTGGACTGCTGAGGCAATGGTCTCTCGTAAACTGGAAAAATGGCAAGAACTAGACTCACACCTATCGAGAAGATTCCCATCTGGACTGCGGTCTGCCTGGTATCCATAATTTTGCCCGTTATGTGTCCAGAGGACTTTTTTTTTTCTTACAACTTTAGTTATACCAGCCAGCACAGGCTGAACAATATTTTTGTCCATTAGTCGCTTATTACAAATTCTCAGGTCCACAAGTCCCATCGGGCAAATCAATATTTTTTCTTCAGCAAGGTATTAATCGAACCAATAATAAATTTTAAAGATATGCTCTCATTATCTGCTTCCAAGAGAGGTACTTTACTAACTTCTTTATTTTATAGGCAGTATCAACTTTCTTTACATCAAACATTTGGGTCCCAAAGCCACTTAACCTCACCTTCTTGAACTAAACAAATTTACAGCATAAAATTCTATATAATCGAATATATCAGATAGCCCGACAAGTTTTGTGTCAGATAACGTTCAAAAGCAAAAAATATTTTTTAAACATATTATTTTCCTGATCATGAGTTTTATGATAAACAAATTGATCTCTCAAACTGCACATTGACTGACAATGAATAAGAACCTTTACATTTTGGTCCTTTTTTGTACAGAAAAGGACTCTAATAAACAGACGATAGCTACTGTTTCTACATACATTTTTTTAATCACAGATATAATTACTGACAGCATTTTAACTAGAATACCTTTAAAATCAGGGATGTTTTCGCAGTTTAATAATTAAAAAAAGCCACACACAGAGCAAAAATTGCATATTAAATGCAACAAAACTGTAAACATTAAAATAAAAAAAACATAATAAAGGGCAATTCGATGATTATTACAAATTCATCAGTCTATAAAAAGAAAGTGACTCGATTTCTTAAATAAAATTATTTCATTTCAAACAAAACAAAAAATGTAATTATACAATTTTCTGCAATTCAAAGCTGAACACTAAAATAATCATAAAATGATGATGATAAAAATAATCATAAAATGATTTCCATTAAGGCTCTTGGGCCTCGTCTTTAGGGATTTATTAAAGTGCATAAACTATCTATTTATATCACTGATTATAAGTTTTACTAACCCACGTGTATTTATGTTATGCAGGTTCAATAATAATAAACTAGCTAAACTGCGTATAGAACTTGAAGATATAAATGTGTCCAAAAGAGGTATACCTGCTGATTTTGTCAAGATCAATTTATTTATAACAGTAAAAAATTAAGAGATTATTTTTGTCTTTGAACTTTTGACTGTTGCAAGACCTTTTCGTTTATTTCGTTTAATCCGTTCAATTATTAGACCAGTTAAATAAATACAATTAAAAAATTGCTGTCAATAACGAGTATAAATCTGACTTGGTTGATATTAACTAAATATTAATTATAAGTAAAATTTCAAAATGCTTACAATCGACCCGTTGAAATTTTGCTGGATAAGAAACACGTTTCTCTTTTTTGTGTTGGTTCTCTTTCTTACAAAATCACTAAGATTTTAACGAACACTATACTAAATGTCAAAATCTCATTTAAAATCACGTTCAAGTAATATACGTTTTGATTTATATCAAGATTGTACTGCAACATCTTCAGAAAAGACCACAAGAAAATTAGAAACTAAAATTAAGGAACACACACAATTATTCTTTAGTCATCGCCTTTTTTACTTAGATTAAATTATTAGGCGCTAATTGAAATTTTATTAGCTGCTGACTCATTTATTGTATTAATT
Organism: Kuschelorhynchus macadamiae; assembly: GCA_030620095.1. Lineage (NCBI taxonomy): Eukaryota > Metazoa > Arthropoda > Insecta > Coleoptera > Curculionidae > Kuschelorhynchus > Kuschelorhynchus macadamiae. The sequence continues at coordinate 419,874 of JAUTXW010002911.1, read as the reverse complement.
TTAATTTATTAATTTAATCTAAATTTGTAATAAATAATTAGGTGTCTGGTTCTTGATTTCAAAGTTGATATTTGTGTTTACTAAACCTACTAGCCGGTACCATGAAATTGAAGCGTCGTACTAGGGGTACGCTAAAGTGTACCCAGTCGAATACATTGGGTAGGTTTACGTGAAATTTCTCACATAACTTCTTTTTTATTTCAACCCAAAAACAAAAGGCTTAAGCAGGGCTGCCCAAACCGTCAGATATTTAAAACAAGACAATAATTATAGATTTTGATAAAAAAACATCACCCTATGGAGATAAAACCCAAGCCCTACATAGGCAAAGGCTCACTCCAGGCATAGTACACACCAGAAACTAAACAAAGTATGTTTACTATACTGTTTATTATATTTAATGACACAAAGTGTGACGTGATGCATGACGTTCCACATGTACCCAGTGCATTGAAGTGGGTTCAGTTTAGCATGCCTCTAGTCATTGTTTTAAAAAATTTAAAAAAGGGAATAATAAAATAATTTAATAAAATATTAACACATTAAATACTACTTCCTGAATTACGTGATATCTACTTCTCATTTCAAGGAACCTAATACCTATTTCTGGCAAAAATTGTATAGAAATTATAACTTATCTTATAGTGCCTTTAAAATATGATAATGAAGCTATTATAGTACTTTTTTACATACATTACATAATTTAAGGCTTTTTTGGTAGGCGTTAGTCAGATGGAGTCTAGTCGATGAAGCTCTGTAATAAGTCTTCGAACAGAAACAAATATATATATATATATATAAATATATATATATATATATATATATATATATATATATATATATATATATATATATATATATATATATATATATATATATATATATATATATATATATATATATATATATATATATATATATATATATTGTCTGGTACAAGCTATATTTTACCTTATAGTTTCCTATTTTTGCCTATAATCATAAATTTTTTTTTCTATCACCAGTGTCCATTCTAGAGATGAAGGCCCGATTATTTGATTTAAATTAGCTTTTAAAATGATTGATAACTCACCTAAATAAACTCTGCGCCCTTAAGGGGCTCGGTAACGCTACCAAAGTAGGATGAAGAGGAGCCGATTGTAAAATTTGCCACAGTTCAACACTTCGTAATGATGTCGCAGATGCTGGGTCAGCAAGTACAGTAAACGTATGCCAGTGAGCTTGCAGAAGAAGTCCACGTAATGCTTGAACTAGCTCTCGTCCGGCTGGCGCCAAATGTACTTCCAGAGGACTACTTCCCTATAAGAGAAATAAACTATTTAAACCTTAATTATCATTTGTACCGATTGTATGTATCGAGATTAAAAAGCCTTTATGGAAGACTATTGGCATATGAATATAGTTGAAGTATACTGCAAAATAAATATTAGATCAATAGTTTTATTTAGAAAGTTGATCTAAAAACCGGTCTGTGCTAGAACCAGCTTTATTTCAGAAGAATTTTTCCGTAGGTAACAAAACAACTTGGATCCTAATATTTAAAGTGCTCTTTAAAAAAAATTAACAACATGGAAGAAGTTAAAAAAGCAATTAATTAGTTTTGTGCGCGAATGAACGCAGCATTATTCTACTCAATAACCTGCCATTGCCCCTAAATAATATCAAGCAGAAATAAAGCGTAAAAGTGTTTCATTAGTCACTGGTCATCATTAGGTAAAATAAAATGACTAATATATACCTTTACATATAATATATAGACCACATTCAAAAATAATTAAATAGATGAAATCTAAAAGACCGTTGACTTTTTCTAAGACTATAAAAAGATGTTTCCTATTTGCATTGTATAATTTAACAATGTATCGTAGATCTGTAATATGAAAATATCTGTTTCACAGCCCATTCTTGGTGTAGAAATAAAAATTCGTAAATGAAAGCGTCAAAAGCAACTCCGCGGAAAACACGGCTTCTAAAAATTTGAATAAAAATTGTAAACGAAAAACACTGCATGTGAGTGGTATTAAATCTTATTTGACACAAAAATTATATATTTTAGCCGTCATCATGGAGACGGCGGCGTTACATTTACAAGACAAATTATTCTGGTTTCCTTTTCAGGACATACGTAAAACCGTCAAGTTGAACTATTATTTAATGCCTTTCTCTGAAATGTGAAGAAAGAGAAAGTGAGGAAAAGAACTTTATCACAAAACTTAGATTGGGGTTTTTATAGGTTATTTTGAATTTTCTGCGGATATCATACCTACTAAATCTATTGTATTAAAATCTTGACAACTTTCCAGACATTCATAGTGCATACATTTCAGTATTAGTAAAATAAAATCAATGCTCCTAATGGTGTAACACTGTGTGTTAAGGGAGAACTGCATGCAAAAAGTGAAAAATCAGCGACAAGGTCTAGTCAAGTTCAAAGTAAGATGAAAAGGTACCTACGTATTAGAAAAAACTTCCTGCACGTCCGACCTTAAAAATTAAAAATGTGTTATGTATAGGCAATTTAAATTACATTTCGGTTAAAAATGGGTTCAAAAGGGTTCACTCGCTGCAGAAATACAAAGACATGAGTACGATTTACCATTTCAAATTTTGCAGTTACGTAGACAAAGGATCAATGCAAGGCGGTGAAGAGCCATTTTGTCGAAAAAAATTATATGCGACGGCATTTGGGTCAAAAAATGGTCAAATAGTGGTCGAAAATGGACAAATCTACTTCTATTTTATAACTCTAGATATGATTTTTTCATAAAAATTTGCATTTAGCGCCCAACTGTACACATTTCCCTGGAAAAATCACATTGAAGCTAAATGTATTAGCTTTATAGTTTTAAAATACTACTGCGTGCAGTTCCCCCTTAACAAAATTAAGCAAAAGCTATTGCTTGGAGGGCATCTTCAAAACCTCTTGTTTCAGCTTGCCTCTGGTATACCCCAACAGTTTTTCGGATACATGTCCCTCTTAACTTGCATACAAACATTTATACTATATTAAATAATGTTTTTAGGAAAATAAATTCATGGTGAAAAGTTAGGCACTTAATTAGAACCCAATGTCAATGGATGTTTTATATCAAAACACTAAACTTAATCACACTTACCGCATATTGAGTATTATTAAAAGTTCCTGTTTTATTCACCTGAAGCAATAGAATCTTTGGTTATTTCTTTCAGTTAATTGCAGTAAGGGTGTCGTCATAGATTTTATAGACGATTTTGCTTGAAAGAATGAAGCATGAAACATTAAATCCAAACCTGCCTTACCTTTAACGCGGAAATATAACAAGCTTATTTTCCTGATATCAAACTATCATTATGTCGGTTTAAAATATCATCACTCGTAAAATGGGCCTCGTCGGACCATATAACACTTCTTTCAAAATGAATGACCATATCACGCATTGGCAAATAACAATTGGAATACTCTAGTCGGTATTCTGCGTCACCAGGATGTAAGTTTTGAACCAAATGAAATTTATATGGTTTAAATTTGTGTTTTTTTAAATTGTTTGAACCGTGGATTTAACAACACCGATGGAAGCTTCAATTTTTCTACAAGAATTAGTTGGAACTGCCTCAACCAAAGCACTTCGTCGATATAGCTATTTTTCTTGTTGTAGGTTTTAAGCCGCGGTTTTACAAACGAGTCATGTTTAATTAAATTAGATTTTATTCTTAAAAAAATCTTTTCTCCGGTTGCCTTCTTTCTGAATATCTACGAGGATATCTTATTTTAAATATTTAACTAGAATGAGAAAAACAAATATCTAAATATTACCTGTTTAAATGTAGTTCCAAAGCTTCATCTGCGTTTTCGTCGCACTGGATATAAGTGACGAGCATGTCGTATTTTTCATAATTTTCGAATATTGCATTGTCCACCATAGTTTAGAAGTCTAATGCTATTAAAAAGTTTTAACGCAAAGCGAGAAACAATACTACAAAAACGTTTGCTATTCTGACATAAGTTACTTTTGTTATTTCAAATGTCTACCTTGGCCTACTAAGATTGTTTGATTTTTTAATACAAAAAGTGCTTGGACTTACTATTGAAAATAAAAATACAGTGTTATATATTTTTAAAAAGCTTGTAAAAATCAAAAAAACAGAATATTAAAAAATATATATAGTGTCCCATTTAAAAAGACCTAACTTTGGGTCATATCATAAAAATGACTACCCACAGCAAAAATCAAAATGCATCACTGTATTATACGAAAAACTACCTTAGAATAACTTTTTACTTTTTTGATAAATTAGACGATAACCAACACAAAATGCAACTTTTCAATTTCACCCTGAATCTCAGATACAAAGAGGGCTACGAAAATTTTAATTACGGCTTCTTTAAAAAGTAGCACAGTGATGGGAAAACCCACTGTATCTTTTCAAATTGCGATTTACCGAGATACCCCGTAGAACCATGGAAATCTGGACACCCTGTATAGTATCTTAAGTTAGAATGAAAGCAACTTCATTACCTTGACAATTTTAGTATTTCAAAATTAAAATGTAAAGAATGTTATATTAAAAGTACTAATATATTTCCAACATTAAGAGAACGGTCGATTTGAAAGTGTCGACAAACCATCTGAATAAAGACTTAAAAAAACTCTAATATTAGAATATATTATTTAGAGAATATATCAAGACCTTTGCAATAAATGAAACGTGTTTCTACCGGTAAAACTACAATAAATAAACCCTTTTTACCAGACTGCACATGCAAAGGTTGATCTTGGGCGAAAAAAGTAATTCTACATATAAAACGTGTAGATTCCTTTTAGAAACTGGTACTACTGCATATAAATCACATGGTATCTGCAGTATGACAGGTTGATGTGCTTCACCTACAGAGACGATATTAGTCTAGCAAACGAGTTTCATGCAGCGGAATACAAAATATGGCAGTTGTGATTCTTGAATAACAGTTATAACAGAAAAAAAAAATAAAAATACGCTAAAATTTTATATTATTCGATAACTTGGAAAATAATTACTTACCATTAACCCGGAATATACCGGGTTTTCCATAAAGAATGGTCTCCGGCTATAACTAGGTAACCGTTGGTCGCAAAATTATGGGGAAAAAGTATTTTAGGATAAATCGGCCAAAAGAAAAATCCCTGGACATTATTTTCAAGTTCGAAAAAAGGCTTGTAGGGGGCGTAACAGCAACTCAAAAATGGAAATGCCTATTTTCTTTTAAATTATCCTAACATAGAGCTAGAGCTATTAACTGTAGCGTAATGATTCTCTGAGTGATCACTAGAATGCAATGGCAAGTTGATGATGCTCGCCCGAATCCGAAACGTGGAATTGGAAAATCAACCTCACCAATTTGTAGAGGAGAAAAAGTAACATTGATAAGAAAATTATTTTCATCTGTCATTTCAACTAAGCATACAATTGTAGAAAAACTAAAAAAAAAAAAACAAAACGTAACTTTTACGGTTTTTCTATAATTTTTTCAAATGCTGATAACTATGGTTTGGGTTAACGGAATTGAATGAACTAGGTCTCGTTTGAAAGAGTTTTCGTTACTCTATATTCCCCTTTAAAAATGTGCATTTCACAGTCGACAGGGCGCTGTGTTACAAATATGCCCTTAACGACCTTCTTTTTCAAACGCGTTATCAATAACTGTTTTGAATGTTGCTATTCTAGTAAAAAATAAAATAAAAACCATGACTCTATTTTAATACCAATAATCTTAAAAAGAAATAATTTGGGTATTATATTAAACTTGCTGCTGCAGTAAACGGCAAATAACATTTAAAAGACAAGTAACTCTTATAAGCAAGTAGGCTTTGAAAAAAAGTCCGTCGAAATGACATACTATTTTAATACCAATAATATACAAGGAGTTATTGAGAAAAGCTAAATGTTCGAATTGTAGCCCATCATTTTCCATACACAAATTCATTCTGTCCCTAGTTGGCAAAATGGCAACTTCTACCTCTGCCATAGAGATTTGGCGGTGGCAAAAAAACAAGTTCTTTCAAGTTCTTTGAAGTCAGTTGATCTAGAAGAGAAAACGATCGTTTTTATGAATATTTTCACAATATAAGGTATCCGTATATCAATAATACCTCACGGGCCGCCAAGAAAATATACCCGCTCCCCCCTTCCTATCCACGTAGAAGGAAACCTCTCGTCGAGCAACTGAAGAACACTCACCGCAAAATGTGCTGTTGAAAATACATATGTCTACGAACATCTAGAGGCACCTCTTCAATGAGGATCGGAAGTTCATTACTTAAAAAGTCTAAATAACACGGCCCGGTGAGTGGTTCATCGAATATGCATTGAATATGAAAGGTCCAACGATCCTTCTATCAAGAATGCCGCACCAGACATTCACACTGCATCTTCCTTGATATTGGACCTCGCACGTCCAATGGAGGTTTTTGCGCGACAAATAACGCATATTATGTAGGTTCACTCCTCCATCAATATTAAAAGTTGCCTCATCAATCCATAGAATTTTTGATAAAGTCTAAAAAAACAATATAGGTACTTACACTTATTACTACGCTTGTTTTATTATCAGTTATTTGCATTATTCTTAATTATTTGGGTGTGATAAATTAGTATAGTTCCTTACCTTTCTTGTTTCAAAATCCTATGGATAGCAGTGCAAGCAATGCCCTCGGGAAATATACCAATTTGTGGATTTGATTCAATATACGCTAAGACAGATCACATTCTCTTCTATTCTGGCTCGACCTTGTCTTCGATATGCTGGACGTTAAAGGCTTTTCCGAGGTTCGCAAACTTTGGACCAAATGGCTGATCATTCTGTGATCGCACCGACGCCGCGGCGCCTGTTAGGATATCGTATTGCTTAAAACCGTTGCAGCAATTCTTATATTTCGAAAATATTCAAAATATACCCAATCAGGTCAAGCGTTTCTTCAAGTGGCAAAGGCATTTTTAAAAAGCAATTAAAAATTGGCGATAAACTTATTACGCGGTCAATATGACGTTTCGGCGGAATTTTTTTCTATAGCCTACTTGCCTAGAAGAGTTTTTGTCTTTTTTATGTTTGACGTTTACTGTCGCGGCAAATTAAATAATATATCCAATTTTTTTTTTTTTTGTAGATTATTGGTATTAAAATAGATTCATCTTTTTTATTATGTTTTTTAACAGAATAGTAAAATTCAAAACAATTATTGATATCGTGTTTGAAAAAGAAGGTCGTTAAGGGCATATTTGTAATATAGCGCCCTATAGCGTCAAATGTGAAATGTATAATTTTAAAATAAATATAGAGTAACGAAAGTTCTTTCAAACGAGTCCTAGTTTGTTCAATTCCGTTAACCCAAACCAGAGTTATAAGCATTTGAAAAAATTGTAGAAAATCCATAAAAGTTTTTTTTTTTTAGTTTTTCTAAAATTGTCGGCTTACCTGAAATGACAGATGAAAATAATTTACGCTGCATCATTGTCATTTTTTCTCCTCTACAAATTGGCGAGGTTAGTTTTTCAATTCGACGCTTTGAATTCGGGCGTATTATTTGAATAATTATGAAAAAACGCCATCTAGTGACCACTAATAGAATCATTACGGTACAGTTAATAGCTCTACGTAAAGAACAACAGAGATATGAACGCTTGAGGGGAAAAAACGTTGACCTTCCCCACCACTTTATTATTGAAAATAGAAAAAGTGATAATTGTCTGACGAATACAATTCTTATATTTTCGATAAACCCTAATTAGGAAAATAAGAATTTCCATTTTTAAGTTCCTGCCATTTTTTGAACTTAAAAGTAAATAATTTCTCTTTGCCGAATTACCCATAAATATTTTTTCCCCATAACTGTGTGATCAACGGTTAGTGAGTTATGGCCGGAGGCGATTCTCAATGAAACAGTCGGGACAAGTACACTATTTCAAAATGAAAAATCCCGAAAAGAGAGGATTATTCGCAATATTCAAATATCAGTAATCAATTATAAATCTTTAAAAAATACTAGCTAGCTCAGAAGACCTTGTTTTGCCTTTTCCGATAGATGGCGCGATGGTGCATTCACCACATCGTCCAGAAATGTTCTTGAATTGTTGTTTTATCACAATATTTAGTAAATACTTAATCGGTAAAAACAGATTACATTTAAATATATTTCTACTATATATATCGAGTTTTATGTATCTGCTGCTATAAAAAGAAACTTAAATTAATTTTTTTAGTGAATACCAGAGTTTATGCGAGCTATGATTTCGGCCTTCTTTTATTGACTATAGTGAAACTCCTAAAACGTCTTAATTCTCTATATGTTTAAATTTAAGTTAAAACTACCTGGGAAATATGTGCATATTAGGTTTAAGAAACATGTTCAATGTGGGAAAAAAAACAAATTGATTAATATGACAAAAATTAACTCCAATGCACAAAAGGACATATGACGGAAACTAAGGTTCGTGCATACATTGAAGTATACTGACATTTTCTAGCACCACGAGGTTAAGTCGATAAGAAGATACTTGTAGACGTATCGCAAAATTAAAAACGAAACGTCAAAAAATAATTCCAATTTAACATGATTTAAACCCGTTGTGTTTTGTCTGACTTAAACCGTAAGAACCAGTCTTGATATTATCTAGACGTCAGAAACATCAAGCTGGGTTTCGAACGTGATTTTCAATACATCAAACAATTAATGAGTTAATTAAATCAAAATAATACGTTTTTTTAATTAATACTTAATCATTTTAATGTCTAATAAATATTTTATTAAAATGTTTGAAAAATTTAAAAATTCTTTAGCTGTCAAAAAATCCATTACTGTTGTCATACTAATAATATCAATATCGACATTTGGAAATTATCTAAATCTTAGAATTCTATGAGAATTTCAAGTATAATAATCCGAGTACCACAAATTTAATAAATTACTACCTAAAATATTTAATCTTTCTATGTCGGGTTCTATAATTTAATTTTATAAATTTGAAAATATTGATGCTTTAAAAAATATATAAGACGTTAAGTATGAAACTGATTACACATTTTTAATGATGTATAAGAGCGCCTATACATTATTTTTGTTTCAAAAATTATCTACGAACGTAAACGCTAAATCAAAATGTCACAATGGAAAAAATTACTAACCATAAGCGGAGTGTTTCTATAATGAACAAAAATGTATTTTAACATTATATCACAACCAAAAATGTACAAAGCGCCTGTGTTAAAAACAGAAGAAGTATCGGATTAAATATTAGGCCAATATTTTAAAACCGAACCCCGTCGACAAACCCGTCCAAAGTTTTTATTTCAAGCGCTGGAAAATTTATTTATGCAGACCAGCTGTGTTTCGTATATTTCGGGGAAACCGCCAATATCAGTTTTCCGATGGGAAAACAGAATTTTAAAAAATCAATCAAAACTACTCGAATTTACTGCTTTCCTGAATAAGCAGCACAGAGGCTTTGTGTAGAATTCGTAACAAGATATAAAACTGCGCGAACAGAATAATCACTCGTATTATTGCTAAAAAATCGTAAATCGAAATATTTTTACGTATAAAATCTGCAGCATTAAAGCAATGAGAATTAGTTTAAAAAATGTAATTAATGAGCGCCAAATTTACCACACAAATCAAATCGGAGTATCGGTGATTTTCCCGTTGTAGAAGTTTTTCAGCGATTGATAATGTTACTTTTTATTGCCGATTTTCTAGAATATATCATTATAATTACAAATTACACCACAAGTAGATTCCTTGAATCAATCTCGTTGATATGGGGTCAAATAATTTAATTTTATCCCCGTTATTACCAGGGAGCACTGCCCTCATGACTCTCTTTACAAGTATCTCTGTGAACAAGCATATGATAAGAGGCACAAACTAACACATCAAAAAACTCAAAGCTAAAAACATTTCGCAAAACAATATAATTTTTAATTATTGTTACATTAATTTTAGTATGAAATTCGCCATTGTTTGAATCAACGGCCACTGTGGAATTGGTTAAGTCCTTTGATGCTATCTCAGTGTGTACTACTTGTAGAATAAGAGTATATAAACCAGCAGACAAATGAACAACACTCTGTTTTCAATTAAAATTTTAAAGCTAAAAATGTTTTACTTTTTTCCAATTTCTTCCCAAAATAGCAATTTTAATAGCTTTAAACTCTCTAGCGCTTATTTTTTAAAAGAAGATTTATTCAGGGTTTTTCATAATTGGTGCATTATTGTGGAATTTGCTATTACAAATAGGAATTCACAGAGCAACTGCGAAAATATTACATTTACATTCATCTTGTTCAATAAAGATAATAAAATTAAATACACGTTAATTTACAAGTTATTCATATAACATAAATAAAACAAACCCTACATCGTCAAAAAACAAAATTTAAATCTAATTCTTGAACTATAGGCTCCTTTGGTTTTTACAGTTTACAGTTTTTATTTAAATATAGATAGAGTGTTTTTCAAAAAACGAGTTTAGTTTTGCCAAGTTTCCTATTAAAAATGAGAACTTTTCAGTTAGAAACTCTCCTAACATATTACATTTATATTTACGATGTTCAATAACAATAACGAGATTAAATACACATTAAAGGGTTGTTGATTTCATGGAGTATTAAAAGTAAAAATGGCTAGCGTGCCAGGATTTAATAAAAATGAAACATTTCCTAAATTTTTTACTAACCATAAATATCAGCTTTACTTTAAATAACTCAAATATTTAATGACGATATGTATATTGATCATAGTGAATATAAATGCATAATATTCGCAGTAGTTCTAATGAACAAATCATACTTTTAATAGAAAACCTGGCAATAATTCACTACTTCCGAAAGAACCTCGTACATATTTCAATAACTCATAACGAACACTATGAAAATATCCAGAGTTTAATTAAATTCTCTCTTTTGAGAAATTGGAGTATGTTTGATTTTTACTGAATTTGCTGCTATTTACTGACATTAGTTTTAGTTCGAATAACTTATATAATGAATCACTCTTTATCATGTATTTAATATCAGTTTTGAAAAGTTCGTATTTTTAGGGACACACTCGGAAATAATGCACTACTTCTGAGAAATCCACAATAAATCTTTTAATAATCACTGCAAATAAAACCTAAAAACTGTCTCGAAATAGTGGTCCCTGAATTAGTACACAATTCAATTTTTTTCTTTGATTATTCGCGGTATTTTTGATTTTTGTCAATTTCATGACTAGTTCCTTAATAACCCTGTGTAAGATAGTCATAGTGACTTCTGAAAATGAGGCATATGAGAGTTAAAAGCCAATAAAATTTCCGTTTTGGGAAAAACTTTAAAAAATCGGATAAAGAGTAAAAAAGGTTTTAGCTTCTGAATTTTCAATTTCATTTTTAAAAAACAGGGTGCCTAACATCATTTATTGGCCAATTTAAAATTGTTATTAATATTATCGTTTAACAATCTTAAGCTATTTTTTTGTCACGGTATTGACCATCTCGATATCACTATCGATAATTCCGATTCTATTTATCTCGTCTTCCTGAATTTGAGGTAGTATCTAATAATTTTCAACATCTTTCTAATTTTTTTTGGTTTAATTTTTCGCCCGAAGTAAATAAACCCACGGGTCAATTTTAAGTTTATTACCATGCATTCAACATGTGGAGACATATCCACAGACTATCCTGAAACGCTGTTAAGATGCACTTACACGGACAATTAAAATTGCTCAATCCCGGGCAATATTTGTCAATTATGAGTCACCACAATGTACTGCAACTTACAGCAATTTACTGCGATGCCATCTTGTAGCAGTTGCTGCAGAGATACCGCCACCCCATACTGAGAAATATGGAGCAACATAATAAATTAAAGGCATTCATTCATACACGAGCAATTCAGTTGAATAACTATCGTTGACTATGGATGACATTATAACACAAAAAAGAAAAGGAAAATAAATAGGCAGATTTGGATTCGAGCCTATCTAGCAAGACGTAAGCCATCTTCATTACGTAATGAATTGGTCGATATATTATTTAAAGATTTTACCGGAATGTCTTTTAAATAAAGTTGGTCCCTTAATTACCAAACAAACGACCAATATAAGGGAACCCATTTCTGCACATACGAAACTTGCTTTAACTCGTCGATTTCTGGCAACGGGTGATTCATACAAAAGTTTAATGTATGTGTTTAGAATTTCCGATAGTTGTATTACACTATTCAAACCTACGGTATGCAAAGCTATTGCAGTTCTTCATGAATATATTAAGGTAAGTTTTTATATACTTCACTCACTGATTACCTACCTATAGTTGTCTTGTGGTCTATCCGCTACTTCCCAGCCACGATATATTTACGATATAAGTATCGAAAATAAATATTTAATTACTTATATCGGTAGCAAAATCTCAACATTTTAACTTCTAGTTCAGTTTTTATTGTGGGGTTTCTAAGATTCGACTAAATTTGTGTCGAAATTAAACTGCGTAGTCTCATCATACTGGGGAACATTCATGACTCGCGAATTGGTAGAAAAGTTGTGTGTTGGTATAGGTAAAATACTGGCTCTGGGATGGAATATTTACTGTATTTGAATTAGTATTGATGTAGTTACTAGGCTGCGAAACCTGTGGAAGACATGGTATGGTAGGAAAAGGGAGAAGGAGTAAGTAGTTTAAAGGGTGCATTCGGCATCACCCCACCATCGGTTGAAACCCACGAAAGCGAGAGATGTTTATACGTATAAACGAGATGGAAGAAAAATTGACTAAAATGTACCATACCTACTGGATATTTGGCAATTCATGTCGGCGATATTTATCAATACGGAATATATGGAACAACTAAAAGCAATATTATGGAAAGTATCGTCGCAATTTTAGGATATTGCTCCAGATTGTTCCGCTAATTGCTCCACTACCTGCATCAACTATTGCTGAACAATTATTGCTTAAAAAATTGTCCTTGTAAATATAACTTTAGTTTGCATGCCTGTGACTGGCTATAGTACAAATCTATGTGAACTAGTTTCAGATGTGCCACATATTGATTACGACGGTGTTCAGGTGACTAGATGTTTTAATTGTAATGGTTTTAATCATTCAGCAAAAAATTGCAGTAATCAACGTCGTTATCCTAGGTGTGGCAATGATCATATTGTTAATGAATGTCAAGCGCAAGTTTTAAATTGTTCTAATTGTACTAGTTTAAATGGTGGGAGAACTGGCATCACTGTTAGTACTGATCATGCGGCCTGGGATATTAATAAATGTACCGTCTTCAAAAATGCATGCGCCAAACTTAAAGCGAATATTCTAGGTGAATAGCAATTAGTTATATTTTCGCCCCAGCTCACAACTCCCACTGCCAGTTTAACTCCGCCCACCCACGTGTTAGCTTCTGCCACCAAACAAATTCAAAAGAAAAACATCTCAGTATACTACCAAAATACCCGTGGACTTTTAACAAAATTAAACGAAATATTTAACAGGTCGTATTATTGTGATTTTGATGTATTAGCGCTTACGGAAACTTGGCTTAATTCATCTGTTTGTAGTAGTGAGGTAATATGTGATCAATATAATGTGTATCGAGCTGATCGAGATTTCACTGCGACTAACAAATCCAGAGGTGTAGGTGTTTTACTCTGTGTTCATCAGTCATATAAATCAAGTAGAATTAGTTTTGACAGGGGTGACTTATTGCCTGGTACTGACATTGTGGGCGTTAAGGTAAGTTTTGACTATTTCTCAATCCTATTTTTTCTAGTCTATATACCACCTCCTGTCTCTGTTAGAAATTTGGAAATCTTACTTGATTTTTTTTTTCTTTAAATATTATGTTTGGCAAAAATATATGTATTCTTGGGGATTTCAATTTACCGGCTTATTCAGAGTTTTTGGATTGTGAAACCAGAGACCAATGTGCTTGTTTACTTAATAATTTTTTATCCTATATGAATCTCACCCAAAGTAATAGCGTAAGAAATATTAACTACCGAGTCCTAGATTTAGTGATACATAATAATCCGCAATGTTTGATTAATAGGGCCTTGGATAGGCTAATACAAGAAGATAACCATCACCCTGCCTTAGAAGTATCATTTCAATACTCTCAATCTGTAAACCGTAAATGTGATTTGGCTTTAAATCTTGAAAACAATTATAATTTTCGCCAAGCAAATTTTCCGGTGATGTATGAAACATTTTATAATATTAATTGGTCATTTCTTGAACGAGCAAATGATTTAGAGAGTGCATGTGCCTTGTTTTATGACAAAATCTATGAAATTTTTGATTCATGTGTACCGAAATATAAAAAAATGCCTAAACGTAAATACCCACCATGGTTTACATCTAAAATCATCCAGAATATAAAGAAAAAGGATAAATGTCATAAAAAATACATAAAATATGGTTGTTTGGAAAGTTTGGAATTGTTTACGAACCTTAGAACAAAAATAAAAACAGACATTAAAGATAGTTATATCTTATATATACAGAGAATCGAGATAGATCTTAAGAGTAACCCTAAAAAATTTTGGTCATTTATAAAAAGTGAAAAAGAAATTTATAGCATGCCTAAAAATATGTTTTATAATAATAATGAATTAAGTGACCCTTTAGATATTCTTAATTCTTTTGCGTCCTATTTTGAACAATCGTTTTCTAATTCGGATACAAATTTTGTAGAGGTGAATAACATTTCTTCCAATCTAAATATTGACGTTCCATATTTCTCCGAAGAGGATGTTATAAAAGTCTTAAAAAAAATACGCCCGAAAAACACAACTGGACCGGATTTAATTCCTGCTTTTCTTATTCATGATTGCAAATTAGTCTTGTTAAAGCCCCTTCTGTTTATTTTTAACTTATGCTTACAACAACACACGATACCACAGCTTTGGAAAGTTTCTAGGGTTTGTCCAGTGTACAAAAAAGGTGACAGAAATGAAATCTTAAACTACAGACCGGTGTCCATTATCTGTAATATTTGTAAAGTATTTGAAATCTTGCTGCATGATTCTCTTTTTCCTCTAGTTAAAGAACTCATTCTACCTCAACAGCATGGATTTTTTAAGGGAAGATCAACAATTACCAATTTGCTTTGTATTTTGCATGATATAGCCGAATCAATTGATGCAGGCAGTCAAACAGACGTAATATACTTAGATTTTTCAAAAGCGTTTGACCGAATTGATCATAAAATTACTTACTAAACTTAAAAATACTGAATTTTCTAACAGATTAATAAAACTCTTCAATTCGTACTTATCGGAACGTCAACAGTATGTCGCCCTCAATGGACATACTTCTAGCAAATACGTTGCAGTTTCTGGTGTACCTCAAGGGTCTGTACTGGGGCCGCTATTTTTTACCCTTTTTATCAACGATATTGCTTGTGACCTAAACGTAAAATTTTTAATGTATGCTGATGATATCAAAATTTATACCAATATCAGTGCGATTGCTGATTGCATTGAGCTACAAAAGAGTCTGGATATTATAAATAATTGGTGTTTTACTATTAACTTAATGCTTAATATAGGGAAATGCAATGTAATATCATTTTCTAATAAACTGTCAATTTGTAAATATGACTATTCCGTAGCAGATAAGGCTATTTCTCGGTGTGACTCATTTCGCGATCTCGGAGTTTTATTTGATTCAAAACTCTCATTCGTCCCTCACATGAATATTATTACTGCCGAAGCCTCCAGAATGTATGGATTCATTTTACGCTGTACGAGGGACTTTAAAAACATCAGTGTACTAAAGCTATTATACAATTCTTACGTCCGCTTAAAATTGGAATACGGCTCAATAATTTGGGGACCTGAGTACAATACACACATAGAGAGTCTAGAAAGAATACAACGTGGATTTTTAAAATATGCTTGTTTTTTGAAAGGCGGTATATATCCACCAGGGCTATCCGCATGAGCAGCTGCTTAACAACTAAGAATATGATTCCCTAAAAAATCGTCGTGACTACCACCGTTTAGTTACATTATTTAAATTGCTTAATTATAAAATTGATTGTTCATATATACTAGGAAAACTGAATTTTTGTGTACCTCGTTTAAACTCACGACAACATAATTTATTCTATTTGCCTAAACCGCGCACAAACACTCTAAAATTTTCACCTCTGTATTTAATGTGTGATAAATATAAC
This sequence comes from Kuschelorhynchus macadamiae, assembly GCA_030620095.1. NCBI lineage: Eukaryota > Metazoa > Arthropoda > Insecta > Coleoptera > Curculionidae > Kuschelorhynchus > Kuschelorhynchus macadamiae. The sequence goes on along the minus strand of JAUTXW010002911.1, from coordinate 403,703 downwards.
AAGAGCGATCACTTGGATTTTTCATAGCTAATGCTTCTGATGTGCGGCGATCGCTATGGCGTTGACATTATTTCCACATATAGAGGCATGTTGTAGTTTTTAGTTTTAGTTTTAACTTAAGTTTTTTCATCTTCTTTGTTTTTCTTGATTATGTTATATAATATTATATTATAATTATAAGTGCTTGCCCTGCTTTGTAATTGGGACTTTGTCCTGTAAAGCAGGTATTTGTAAATAAATAAATAAATAAATAAATATTTTGGAAAAGAGATATTAAAATTGTTAAACTCCATGCCTGATATCTATTGTTCGGACCAGTCCATGATTATAGAAGTAAGGCAATACAGATTGACATTGACAAAAGTATAAAAAATGTTAGTGCGAAAAATTTGTTTTTGCCGCTTGAAAAAGACAAATTATTTTTTTTCAGCTGTATCAAAAGTATTAGATATTATATATTTAGATTTATATTATTGAAAAATTATTAAAACACCCGCTTAACTGAAAGAAACAATTTTCCATCTAGATTTGTAGTTCTATCTATCCTTATATCCTAAGAAACTCAAAAATTCATCCCATTATTTATATTATAATCTTGTCTTACATCATATTATAATCTCATATCGTTCCAGTTAGCTTAGTGCTAAGTACTATGGTAACTAAGTACGCTTAGTTACAATAGAGTTAGTAGACACGTCTCGGTTGCGATGACACCAAAAATCAATAACATTACTTGTAATTTTGTGCTTTTAAAAGACTGTTTCGCCACACAACATGCAAGGTATAGACAAAGATGTAATTCCTGAAATTATTTTGGAAGAAGTTGCAGCAGTAAGCTTACCAAGAAGCCCGAAAAATCCCGCCATAGACATGAAAAAGAATCGAAAGTTTTTACACAATGGTGCGAGAAGAGTCAGGTAAAATATCTTAAAGAACTATTTCTTTTGGCGAAAAATCTGAAATCTGCAAATCTTCTACGCTATCGTCAATGTTTTCAATGCCCAAATGGATCATCAAAACAAAGATGTGCACATAGGGAAATATTCAAAATTAACAGCATTTTTGAATCGGAAAAATGTAGGATACCGTCCCAAAACATCCAAAGTTTTTCACAAGCGGAAATTGCAAAAATTTTTTCCGAGGCACCTGATGATATCTATTTGTTGATTAAAGTTGCGACCATTATTGGATTGGTAGATGCATATCGTCACGAAGATCTTACTAAATTAACCATTAACAAAATTGAAGACAAAGAACCATACTAATCATCAACATTCCTGATACAAAAACTTATATTTCCAGAACATTTGTAATTGGTGGAGACGCAGTTCACCTTCGGCTTTATAGGAAATATGTGACTCTATGTCCTTCAAACACACCTTATCGTCGTTTTTTTTTGTAAACTACAAATAGGGAAAATGCACAATAAAATGTGTGGGGATTAATACATTTGGAAAGATGCCATCCAATACTGCCGGATACCTGGGGTTGCCAGATCCAGAAATGTACACGGGTCACAGTTTTCGCCTATCTTAATAATAACTAATATCAAGAGGCATGGCGAATGGAAATGTGCAGAAGTCTATTTGAAAGACTCAATAGAAGACAAAAAAAACAATTGCAAATAAAATTTTTACCGAAAAGAAAGTTGAAGGTGAAGCTGTTTTATTTTCAATAGTACAACTTATAACAGTGTTTAGAATTGATATCTTCTCTAAGTGTAAACAATGCGACAAACTGTACATTCAATATAAACGTTATAACCAACAATAAATATTTGTTTAGTAAAATAATGATTAAAAAATATATTGTTATTTGTCTGTGCGAATAAATGTAACATGTATGTGCGTTTTGTATCTATTTTTGAAAGTCGCTAAAGGTAATTGCAGCTTACCAATTCTGAAAATCACATTTGACGTATTTTAAATTAATTAAATTTCTAATTTATGATAAAACCTAATCTAAAGTAACCAATTCTAATAAATAAAAATTTAACATACTTCATTTCAGCCCCCTCACTAAAGTACGTTTGCTAATACTTAGGTACGTAATTTATACACTCTCATAGGAAAAATTATATACCTAATTCGTGCAAAAAGTGAATTTTCCGCACTCGACTGCTTATCCGAGGTAAACTGCAATCGCGTGTGGAAAAGTATCACTTTCCGCACTAGTTAAGTAAATAACTGTTTCCTAACTAATGCGGGAAATTCATTTTTCCGGCGAGTGTGCTATTTAATGAACAATGCAAAGCGTAGTTCAGTAAATCATTCGAGCGTCGGAAAAATACTTCCCACACGTGTTAGGAGCAACATTTTTTCCTTCAACCATATTAAATTCAAAATAAATTCACACATCAAGGCACACTAGCACTCTCTTAAAATATCTAAAAAACATGTTTCTATAACGTTTTTCGATTAATTTTAACAATTATTACAAATATTTACATAAAATATACAGTTTATTACAAGTTTCTACTAATAACGGTTTAACGGGTTTTACCAAAAATGTAGCAGCTGAACTTAGATACAGAAAACACAACATATTGGCAACGATTTGTCATTGTCATTGAAATAAATGACATCTTTGGCTGATGTAAAATAATACCATTCAAGTTATAAGTGTGTTTTGTAGATTTAAGTGTTTATATACCCGTTTTAAGAAATTCTCTTAACACCAGACAAAATAACCATTTGAGGCCTAATTTCAAAGATTATTAGATATTATTCGAAGTAACAGGATATCTAGAATAGTCCATAATATTTTTATTTCACATTTTTTACTTTTAATTTTACTTCTTTTTGCATGGTTGTAGAAAAGGGTTTAAAAATTGTGTAAAAATTATAACCTTCAATATTCTGTAAATTATCTATATCTGCTTTTTGTAACTCTTCAATAATTTTTCGAAAATGAATTACCTCGTAAAAATAAACAAACCAGATATATTCAAAAACACGAAGGACATGATCATTAACAAGAATATGTTTTGATTGCTTGTTAGAATTGCGTTCGTTAGTATGCTCTGCTTTCGCATAGTGACATTGGAAACCGTTTCGTTCATTAAAACTAGATGTTTCTACTTGCTTTTTTCCACCGAAATATTTTACAAATTTATCTTAAACACCTAAAATGAGCGCATGACATAATATTTAATTTTATGGCGTTTAAAGGCAATTTAATTTTTTGCGAACGTGTCTATTCATCAGGAAGGGATATTAATGATAATTGAAATATCGTGGGATTATAAGAATTACAGTCAAGCATATCAATTTATAAACCCTACTGCAAAAAAACTGTTTTTGGCACAGCGAAATTCTGCAAAATATTGCATATGAACATCATGAGCATAAATTTAAATTTGTTACAGAAGTCACGATGAATTTATAGCTAATTATTTTTTGTATATTCTTTATTTTATGTAGGTTAGTAATAACTAGTTAAGTAAAGTGAGTTAAGGTTCCGTTAACTATCGAAAGGAATTTAAAACTTCCATATATTTCAGAGTTAATAATAAATCAATGTTATATTTTAGTTTCAACGTTGAGGATAAGACTCTGTTTCAAATATGAAGTATAAAATAGCATAACTTATAAATCTTAGGCTTAAATTTAAGTAAAAGGCCAAATTTTCGGTTTCAAGTAATAGGTGTCTTAAAAAAATTGCTGAGAAGCTCTTGAAATTACCTCGTTTCATCTCTCACTCTACTTCAATTAGGATCGGTAATCTAATCATCGCTTGTGCCCTTTAGTAACGTCAGCAAAAATAAGCTTTGGCTCAAGCACAATTTAGACTAAATTCTTGCCAGTTGGGAAATGTATTACGAGCAGTTTGCTTTTTTGCCTTTATTTTTCTCTGCGAGAGAACCGGGCTTCTTAAAATTATGTTTACAACGACATCTTGGTTTTTTAGTAAAAAACACAGTCTTTCAGAATTTTGTTTTTAAAAGGTACAGCAAGAAACTTTACTAATTTACATACAAAGCCCATATTTATTCCGCTGATATATTTAATGGTTCTATAACCATTGCAAAACTCGAAACAATTGACGCAAAGGGAAATTTATGTTAGAATATATCGGTAGTCGACCTTTGTATCCGCTATACAGATTTAATTTAAAGTAGGACTTTAATTTAAATATGTGCTGATTTAAATATTGTTTACTAAAAATTGCTTGGAATATTTGATTTAAATAAGCTTCTCATCTATTTTAAGCCGTTATTTCTAATACTGATTCTTAGATTCTTGAACTTTTAAATTTCGTTGAGATCAGGAACTTGAGATATTATATGGTGAGGAATGACTCAGGCACCTCTCCTGGGAGTTTTCAATATTAAACCAACCCACGACGCTTTTTTATGCTACACGTAACACCAAAATGAACAATTTAGCATTGTTTTGCTTCCTTGGTGTGTGTGTGTGTTATTGATTCGCCTCTATTGCTAATCAGTGGTCCGACAATAACTAAGGGTACTAGAATTTGGCGAAACCGAACGGCCATGGTTCAGATAGATCAAACCAAACCAAATCATAAATATTACATAGAAAATGTTTACAATATTTCTTGAAAGATGATTGCACACCTAGATGTATCAACTGTGTGTGTACAAAAGAAAAGAAATGTTTGTTGTAATAACCTTAAAATAGGTTGCTGCCTAAGTTCAAAATGTTTCTAAAATATCAAAAGTACTGATTTTCCATACAACTGATGCAAGGTTAAAACTGGTCTTTCTTGATACGGTTAGTAAATTACTTTAAGGAGATATCTTTGAGTTACATTTCAGATATTTAGTGTTGTATTAAATACCCCACCCCATATTGACAGATCGTATCTAATAATTGATTCAGCTGATGTAATATAGAATAATTTGAGGATATAGATTGGCATGCTATTTCTGATTTGATAGAATTTATAAATTAGTTTACGAAGTTTTCAATTTGTACTTTCTGTGTGTTTATCCCATTTAATATGCTAATCAATTACAATGCCGAATATCTGGAACATTTAGTTTTATTCAGAAAATCAGTGCAGTGGCATGTTGTCTCATTTAATAAACACTGGAGCCTATGCATTTTTATCCGATTGGCATCAAATTGGTGGAAGTCAAGGATACTGAAACACATAAATTTTGTTTATTCCTTATTAATTGTCAATTGGGTGTCACCCAACCAATGACGTAGCTTTGCAAATTCAAAAATGGTGTGCTCTACTGTAGCATTCCAGGTATCCCCCTGTACAAGAAGAACACTCTCACCCGCATATGAGACCAGTTGGCTGGACGTAGTGAGACAAAGGTCATTAATGTATGAGGAAAATAGGAATGGTCCAATTACGGTTCCTTCCGGTACACCAATGTGATGTACTATTTCAAAACCACTGTAATCATTTATTACACATTTTTTTCGATACTCAGGATAACTCCTTAATAAGTTATGGCATAATCCTTTTATTCCGTAGTTGCTTAGCTTGTTTAGAAGAGTATCATGCAGTACGGTATCGAAGGCTTTGGCCAAATCGAAGAAAATCGCTAAGGGTTTTTTTACTTCTATTAATAGCATTATAAATAAAGTTTGTAGCCTCATAAAGTGCGTCTTCCGTTGATCTTCCTTGACGAAATCAAAGTTAACTCGGAGAAGGAATGTTATGTATTTCTATGTGGCTTGTAATTCTATCCCTTTTACAACTTCCAATACGTTTGCAATATTATTAATTAGAGATATCGCCCGGTAATTGCCCGGTAAATATGTCTCTTTACCTTTATGAATACCGACTTCTTCAGTTCACAAGAAAATTATACCCCGTCGAAATAGAACAGTTAAAAATATCTGTTAAAGGCTTAGCAATGTAATTTCGTATTTCATTCGACGTTTTACTAGTAGTGCCGTCTAATCCAGGTGCAGAGTTATTTTTGAATCCGTTTATAATTTTATTTTTACCTTCTCTTCATATATTAGCATACAAAAAAAATATACTGGGATAATATATTTGGTTATTATTATATTTTTTCTCAGGAGGGAGTTTGTCTGCCATTGTTTTACAAATACTTATGAAGTATTTAAATTTATATTAATGTCTCCACCAAAAATACACACTGCAGTATTGTTTTTATTTAATAGTGTTTTGTTAAGGTCAGTAAGAAAGGTAGTCACATCAGTTGTGACGGTGGTCTACACAGTGCAAAAATTTGATAATTAATTTCATTATATTTGAAGTTTAAGATTTAAAAAGTCACATCGTTATACCTTATATTTTCAAAACTATCAACATGTATAACCCTCCTGGCCGAAACAAGTACACCATCATTTCGGTTGAAACTCCCGTTTCAATAAAAAGTGTTTTAATTTGTAAGCTTAAATGTGTCCCAACAGTTAACATGGCAAGTTTCACTCTAAATTATGACATCGAAAGTGCAGTTTAAACTTTCAGCAAAGAATATAAATTCTTCAAATTCTTAAATTCAATAAAAAGTTTTTTCTAGGGCTTCGTATGTTAATATATACAATATTTATTAAATCATTTTCATTGGAGCTCAACTCAGTCTGATAAATATTTAAGGTTGTAATGTTAGCAAACGAATGCAATTCTGTATAAAAATCAATCGTATTCATTATTCATGCACACCTAAAACAGTATTATAATACACCAATCCCAGAACAGTATAATTAAGTTTATATTGTAATCTTAATAAGTATGTCTTTCTTTTACCAACAAAAAAATATATCTTACTCCACGCAGAGGCATGTAAAAAAAGCAAAATTATATATAAAATAGGCATTCTGTAAAAAAACATAATTTATCAAAGTTAATATATCGATAAACCTACCAACATTTTAGAATCAACTCAAAACTGCAATCTACAATTATGCAATATAACACAGTATTGTACAATAAATAGATGTCTATAAATAAGAAAAAAAAATCCCAAAACATATTCCAAACCAATTAATTGTTAGTATTTTACCCAAATTCCAATAAAAGATTATTTACAGTCATGAAATCTGGCAGCACCAATATGATATATCAGAGTCTTCCGCCAACAGATCATTATAAATTAATTTAATATGAATCTTTTTCTTGGTTGATGAATCCCAGGCAAAGATTTTACCTCCTTCCCTCCAAATCATATGGTTCCTATATTTCTTTTTGGTTGCCATAAACAATCCGTATCGAGTCCGGGTCAAGTCTTCAAATACAGAGATTTGCTTACTTCGTAGCAATTTTTTCGCTTGATATATTTTATTTCTCTGTATATTACTGACGAAGTTTATAATAATCGTTGCCAGTTCATTGCACGTTTCGTTTTTCTATTTTAAGCGAAAAACAGTCTATATCTGATTGAGGGTCGTGAATTTTTAGTTTTTCTGAAAATAAATTAAATAAGATATCTGACACCTCAACTCCGAATATACGTAAAGAATTAGGTTGGGCTTTTTGCTCCAAAACTTGATCCGATATTATTCATTTTTTAGGTCAGTTCCTATTTAATTTGAATAATAAAGGTTTTACATATCTCTGATTAATTTTTCCATTTCAACTCGGTTGGTTTTCCATCGAGCCTATTGGTTGTTCTTCTTGTGCTGATGCTAGATGGATGCAATATCGTTTCGGCTCATGTTTTTTATCGTTTAGGACATCGATTCTTAACCCAAATTTTTGCTTTTTAAAAAGAGAATAATTGTTAATTTACGCGGAGCGCGATACATACACGTCTAGCTGCTACAGTACATCGAAAGAAGTTCGATAATTTGAAAAATAAACTCAATTATAGGTTTTAGACCACTTAATTTTCTGTGTATAAGACGGTTACGCAACTTAGTTATAAATTAAGGTAACACGTGATGACGCTATCCTTGTGATAAATTTTGCAACTCTTAGTTTAATCGTGACCTATTTTTAAACAGTAGTTTCGAGAAAGCACTTAAGAGTTTGCGAAGTGGCAAGAAAGTTTGCGTTGCAAATGAAATTAGCTGTTACTAACGTAGATGTGACTGGGAAAATTTTGGAGTAGTAATATTTCACAATTGTCAATACTTCAAACATATATTATATTATAGCTGTTATAAATCGTCATTAATACAAGATTACCAATATAATACTCTCAATATTATTTGTTATTCAATAGACAAGTTTATTATTATTACATTTAAAAAATCATTAAAAAAAATTAAATATAAAAAAGCTCTCACACTTCTTATAGAGAAAATCTTTCGGTAATTTTTAAGATACATGGTGTTAAATTTTGTCCAAATAGCATAAAAGATGCATAGGAAAAAAGATGATAGAAAACTTGTGTAGGGTCATTAATATAGTCTTTTGAAAGGGCAGTGAAATTTCCTCCATTGTTGCACAATTAGTCATGGAATATCTGGAGGAGAGTGTGATAAGTGAACTTGATTTTAACCTTCCTTTTTTTTAAAGATTTGTGGGCGGTTGTTTGACTGCCGTTTCAAAAGACCATATTAATGACCTATTAAATGCTTTCAATAATTTTCACCCCAAATTAAAATTTACCATAGAAACTGAAGACAAAAGCAAAACTAATTTTCTAGACTTAACCCTAATTAGAAACAAAAAAGATCAAAATATAAAAACCAAGTGGTATACAAAAATAACATGGTCAGGGCGGTACTTAAACTTTAACTCCAACCATCCAAAGAATAAAAAAGCGTTATTATAGGTCTAACCGATCGTACCATCTCACTTACTTCCCCAGAATATCGTCCTGAGAGTTTAAAGAAAGTTAAGGAGACTTTAATCAATAACCGTTATCCGGAAAAAAACATACTATGAGTTTTTAAACAACGAACTCATGTTTTTTATAATAACTGAAAGAAAGCAACAAAAGAAAAAAATGTTAATACTAAATACGTTGCAATGCCCTACACAGACGGTCTAGCAGAAAAAATAAATCACATCTTGTCTAAACACGACATAACTGTCTGTCATAAAGCACTGAATTAACTGTCTTTACTTCCTTGAAAAGCAAAATAATAAAAAAAAGAAATCAAACCTAGTTTACTCAATTCCATGTTTAAATTGCCTAAAAAAGTATATAGGAATGACAACACAACACTTAGATAGTCGATTAAACGGCCACAAATACACAAAAAATGCATCTACTGCACTCCATAAACACGAACATACAGAAAAACATGAATTCGATTTTAAACAAACCAAAATTTTAGAGCAAGAGACTAATTATCGAAAACTCACAATAAATATTAAAAAACTTAAAAAAAAGAAAGCCGTCAACGATAAAAAAGACATCAATAAGTTAAGCCAAATTTACCATAATCTGATATCTAAGTAAATTAATCTAAATAAATAAACCACTTCATACATGAAACCCTGTACATTTCAGTAATACCATAAACCCAAACTCGGTACAGCAATAAAAATCTAAGTAAATCCAAAAAGAAAAAATTGACTCGTTTTTATCTACCACAATTCCAGACGTGTTGAAATTATTGCAATCTCAAAACATTCGTAAAACTTGACATGATTCCAAGGTACGTACTCTGTATAATATTAATTTTGTTTTAAATGTATTTTTGTTTTCATGATTGTAGTTTGTTTTAAATGTAATGTTTTTTTGAGTGATGTTATATATATATATATATATATATATATAATATATATATATATATATATATATATATATATATATATATATATATATATATATATATATATATATATATATATATATATATATATATATATATATATATATATATATATATATATATATATATATATATATATATATATATATATATATATATATATATATATATAATATATATATATATATATATATATATATATATATATATATATATATATATATATATATATATATATATATATATATATATATATATATATATATATATATATAGATAATTTATATATATATATATATATATATATATATATATATATATATTATATATATATATATATATATATATATATATATATATATATATATATATATATATATATATATATATATATATATATATATATATATATATATATATATATATATATATATATATATATATATATATATATATATTATTCAACTATACATTTATTAAAATTTTAAAATGGTTAACATTATTGAAAAAACATCACTCAAAAAAACATTACATTTAAAACAAACTACAATCATGAAAACAAAAATACATTTAAAACAAAATTAATATTATACAGAGTACGTACCTTGGAATCATGTCAAGTTTTACGAATGTTTTGAGATTGCAATAATTTCAACACGTCTGGAATTGTGGTATATATATATATATTATATATATATATATATATATATATATATATATATATATATATATATATATATATATATATATATATATATATATATATATATATATATATATATATATATATATATATATATATATATATATATATATATATATATATATATATATATATATATATATATATATATATATATATATATATATATATATATATATATATATATATATATATATATATATATATATATATATATATATATATATATATATATATATATATATATATATATATATATATATATATATATATATATATATATATATATATATATATATATATATATATATATATATATATATATATATATATATATATATATATATATATATATATATATATATATATATATATATATATATATATATATATATATATATATATATATATATATATATATATATATATATATATATATATATATATATATATATATATATATATATATATATATATATATATATATATATATATATATATATATATATATATATATATATATATATATATATATATATATATATATATATATATATATATATATATATATATATATATATATATATATATATATATATATATATATATATATATATATATATATATATATATATATATATATATATATATATATATATATATATATATATATATATATATATATATATATATATATATATATATATATATATATATATATATATATATATATATATATATATATATATATATATATATATATATATATATATATATATATATATATATATATATATATATATATATATATATATATATATATATATATATATATATATATATATATATATATATATATATATATATATATATATATATATATATATATATATATATATATATATATATATATATATATATATATATATATATATATATATATATATATATATATATATATATATATATATATATATATATATATATATATATATATATATATATATATATATATATATATATATATATATATATATATATATATATATATATATATATATATATATATATATATATATATATATATATATATATATATATATATATATATATATATTTATTCAACTATACATTTATTAAAATTTTAAAATGGTTAACATTATTGAAAAAACATCACTCAAAAAAACATTACATTTAAAACAAACTACAATCATGAAAACAAAAATACATTTAAAACAAAATTAATATTATACAGAGTACGTACCTTGGAATCATGTCAAGTTTTACGAATGTTTTGAGATTGCAATAATTTCAACACGTCTGGAATTGTGGTAGATAAAAACGAGTCAATTTTTTCTTTTTGGATTTACTTAGATTTTTATTGCTGTACCGAGTTTGGGTTTATGGTATTACTGAAATGTACAGGGTTTCATGTATGAAGTGGTTTATTTATTTAGATTAATTTACTTAGATATCAGATTATGGTAAATTTGGCTTAACTTATTGATGTCTTTTTTATCGTTGACGGCTTTCTTTTTTTTAAGTTTTTTAATATTTATTGTGAGTTTTCGATAATTAGTCTCTTGCTCTAAAATTTTGGTTTGTTTAAAATCGAATTCATGTTTTTCTGTATGTTCGTGTTTATGGAGTGCAGTAGATGCATTTTTTGTGTATTTGTGGCCGTTTAATCGACTATCTAAGTGTTGTGTTGTCATTCCTATATACTTTTTTTAGGCAATTTAAACATGGAATTGAGTAAACTAGGTTTGATTTCTTTTTTATTATTATTTTGCTTTTCAAGGAAGTGAAAAGACAGTTAATTCAGTGCTTTATGACAGACAGTTATGTCGTGTTTAGACAAGATGTGATTTATTTTTTCTGCTAGACCGTCTGTGTAGGGCATTGCAACGTATTTAGTATCAACATTTTTTCTTTTGTTGCTTTCTTTCAGTTATTATAAAAAACATGAGTTTGTTGTTTAAAAACTGATAGTATGTTTTTTTCCGGCTAACGGTTATTGATTAAAGTCTCCTTAACTTTCTTTAAACTCTCAGGACGATATTCTGGGGAAGTAAGTGAGATGGTACGATCGGTTAGACCTATAATAACGCTTTTTTATTCTTTGGATGGTTGGAGTTAAAGTTTAAGTACCGCCCTGACCATGTTTTTTTTGTATACCACTTGGTTTTTATATTTTGATCTTTCTCGTTTCTAATTAGGGTTAAGTCTAGAAAATTAATTTGGTTTTGTCTTCAGTTTCTATGGTAAATTTTAATTTGGGGTGAAAATTATTGAAAGTATTTAATAAGTCATTAATATGGTCTTTTGAAACGGCAGTTAAACAACCGTCCACAAATCTTTAAAAAAAAGGAAAGTTAAAATCAAGTTTACTTATCACACTCTCCTCCAGATATAATATATAATTGAGTTTATTTTTTATATATATATATATATATATATATATATATATATATATATATATATATATATATATATATATATATATATATATATATATATATATATATATATAGTAGAAAATATATTACGCGGTAAGTACTAGTATATAGTAGAAAAGGGATTCTTTGGGATGACCGCTAAAGTAATGGAATTTGGCAAACTATAAACACGTGTTTTTGACTTAAGTTCTTCATCAGTACAGTCAACTAGTTGAAATACGAATACAACTAGCGCCAAAATGAATACACAAATCAATACCGGACTCTCCAACAGGGGGCAAAACCGACATTTGTGATTACCAAGAAAACATCCGAAATCTTTCTTCGCCGGACTTGATACTCTATTACCACTGATATATATATATATATATATATATATATATATATATATATATATATATATATATATATATATATATATATATATATATATATATATATATATATATATATATATATATATATATATATATATATATATATATATATATATATATATATATATATATATATATATATATATATATATATATATATATATATATATATATATATATATATATATATATATATATATATATATATATATATATATATATATATATATATATATATATATATATATATATATATATATATATATATATATATATATATATATATATATATATATATATATATATATATATATATATATATATATATATATATATATATATATATATATATATATATATATATATATATATATATATATATATATATATATATATATATATATATATATATATATATATATATATATATATATATTGATATACAGTTAATTTGTTGCCGGAGGGCGTGCCTCAAACTTCTAGAATAAAACTTTGTTTAAATATAGACGAAAAGTGTGAAATATATTTTATTCAATAAAAAACCGACTTAAAAACAATTAAAAATAAAAACTAACATTTTAAACAATCTTGAAAAATTAACTTTTTAAAGTCACTTTATAAAAAATGTAGAGACTTTGTAATTGTTATTTTTTTATTCATTCGGCAAATCCTAACGATTTAAATGAAATCTTAAAATTATTGTGATAAATATTTTGTTCAATTTCTTAGATAAAGCTTGTATCCCCCGTTTAGCATGTCTATATTTTAAAGCGTATAAATTTACAGATAATTGATTGACACACACCTCTATCTTAGTTTAAAAAATTTTTTTTGAAGCCCAGCGTATAGTCATTACATTTTGTATATAAAATCTTAATCTATCATAACGATAAATCACTATACTAAAATATTTAAAAATCATTTAAAATCTTATATCAGCTTATTAATATTATATCTTTTAAATAAGATAAATTCTTACAATATTTTTGATAAAATGTATAACCAGTATATAAATTTTTATTTGTATATAAAAAATTAACTGATTCCGACCGCCATTATATCCTTCAATTTTTGTACGTATCAGATAATATAATTTTCGGTAGTAAACAATAAGACATTTCTGTAACTACTTCTCTAGGATTAATTATTTATTTCAACCGAATTTTTTTTTTTGGAGTGGGTGGGGGTAGAGCGAATTTGTTTCCTGTCTTTAATAAACAGGCTAATGGAATTAGCTTTATAAAAATGACGCTTAAGAAATATATACTTATATTTACCTATTTTGTTATCACCTCTGTTTCCATATAGAAATATAACCCTAAAAAACTTCTGATTCTAGGATAGTTTTACTTACTGCAATATAAAAAGGACAAGTTCATAAGATGTTGACTTAGTTCCACTGCTATGAGTTTGAGAAAATATAGGCATACCCGACCACTCGGATTTCATACGGTTCGCTGGTCTCTCGGTGCAAAATCACTTCTCTTGTTGACTTGTGAAATATGATAGATTCAGACAAGATTTTTTTTAGATTCTTACATTTGAAATTATGACCGCAATAAATATTTCTTCAATATGATAGTAAGAATAGAAATGCAAAAAAATTAGCTTAAAGCAATTTTAAATTTTGCCCTTATTTTAACTGTAAGCTTAGATCGCAAAATGGATACAAAAAAAAGTAAATTCGCCCTTACCCCTATTTTTTTTATACTAAATTCCACTATACTACGTACATACAACCCAATCTCTATTTGCATAAGATTATTTAGCAATAATTTTATACAAATTATATAACCTTTTATTGGTTTCTTATTTTAGCTTTTTAAGTTTTATTGTTATCTCGACTTGTCGTCTCACAGTATTCCTGTGGTTGTATTTTATACTGTCTGGATTATACAGTTAGTACAAAAATAAACCGACCCCCTTCATAAACGGCCACAAGTCAAAACGTATCACACAAAATGTGGAGAAAATCAAATCTGCATCTCCTGATCACACGCTTACAGAAATCCTTGACACTCTGAAGCAAAAATTATCCGTGTATGCCGCAAGACTCCGAAGATACAAAGAGTCAAATGAAAGAAAGAACGCTAACAACCTGTGTCGAAGAAGCGAAAAACGGTTCGACCAATAAAACATGAGCATTGAGGAGGCACGAGTAATAGAACCACCGATCAAACAAGAGATCACAGAATACTGGAACAGCATTTGGTCAGAATCGAAACCTCACAATAATAACGCTTCAGGGATTAAAGCGGAAGAAGACAGACACAAGTGTTTGGAGGAACAAGAAGACTTTGCAATGACAACACAAGAAGTTGCAGAAACAATCAAATACACGCATAACTGGAGATGTTCTGGAACAGATAAGATTCATATCTTCAGGTACAAACAGTTTACTTCCACACATGAAGCTCTCACTTGCCAAATTAATAAAATTATTTTTGCACCTAGCACACTCCCTAGTTTTCTCACCCAAGGAATAACAAACCTTAAATCCAAAAACAATGACAATAAAGACCTGTCAAATTACCAACCTATTACTTGCCTTTCAACCCTATATAAGATAATCACAGCTACAATTACCAGGAGAATAGAACAGCATCCAGCACACAAAAACATTCTAACGGAAGAGCAAAAAGCAAGCAGGAAAAACAGCTGAGGATGCAAGGAGCAGCTAATTAAAGACAGCGTCATCATGGAACAAACCCGGAAAAATTATAGAAACTTTCATACTGGTTACATAGATTATAAAAAAGCCTTTGATTCGATACCCCACAGTTGGCTAACCAGAGTGCTAAAATTATACAAAGTCAATAAAAACATCAGGCAATTTCTTAGGCAAATCATGAGTACGTGAAAAACTAAAATCAACCTGAGAACATATCGAAACAGAAGAGATCTACATCAGACGAGGTATATTCCAGGGAGATTCACTCAGCCCTTTGTGGTTCTGTCTCTGTCTCAATCTACTCTCAAACACACTGAATAACACAAACTTGGGATTTCAGATTAAACACCAAAAAAATAACCTACACAAAATAGACCATCTCTTGTACATGGATGACATAAAATTATAAGCAAGCACAAAGGCCCAGCTGAAGGAACTTAAAATCACAGAAACGTTTACCCCGAACATCAACATGAAATTTGGTATAAGTAAATGCAAGCTATTTCATATCAACATGAGACAGTGGAAGGACCACCCTACGACGGAAACAATCAACAACGAAACCATAAATAACATGTTCAAACGAGAAACATACAGATACTTAGGCTTCCATCAAAGCACCAAAATTAACCACACTCATATCAAATCAGAGCTCAAAACGGAATTTAAAACCGGACTCACAAAACTACTAAAAACAAAACTAAACTCCAAAAATCTAACGAAAGATATTAACACCTTCGCCATACCTATTCTTACGTATTCGTTTGGTATCATTAAATGGTCACACACAGATATAGAAAATATTCACATTCTCATACGTTCTGAATTCATTAAACACAGGAAGTTACATCCCAACGCATGCAAGGAAAGACTCACCATCGAGAGAAAAGAAGGAGGAAAGGGAATTATAGATATACAATCGCTAAATAAAAAAAAAATTACGACCTCAGAAAATTCTTTCACAACAAACAAACCTCCACAATGCAATAATGAAGGCAGACAAGAAATATACACCGCTCGACCTGTCTCAAACGAGCCATGCAGCAGACGCACACAGTCACATCCAATCACGACTAAAAAAGATGAAAATCTGGTCTGAAAAAACCACTTCACGAAACACACAGATACCACATAAAGTAAGACCACAGCCATAAAAAGCTTTCATATACGTGGCTACAAGAAATGTAGCTTTTCACCGAAACAGAAGGCTTCCTGCTTGCCATCCAGGACAAAGTCAAAGCAACCAGAAACTACCAAAAGCACATCATCAAGAACACACCCATTGAATACGACAGATGCAGGAGATGTCACCAGCAGAGGGAAACGATCACATAACGAGTGGATGTGGAATAATGGCCGGAACTGAATACACCGTTGGGTATAGCAACATCTCCCAAATAAGCTGTATTTGTTTCCTTAATTAACAGTACAATTGTCAGTATAACTGCCCGGTCGTAGTACAGTTTGAAAGCATTATTTTCAAATACTGAACTTGGTTGGTATTTATAATAGGGCACAAAGGTGTTCAGGAGCCAGTGTTCTGGTAAATGATGTTACACACCTGGTTATGTAGCTGGAGGTAGTCCGTGTTTGCTAGGTAAGTGCAGCCAGATGTTATATGCTGTATAGTATCTGATCTCTCGCTACATTTTCGACATTTATCGGTAGAACCGCTCTTTGATGATGAATTTCGTGTAGTAATTACTTGGTCCTATTACCATCACATTGTCTCTGGGAATAGTTGTCCATCCTTCAACGACGTGTTGAATACTTCCTTATCTATGTGTGGTGATGTCGGCCGTGCAGAGCCATTTGAGCCCACTGTACTTGTTTGTCGGGGCCTGAAAGTGACTTTATGATGATTTGTCACTTGCGAGATTGAATGGAGAGTACGAGTTGTTACTTAAGGTCACTATGCGGTGGAAGCTTAATGTTCGTGCCTTATTGGTGAAGAAATCTTTCAATTTTTGCAACTGTCGGGAATGCGAATTGGTCAAATTAACTAGAGATTCTCCACGTTCTCTTCGTGGTAAGGTCATTCGGAAAGTTGATGACCTTGGGTGGAGTGACTTGTACTTGGTCATCATCAGGCGAGTAGTTCGTTGTAATGCATCTAGCTCCGTGTTAGTTCATTTCAAGATTCCGAAACTGTAGGACAGCACGGGCACAATATAGGTGTTAATTTTTAAATGTGTTCAGATTATTTGTTGCGTTTAGATTGACAAACAAAAATCTTTTTTGGCTTTATCGCAACTGAATAAAAATATTTAACTTTAAATTCATTGAAGCAAATATTTAATAAAAATACATACCTCAACATGTAGACTAGTCTGTATACGTAATATTTCGATACATAATAATAAACAATAGTATTTAAGCAAGCATAAGAAATGTCATTTACCTTAAGTTTTTATAGATATATAGTAGTTGTACAAATACTTTCACCCTATCGGTACTCATCAGTGCGCCGATCGTGAAGGAGAAACATGAGATAATAGAAAATTGATTTAAAAATTTAAAATTTGTCAATTTGTTGGACATGTAACCTACATATGAAAAAAATGATAGTTTGCAGCCATCTATAATGCTCTTTTTAAATGTGTCCAGATTATTTGTTGCGTTTAGATCGACAAACAAAAATCTTTTTTGGCTTTTTCGAAACTGATTAAAAATATTTAACTCTAAATTAATTGAAGCAAATATTTAATAAAATTACATACGTCCACATGTAGACTAGACTAGGTATTAATTGATATAATGCGATTTCAGGCTTTCAGTTCTATCTTCAGAAGAGCTCGCACTCTTTGAACGTACTGATCTTTCAGCTTGATTTTTCCTTGCTTATCCTGGAGCAGTCTAGCTTGTGGGAATCCTAAGTATTTGTAGGTCTCTCCTTGGTTCATCGCTTGAACTATTTCTCCACTGGGTAGGGCTACATCACCATTAATACGTCACGTCAATAAGCTTTTTTAATTGGATGTGGTTTCCACCATAGAGCTTAATATCATCCATATACAGAAGGTGAAATATAGTTCGGGCATTGTCTCTATTGGCTTTGATGTTGGAGCCATGTCCTATATTGTTGAGCAACGTGGATAAGGGGTTCATTGCTAAACAGAACCAAAGTGTATTTCACGAGTCTCCTTGATAAACTGCTCTATTGATGTGTATCTCATTGGTGGTAAGAGATTGATCGCCATTATAGATCCTCAGGTTCGTTCTCCACTAGTGCTTGATGGTTGCCAGGAAATTGATTATCATAAGGTGAATTTTGTATATTCCTAGTACGTCTATGAGCCAGGAATGTGGTACACTGTCAAACTGTCAGCTTTTTTATAGTCTATAAAAGCAGTGTGTAAGTTGCGTTGTTTTTTCTATGCCTGCTTAAGTACCACAGAGTCGATGACAAGTTGTTCTTTGCATCCTTGATTGTCTCGAATGCATTCCTTCGGTTCCTCGGCTAAGAGGTTATGACTGTCAATATGGTGATAGACACGATTTGCAATACATTCTGTACATAGTGGGCCTGTAATGTCTTCTGTACTATTGCTTTTGGGTAGAATATTATCGTTAGTTATTGTTAAGTTTCTAATACGGATTAGTGTTTGTAAAACATAGACATGTCTAATAATGTAAATTTTGTTCTGATCAAGTGAATCGAAAAAAACCGGGTATACAATGTACCGGTTTTTGTGAACTTTTTTTCCACGGCAAGTGTTTGGGCTTATCGGCCCCGCAGCTCGATACTTTGCGAGGCGATGGAGCGTCATGGCAGTGCAGCATATGTCGAGTCGCCAGCCAGCGACTATCACAAAATACCGCATCGAAAGTGGGTTGTTCCGTTACGCTCTCTTCACAGCCACAGCCTTCGCTGATTCATCACAAGGCTACAGAAAACTCTCTAGATGAAATATTGTCTGCGATTAGCGATATGAGGGATGAGATGCGTCAGCTACGGGATTCTGTCTTCTTTTGCAGTTCCAAGATTTCCGATTTTCAAGAAGAGATCTCAAAAATAAAAGGTTTCATAAAAAAAGTTGATAAGTTGGATAATGGAAAATATTCAGTTAAAATCAAAAATAGAACAACTAAATACGAAAGTTAATGATATTGACCAGGCTACCTGTTTCAAAAACCTGGAGATACATGGAATACCCGAAAAAGAAAAAGAGAATGTCACTCAAATAATTGCAAATATAGGTGCAGCAATTGGATATCCTATAAATGAAGACATGATCGATAGTGTTCATCGAGTGCCAAAAAGTCCTAATCACTCCTCTAAGGACTTGCCAAAAATAATTGTTGTTGGTTTAACCTCCAAAAAACATCGTGATGCAATTATTACGGCAGTAAGGAACAAACGCTTAGAGAGTGGCACCCAGGATCCTGGTTTGACTATCCCAGGAGTCTGAAACAAGATTCACATTAATGAACATCTTACTCTTACAAATAAGATTTTACATAAACAAACGCGTGAGGCTGCTAAATCTAAATACTTTAAATTGGTGTGGATTAAAAATGGCAACATATTCCTAAGGAAAAACGATTCATCCCATGTAATTCAGATCAGGAACAACGATGATTTGAATAAGTTATAAAATATCCAATGGACTTTTACAATCTCTGTAAATAACCCAACTTAAAATGGCTCTTCATTTGGAAATGTATTATAAGAACTGTAGGGAACTTCGAACTAAAACGGATCATCTGTATAATAACATATTAAATTCTGAATACAACATAGTTTGTTTGACAGAGACATGGCTTAACCCTAGTGTGTACAATAGTGAATTGTTCGATCACCGGTATCAAATATTCAGAAGGGACAGAGGTGAAAGTGCTTCAGAAAAAATTGAAAGTGGAGGTGTCCTCATTGTAGGAATGAAGAACCTTCGAATAGTTCACCGTCACGACCTGCAGTCATTTATATTTGTTGCTTATATTTACCACCAGGTGACTCGGTTCCCTATTATTATTTTTTGTCTAAATTGCGAAAAAACCAAGACATATTTGCTAAAAATAAAGTACTTATTTTGGGCGATTTTAATTTTCCGTCCATTGATTGGGTTCCATTTCGGGGCGAGCCTCGTTGTTTTGAGCCCAATAATGTAAACAATAGCTGCATGAAATTAATAGATATGTGCTCATTCCTGGAGCTTATTCAGTATAATGGTATACGTAATTTAAATCGCAGAACACTTTATTTGGTATTTTGCAATAAAATGAATATTGATTCCATTGATCGTTGTGACTTCCCAATCATTAAGGAAGACACTCGTCATCCTGCATTGATTATTCTTGTTAAAAACATTAAATTTAGGAATCTAAAAACAAAAAGTTTAACTAATTTAAATTTTAACCGAGCTAACTACGACACAATATGTAATAAATTAGCTACAGTATCTTGGACAGAACATTTGGCTCATTGCAATGTGGATCAGTCAGTGGATTTATTTTATAATATTATAAATAATGTTATTCGTGAGAATGTCCCCTCATATAGGGTCAGGGGTGGTTACCCGACTTTTTAAATTTGACACAATAAATACCATAAAATATAAAGTTAAAGCGCACAAACTGTATAAAATTTATAAAACTGATGTTAATTATCGAACTTTTTCACTACTAAGGAGTAATTCCAAGCGACTGATCCGTAGGGACTATTTAAATTATCTTAATATTATGGAAGCTGAAGTTAACGTGAATTCAAACAAGTTTTGGAAATTTATAAAGCATAGGCGGAAAGGCGACTTATCGTTTCCTAACTCTGTACATTATTTAGACCGTTCAGCGACTCACGGTAAACAAATATGTGAGTTATTCTCAGAATATTTTAAGCAAGTATATATGGATCATACACCAACCGACCGTCCTGCTCCTTCTGAGAAGATTGACGAACCTCCAGTTTTAATTACCGAAAAACAGATTTCGGATGTCATTGATGCGTTGTATGTAAAAAAAGGTCCTGGACCAGATAACATACCAGGCAGTTTTATAAAAAATTGTAAAACTTTTCTTATCAAACCCCTTTTTCATATTTACAATCTTTCTCTACGCTTAGGAGATTTTCCAGCTAAATGGAAAACATCCTACATAATTCCCCTGCCCAAAGGTGGTGTAAAGCAGGGTGTTAAAAATTACAGACCTATAAGTAAATTGTGTATTTTTGGCAAAATGTTTGACAAGATTATTCATAATATAATTCTAAAAACAGTTCACAATATTATTTTGAAGAAACAACATGGTTTGTTTCCACGCAGGTCAATTGAAACCAACTTAATTGAATTTACTGAATTTGTTTCCAGAAGCATGGATGGTCGGACGCAGGTAGATGTCATATACACCGACCTCTGCAAGGCGTTTGATAAAATAAGTCATAATATCCTCCTTCAGCGTCTGGCTGATGTCGGTGTGCATGATAGTCTCTTGAGGTGGATATGATCTTACCTGACTGGTAGGGAACAGTTGGTTCTGATTGAGGGTTTTTAGTCTGAGCCGTTTGTAGTGTCTTCTGGAGTACCGGAAGGCAGTGACCTTGGACCGTTGTTCTTTATAATTTATATTAATGATATTCGACCGTGTTTCAATAATTCGAACTTCCTGCTTTATGCAGATGACCTAAAATTCTTTAGAGTTATTACTGATTAGGGTGATTGCGGTGGTCTTCAGGATGATCTTCACTGTCTGGTGAGATATTGTGAATCTCGCAGTTTATTTTTAAACTTGGATAAATGTGTGTCAATTACGTTCTCTAGAAATAAAAATGTACATAGTTTCACTTATTCAATTAATAATGTGAATGTAAAATCTGTCCCTGAAATTCGTGATTTAGGTGTAGTTATGGACGCTAAAATGTTGTTTCGCTCTCATGTAGAATATATTGTTAATAAGTGTAATAGACTCATGGGATTTGTTTTGAAATAGTTATAATTTTAGGAATCCTAAAACAATTATTGGCCTCTACTATGCCTTTATATACAGTCGCCTAAACTTCGCTTCGGTCGTTTGGAATCCTCAATACGCCATCTATCAGCAAAGACTAGAAAGTATTCAAAATAGATTCTTAAGATTCCTTTCACGTAAAACTGATGTGGCTATAGTACAAAGTAACTATGAGCCTATCCGTCAAAATGTTTCAACAATTTCTTTGTGTGGAAGAAGAACTGTCTCTGACCTATTAATGGTCTTTAAACTTATAAACGGTATAGTCGACGCCAATGAATTGAAATCAAAATTAAATTTCGCAGTACCGATTAGAGATATAAGGCAACACAATATCTTTGAAATTCCTTTTAGAAATACATGTTCCGGACAGAACCATCCCATTTGCAGGATGAGTCGTACATTTAATAGATACTGTCAAGGTATGGAAATGCTCGATTTGTCTATGATTAGGTTTAAAAAACATGTTAAAACTCTAGTGTAATAAGTACTGATCATTTTATATTAGAATTGTTATTTTTATCACGCTGAAATCTACCCACTAGCAATTAATTGTATGATGTGGATGCTTTGTGGACTTTTTTTGTCTGTTGTATCCCTATTTTTCAATAAATAAATAAAAAAAATGTAATCTTGCTTTATGTTATCTGTGTCTTCCATGGAGTGTTTTTTGAAACCATGTGTTCATCTTGTCTAGTGATTAGATGTGACTGCCTGCGTCTGCTATGTGAGTCGTTTGAGACAGGTCAAGCTGTGTATAGTTCTTGTCTGCCTTCACTATTGCCTTGTGGAGGTTAGTTTATTTGCTGTGAAACAATTTTTTGAGTTCGTAGATTTATTTTTAATTTAGCGATTGTATAACTATAATTCCCCTACCTCCTTTTTTTCTCTCGATGGTGAGTCTTTCTTTGCATGCATTGGGATGTAACTTCTTGTGTTTAGTGAATTCAGAGCGTATGAGAATATGAGTGTTTTCTGTGTCTGTGTGTGACCAATTAACGATACCAAACGAATACGTAAGAATACGTATGGCGAAGGTGGTTTTAAATTCCGTCTTGATCTCTGATTTGATATGAGTGTGGTTAACTCCGGTGTTTTAATGGAAGCCTAGATATCTGTATATTTCTTCCTTGAGCATGTTATCTATGGTTTCATTGTTGATTGTTTCCGTGGTAGGGTGGTCCTTCCACTGTACCTTGTTGATATGAAGTAGCTAGTATTTATTTATACGAAATTCCATGTTGATATCCAGGGTAACTGTTTCTGTGATTTTAAGGAGTCCCTTTAGCTATGCCTTTGTGCTTGCGTTATTATTATTATTATTAATATTATTATCATTATTATTGTTCTTATTTCTAGATCAAGCCTGGTTTTTCTGATTTCTCTACGATTACATGTTTAGCAAACGACTACTGAATTTAAAAAAATGAGCGAAGCAGGTTGCAAGTATGGAGTATGACTGTGCTTAGTCGTGGATGTGTGTACTTAGCTGCAGGTCCGTTAAATGGTTATTAAACTTTTTGTGGGCGATTCCTGTGGCTGATATTATGAAAGGGATGATAAAAACTCCTCTTTCTTCCAAATCTTTTTTATTTCGATAACTAACGGGGCGTAAGATTTTTTTTTCCACTATATTTTCTGACGGCATTTTATTCCGCCATGTTGTCATCAATGTATTTTAGACCAAAATTTGAAATTATTCGGTAACTAGTTTTTAGCTATGCCACAGACAGACAGATATGCTGACGAACATCGGAAACATTTTTTTTCGGCATCTAACAAGCGTATTTAGAATTTCTTCCTAATGGAGGGAATAAGATATACTATTATTTGCGTTGTAAAATTAACATTTATATATATATATATATATATATATATATATATATATATATATATATATATCCTAAAAATAACTTTATCAAAGCATAAGTTATTTTTTCCCGTTATATAATAAACCTTTATTTCCTGTTGCTGCTAAAATACATCATTTATAAAATATAATTTTTTGTCTATTACCAAGTGTAGCAATAACTTATTATTTAAAACTATCTAATAATTTGCTCACAATTTGTATGTCAAACCATTCAAAACTTGAAATCTTATGCATTACATTTTGCTAGATTTTGTAAAATAGAATTTTTAACCGCAGGCGAATACAATTACAAAAATATACAAAAAAACTAAACTTAGCAGGACTTGAAGTAAAGAGACATTTTTCAACATTTAATTGCATTTAAATAAACATTTTCAAAATATTTTTCATACATTTTCTTACAGAATTGAAATAGATTTATCAATAACAAATCATTGCTACACTAAATAAAAAAGCAAAAATAAAATTTAAGGTATTTCCGTGTCTTAGTAGTAATAGAAAACAAAAGTTCTATAAATAATAATCATAAAAAATAATGTGTGCTTTGAGAAACTTATTTTCAGTAAAATATTGCTACATTTTTCGACCAGTCCGATTTATTCTGAAAAAATAAATAATTTTTTTAATAAATTTTCTACTCTGTAAACTAAATTTCTTATTAGATATGCATTAATATGCGTAATAGTATTTTATATAACAAGTGTTGAAAACAATAACTTTGACACGAGTACTAAACACTATTTTTCCTACGACCACTCAACATTTTCAGCAGAAATATTATATTTTTATATATTTATAGTATATTTACAACCCTAGTGTTGAATAAATTGTAAGCCATTACTTCAGATGTGACACTGACACAGAATTGTCATGTTGAAAAAGTTGGGCCTAATATTATTATGCCAATACATTAGAATCTTCAGTGAATAGAGCACATTTAAAAATATCGATCTGCAAAATGTGGTTTAAATCTGACTGATGGTTAACGATTAATTAATAAAATTGACATATCGTTTTAGCTTATTTAAATTTTAAATTAAAATAGAGTATCTAAATTAGGGTAACTTTCTTATTTTTTAATTTATCGATATAAGTAAAAAAGTTAACTGAGAGGTAAACTAAACTAAAAATATACCAAATGCTTAATTTAAAGTATATATCTTCTATACGTATTTTATACGAATAGTATAGAGATAGTTTATTTTTGTTTCAAATCGACAAGTAAAAAGATAAGAAAGTCGTTATATTTTGGGCAGGATAAAATTGCCTTGCTTTTCACAGCAGAGGAACACTTTCTGTGTTTTCATATTACATTCCTTATCAAGAAACTATAATTTTTGATTTAAAATATATTAATTTTATGTTCAATTATTTAAAGTTGAATTCAAAGTTACTCTTTGGTAATTCCTAGTTATACAGTAAAATGTTCCAATTAGAAGTTATTTCCTATTGTAGAACATTAATTAAAGGATTCACAGGTGTATGATAACTGCCTACAAGAATTTGCTAGATAAATTAAATAAGCAGTTTTCCCGATTTGTATTGAAAATATTTAAATCCTGATTTAACACTTAGTTATCCAGTAAATGACTCTTAAATTACTGCATAATATTAAAATTAGGATTTTATTTTACAGTAAATTGTCTCCTAATTTATGAATGTTTTGTATTGAATTTATTGTTTTTAAAATAGGATTTTTTAATGTGGTATTTTAGAAACCACATTTTACAACTCTGTAAAGAAAATAAGTTTTCTAACACATTTGTCAACAAATTTGATGCATACAAACTGTCAGAAAAATGCAAAAAAAATTAGGTGCTAGCCATAAAATTTAAATAAAAATGGTTTATCGGGGAAAAACTGTTCTTAGATAGATTTAATATTAAAT
The DNA here is from genome assembly GCA_030620095.1 of Kuschelorhynchus macadamiae. Classification (NCBI taxonomy): domain Eukaryota; kingdom Metazoa; phylum Arthropoda; class Insecta; order Coleoptera; family Curculionidae; genus Kuschelorhynchus; species Kuschelorhynchus macadamiae. The sequence goes on along the minus strand of JAUTXW010002911.1, from coordinate 377,167 downwards.
TAATTTATTGATTTTCTGCTTTATTCATATTTTTTTTTAAAAATAACAATACTTAATTTAATACTTCGTTTTTAAATATATTTTTGTAACTAATTATTTCCTTATTCGATTTCTCGTCTGTATCCCTTTTGTCATGCATTTATTCATTTCTTATGATATCCTTGAAGTCGCTTTTTGACTCAGCGTCTTTTATTTAATTCAATTAAAAAATGCATTGCTCTAAACCCAGAGGAAAACAAAATTGTTTTAATAAAAAAAAACTAATAAAGTTATTTTGTTTTCCGAATGCGCCGTTCATAAAGTAAACCAATAATATTGTTTTAAATATAAAAAATTTAAAAGATCGGTTAATTTGGACAAAGCGAAAAGTTTCATTTTACCCACAAAAAAGTCCAGTTGAAAAACCTGGTAATTAAATTGCTTTAAAAAGTGTCCTGTTTCCGAATTGTTAGAACATATGATAAACTAATAAAGGTATTTATTCAATTCGCCATTAGTTTTAAAAACTATAGTCAGAGCGCCGTAGACGGTGGTTTTGGCGTGGCTATTTGGGCCATATCCATACTGCATACAATGGTACTTTTATTTATAATCTGAAAACTATTTATAATATGAAAAAATTATTTTGCCCGTCAAATTGATTTATTTGAGTCCGGATCTTTTGATAATACTAATTCGACCATGAGGTCATCCATGTAAGGATTATGATGTGATTCTCTTATTTTTTAAATGCAACATCCCCATAATATATTTTTTTAGATCACTGAAAATGCCAAGAACATTTTACGTGACATGTGCTATACCTTCCTTCAATGGTTTCCGAGAAAATGGCGTCACAAAATTGTCATTTTGAACCACTTAGATCCCTTTGTCGACCGAACAGTTATAAGTTGTATATTCCGATTTGAACGAAAGCGTCGAATTTTGATATTCATTTCTTTCCATTCAGTAGATGTTAAAAAGGAAAGGAATGTGAAAAGTCATTTCGTTCTAAGTTTAACGGTTTGGACGATTGAAACGCCGTTTGCTCGAAAACAGTTAAAATGAGGTAAAATAAATGTTACATAATATGTGTTTAAGGATGGCTGATCACGACTATTCGATTATATTTAGTCTTTATGACAGTGGCTGCTCGCCAGGGGATGCGGGTGAAGCGCCGCTTCACCTACATTTTCTAATCAATTTACTTAAAAATAAAAATATTTATTACATTTCTATTATAAAAATGTAGTATGCTTTATATAAATTGACATTATTTACTTAATTATATCTTTATTTTCTATCAAAACTAGTGTGGTAAATACTCAAAAAATAACAATGACTTAAAAAGGTAGCGCGCTGAACATCTTTTCATAAGAGCGACCCGTGGAGGAATCACAATCAGCAGTAACAAATTCCGCTTCAGACTCTTCCCACACGCCGGCTTTCATGCTTAGATTTGTTTACGGCAGTTGTTATGGCAACGCAATGGTGAATATCTGTAAGCCAAATAGAGATGGGAGCGGCATCAAACTGCTGCTGCAGGTGCTTGTTCGCTTGTTATAGAATTAATGTAAATTAGTGCGTTCGGATTATCGGAGGTGGAAGCAGTTTTGTATCGATCGAAATTGGCTTTAAGATATAGGTACATAACTGTTTTTAAGAAGAAAAAAATTAATTTAAAATCTTGTAAATTTATATTATTTCCCCTAAGTATTGGCTGCTGTGTGTACTCTGTTGGGCGTTTGTCAAGTATATAAGCAAGTAGTGCTAAGGTTAACTTTTAATATGCGCTCAATAAGGACTTGAGAAAATAACTAATCAAAACTGATTTCGAGAAATCCGCACTAAAGTCAACCCAAGTCCAACAAGTAAGTTTATTTTCATTATCATACATTGTTTACAACTTGTAAAGAAATATCTCAACATACGACTAACAAATAGAAATATAAAATACATAACTGCGAGGAATTAAAAAAAGAACCATTTAATTATTTTTCAGTATTTCAAGATTCCAAATCCAACGGCTAAATCAGGGATTTAATAGTTAATAAATCATAACCTAAAATGAATATGTAATACGGAAATGTAATAAATTGTATTGTCTTTTTAATGTGTGTCAGATTATTAAGAAATTTACAAAACAATACCACCTTTACATTTTCCTTCTTAAAACAAGGGCATAGATATAGAGACGCAAAGTGAGCTAATAGTTACTGACTACTGACACTAAATTTTAAAAATCCTAAATCTAGCAACTAATATTTCGTATCGATGTCAAGATAGGATCCATGTAGTTGTACAAAATTAGTAGTCATTGTCTCCAAATGATATTACTGCTGTTGTTTCCCAAATATGTAATTTAATATTTTTACGATAGATAATTTCAATTATCTACTTGGACAAATTGTATATTTTTTTCTTATTTTCCTCCAATATTGTTTAATCATATACATAATACATAGTATAATTGAACGTTTTTAATAAATATTTAAAACAATAAATAAAACAAAATAAGACTTCCTTACCCTTTAAATCCTGCGTGTCTGGCTTTTTCTATTGAAATGTTGTCATATAAACTTCTCATTGAATTTCATGAAGCGGAAATATCCTGCTGGTGTCGCGAGAAGGAAATGGGGTCTAAGTGATACAGACCTCCTTAGAAATTCTGAAAGAATGTTTCATCTGGTGTAATCGCTTTATTGAATATCGATATACACAAAAAGAGATTATTTCGATTTTCGTGATATCACATGAAAAAAGGAAAAGTACTGAAATTTAGAAACAATTTTTTTGAGCATCTTATACTGCAAACGGATAAGTGAATAAAATATGTTCTTCGAATGTGTTTGTAAAGTAAAATATTTTGGCCAGTCAGTTCAAGAAATAATCCTGTTTTGGGTAAATTTGCAGTGCGCAGACGTATGTTAATATAAGTATTGTTAACAAAGGTCCTCACACTTCGCGACGAAAATGTGGTGTAGGTCCTCGTGTCATTTCAAATCGAGTTTTTCGACCTTTCGGCGAGTACATTTCGGATCCTACTGGCGATAGGACTCTGAATTTGACATGTATTTTTAGAGGAGGCGTGGGTCTACGAGATTTGTTTGAAAATGTCTCTCAACCAAAAAAGTCAACCTCGATTTAACACGATAGCGGTTTTCCTTTCGTAGAAAATTTGGGGAAGAACAAAAACTTAAAAACGGCCGGAAAAATTGAAATTTTTTGAAAAAGTGTCACCCTTGATTTTCTTAAAACCAAGGTGCAAGATTGCTACGCTCTTACTTAATAATTATTATTACTGTTTAATTTTAAATTATTTCGATCACAAAATGGTATCAAGATTACAGCTCGTGGTCAACAGAGCGTGCAATGTAGATGCCCTAGCTCAATTAACCCGGAGAGTAGGGCGTGGGAAAACTTAAGAAATCTTAAACAAAAAAAAAATGAGCGCCACCAATTTATAACGGCTTAAATTGGAAAGCCCCTTGATCTTCGCGGCACTTGCTTCCTCTTGATACTTTAAAAGAAAAAGAGTGAGCTAAATAAAACACACACATGAAGTTAAGAAAAAAAAAATCTATTTATCTGTTACTGTATAAAAGAAAAAAAAATATATAAACAATAAGTATGTTATCAGTTACGGTATAAGCAAAAAGTAAACAATAAGTGTCACCAAATCCAGCAGCACCTAGCGCTCCTAACTTCAAACTAGGCCCGTGACATGGGATTAGTCCCGAGTCTTGAAGTTAAGTTTGTGGCTTGAAATTGTCTGTGACTTGCAGTTGCAATTAGCCCCTGACTGAAATTAGGACTGTGACTTTCAGTTGGCCCCTGACTTGAAATTAGGACCGTGACTAACAGTTGGCCCCTGACTTGAACCCTATGAAAACAAAAATTTTCTAGAATTTTTCATAGTGATTCAAAGTCTATAACGAAAACCCAAATAATTTTAATTAATTTAAAAAAATCCCCAAAAGGTTTCTACTGATTCAAAATGAACTGAACAGTCAGAACAATAATTTAACTTTAAAAATTTAGTCCTACCGAGAAGTATAAAAAAATATTTAATTAATTTCAAGACACTAATCAGAACTTTTCTGTAAATAAATTAAAACCGCAAGCAACAAAATAAAAAAAATACAATTAAATAATTTAAAATGAAGTCACTAAAGATACCATCAATAAGCACAAAATGCCCTGATGGGTATCGAAAATTCAGTCGAAACGTTGTCAATAAATCCAACAAATCCACAAATACAAACTAAGACCGGAAAGGAAAATTCTAAAAATTTACTTTATCAAATACAATCTCAATAACCAGCGTTAACACTAAAATAAATACAAGGTTTCGACTGAATCCGAATGATTTAAATTAGCAATACGTAATAAAGTAGAAATAATTGTAATACTAAAAAAAAAAAATTAGGTCCTGATGATGACCTAAAATTAATCGAAACGTTGGGTAAGAAAAATATAAGCACATTATTATAACTGACTCCAATAACTAAATTTAATTTACAATAAATAAATTTGTAAGAAAATGGATTACTATAAAATTTCCCGTATAAAATAAATAGAAAATTTAGACTGACCTCGGCCAATTTAAATAGAAATGAGAATAAAATAAAAAAGCAAAATCTTAACAAAAGAAGGTATGTATAGACCTGAAGAATAGCAAATATTTAAGCGAAACGTTGTGAGAATACTTACAAAAAATATAGATATAATAAGGCAGCAATAAGAAAAATCAAAAGGCACAAATATACTTAAATTTGAATATAACCAGCTTAAAAAAGGGGTTTTATTTAACTAATTATTTTCCAGCGGCAAATCAAAATGCAAAAAAAAATACCATAAACTAAAAGAAAAGTAATTTACGTCATACTTAATTGTTACTGAAAACCTCTGCAAGCTATTTATTAATCTGTTTATTATCTATTAAAAAGAACGAATGCATTAATCAAATCACACTATGCAAGCTGCTTAAATATTGTGGTTTTATTTTAAAATAAAATAGAGCCAATTTAGGATCCACAAAATATGGTTAATATAATAGGAAGATGAATCAAATTACTAAGGTAAAAGATGTTCGACGAAATTCAAACTAAAAATGTGTCTTCCTATGAATTCGTTACACTTGCATTTAATATTTAAGATTTCAAAAAAAATATATATAAAAACTAGCCCCTGTTGCATCAAAAAAAAATCGCCTCACCCGATTAAAAGTTAATTCCGAAAAAAAAAAAAAATGAGAAAAGTTTCCAAATTACGAAATTGAAAATCATGCAAAATTTTAGAAAAAAAAATATGCTTTTCAGGATAAATGATATTAAAGCAAATTACCTATCCAATAGGGTCACTCAGTTCTAGTCAAAAAGTGGTTTCACGTGCCAAGTACAAGGGCATGGAAAATGGCGGTCTGGTCCAATCTTCAGGTCAAATCCTCTCTTAGAGAGATTTTCTAGCACGAAAAATAACACTCACAGTGCAAACTATAATGTGCCCGAAAAACTAATGCGGTGTTGAGGAAAAATCCCGCTAACGGATTTCCAAGATTTTCCTGGATTTCAGACCCGCGCTGAAGACCTGTGGTTTATCTGCAGGTGACCAGAAAAGTGAAAAATGTGTTCCCCCAGCTTCCTTTCCATCTAGAACTTTGGTTAACTAAGGTGGCGGAATACCATTGGCTAGAGTATGTCAGGTGCTAACAACCTTGCCAAAAGAGCACATAGACGGAATAAAACAAGGATATGATTAACATGTTAGACAAGAAAAACGACTCTCCATTGGTTGAGAAAGATACAGGAAATAATGCAGGAATACACTTGGCAACAGCGAAAAAGAAGCCTGCGCTCTGGATATGAGGAAGTACCGGATGGAGGGTTCCGAGAATAAGTTAATATGGAAGTCTTAGCCGAATAGATCCGAAAAGTTCCGAGACGACGCAATAATAACATTGACAGAAACAACTAACCTGAAATTTAAAAGCAACGCCTATGCGAAATGGAAACGTAAATAAACAAATAATATTTAATTAATTACTCTAGTACTAATGGAAAAGGACCACTCAAAAAGTCAAATATTAGTCCGGAGTAGAGTACCAAAGGGTCAAAAAAAAATGATGTACTAATGCAGGAGTAGTTAAATGTCATAAAAATGAAACGTAAGTTGATTTTAATTTAATAGAATTTTCCCAACTGTATAAACTCATTATTTAACCATAAAACAGGAATTTATTCACACAATTATTAACTATTTATTTTAGGAAATGCATCAGACGCAGACGTAACGAAATTTCAGTTTATATTAGGCTCCAAGTAATTATGCAACTATGGACAAAACAAAAGTCGATTTGAATTTCGGAACATCAAACATTGATAGAAATTATAAGAAGGCTGTAGTTTATATAGTATCAGAAAAAAAAGGTAAGAATATTAATATTGAATCGAGAAATACCTTTGGTTTATTTATGTCTAACTTAAATGAAAATACCTTTATATGTTACATATTCACAGCAAACGGGAACACGAATAATAAAATGTAGATTTTAAGAGAAAGTATGAAGTGGTGTATATATAGTATCTATAGTCTAAAAATAATCCTATGTATATCTGAAAAGAAATATTTATCAAGGCAACCTTTTTTTTTTAATACAAGTATTTACAGTTCAATATTATTAATACATAATATCGACTTTATATCAAAGAATTTATTGGGGTACTAATGATTTGGTTTTTTTTACAGCGACAGAAGAGTTATACAAAATACAGGCTCGAATCTAAAAATGCAGCATATCTAGCCAAAGAAAACGAAAATCCCAAGACTTGTATAAAGGACTCGAAAACAGGTTTTCAAAATTAATAAAATTTAATTTATATCTACTCTGTAAAATATATGGGAAATAAATAGTTTGTCTAAAGTGCTATTTGAAGTTTTTCTTATACAGTATATAATTATTAAATTCGGCAAAATTAAATAAATCCAACAATTATATTGAACTGATTTTTTTTTGGCGACATCTATGAACGAACGCTAAACTTATACCATTTACTGAAAATTATTCCTTTATAACTTGAGTTCAGATATAGGTACAAAATTAACTACTTATCGAGAGGTGACACTGTGTGTACCGAAATTTGCTGCAAAAGGTGTTGAATTTATATTTCGCTTAAATATGAACAATGTAACCGCTTCTAATAAGAAAACTACTAAAATCTAAGGTATCAAACCAACAAGGCGTACATATTAATCACTAAACTTAATACTAAAGTAGTAGATTATAATATTAAATTAATCATACAATGAAATGCACTTATAACAAAATTAAACTGTTAAATGAAATGCACTTATAACAAAATTAAACTGTTACAAAAGTGATCAAAGAAATGATTTTTATAATTTTCCTTTTTTATAAAATAAAGTAAGCATCTGGTCGAAAACTGATTAAGACGATAGAAAGTTTTCACCAAATGAAGTTTTTAATAAGGGTCCTCGAATATATACAAGGGCAATTACGAGGTTAAATACGCACACAAATTTCCCATTTCTCAGTATTTTTTGTAGAAACTAGATACTTTTGGGTAGATCGTGACCAAATTTTGAGTTTCTAACTTTGACGGTTAAATTATTGGGATTTTTCAAATTTGTTATTATAAAGTCCAATTTTAACCTCGCTTTGCCGGTAACTGCGAATAGTGATCGAAATTATTTCCAGGCCTGCGGATGCATTTATGTGGCTACAAAAAACTCTAACAACATACCCCCGCAGATCCTGCCAAAAATATATTTGGGGCTAGGTCGGTTTTCTATCCGATTTTTTCGTTGAAAAATATCCTATTTACTTCTAAACTATTTTCCGTATGTTTTCTATATGGTCCATTCGGTGACTACTATGGAGATTCATAGTTTCAGATTATAAATTAGAAAAAGTTTAGCGAATATAGAAGTTACATTTGTGTTCAGAAAACTCTATTGTGAGAATGAGCCTGTGTTTTTCAACGAGGATTTGCCTCAGTTACTGAAAAATCAAAGAAAATTAAAACGTGGCATCATAGTTTTATAATGTAAGTATTAACGTAAGAAGTAATTTTTTTTATTAAACAAAATTCGTTATTTTTTGAATTACTAATTTTCCATTTATTTGATAACAGAATTGTTTTTTTAACAATATGTTGATTAATAGACGTTTTTATTTGATTAATAGGTTTCAATTTTGAATAAGCTCTTCCGAGGAGGTTACAGCTTTTTAGTTTCTCTATTTACTCTACTGGTTTAGTCATTTTTTCAACTGTACCATTACATTTTGTACAATATTTAACGAAACGGCTTTTTGATGTTTTTATTTTCAATTGTGCATGTATTATGAGGAGTACACATAATTAGCTTTTCATGCGTAAATGTACATTGCATCGACTAAATAAGATATAAATAAGAGCATCAAAGAATATTGTAAGAACGATAATACAGTCTATAGCAAATTTATAAAATTAATTTAATAAAAATTTCTTTTTACTTTGGCACCACATGCATATAATCTATTCTGTAAATAGGAATATAATCTATTCTGTAAACCAAATTTCAAAAGTAGAGTGTTTTTCGACACAGCGAGTTTATAGAACGGCAATGTTAATGAACTAATTGTTGTAATTGTAATCGTAAAAAATCTTTCCCAAGACTTTTTCAGATCTTTGCGTTTTAGGGTTTTTGGACCCCGAAAAGCGGTCTGTCTGTCTGTGAGTTCGCAGCACAGCTTAAAAACTACTCCGATTGACTTCAAATTTTGATAATATCTTGGTAAAAATCCAATATGGCGTCCTCACAAAATGTAAAAAAATCATTATTAAGAAACTACTTATAGAATATATTTCCAAACTTGCACAAAAATAAAGTGTGATATAGGGATAAACTTTAAAATTTTTGTATAAAGCAATTATGGCCGAACAAAATGGCAGCCTAATGTAATATTTAAAAATTCAACACCAGAAAATTACTTATCCAATTACTTAAAATTTTGCACAAAAATTATGTGCGAAATAGAGAAAAACGGAAAAATTTTAGTGCGAATCTTACATGGCGGCCTAATAAATATTTAAATATTCATTAAAATTTCGTTTCCTGGAGTAAAACCTTTTCCTTTCGGGTCGTTGGAACTCGAAAAACGTGTTGTCCGATTTCCATCGGTCTGTCTGTCGGTCTATTCATCTGTACGCGGAATAGTTCAAAAACTGCTCATCCGATAAAATATTTAAAAACTTAAAAAACCCTTAATGTATTGTTTTCAAAGTTTGTGCAATAATTAATTATGTTAGAGATAAACTGTTAAAATTGTGGTACGTATTTAAGATGGCGTAACAAAATAAAATATTTATAATTGTGAAAAAATTACCTTCACATATATAAACTTTTTGGTGTCCTTGAATATTAAAAAAATAGGTATTATCAATTCTGTTGATCTGTCTGTCTGCCTATAAGTTAGTGGCATAGTTTAAGAACTACTTACTCGATTGACTTCAAATTTTGGTCAAACATTAAGGGTCATAACGGCGGTGTGTGTGTTAATTAACAATCTCTGCGTAAATTTAAGTCATAAAGGTCTGAATTAAACAATAACATTTTGTAGAAGTATGAAGTGAAAATTTGGTCGATGTTGCATAAGGTCGATTGAGCAAATGTTATATAAGCAAAAATTATAGTAAAATAAAATTAAAAGTTAGGATATTAAAGATTTAGTTTTTTTGGTTAGGTAAATGTTGTTGAGACTATAAAAACTATGTATATCTAATCTAAAAAGGCGATATCAAGCCGGTCGGAGTTTTCAATAAAGCGCTGTTTACGTAGATTTTGAAATACGACCGATGAAATTACAGCGAGCACCGATAGAATTGGCTTGCTAGTAATTTATTTCTCGTTTTTGTCTAACACGAATTCTATCTTTACAATGACATTAACACATTTTTACCAAAGACAAAGGGTAGACGTTTCAGGAGCGGAGGTTTTGTTCTACTGAAACGTCCTTTAAAAGTGCTACTGAATTAGTTCTATTAAATTAGAAAATAATGAATTCTTTGATAATTTTAACAAAAAGAAAGTGAAAAGTTTTCAGATTGATAATAACATTAAATGATAAAACAAATAAAAATGCCAATGGTTAAATAAAAAACGATATAAAGTAAAATACTGTTCATAATATATATGTTTTAATCCCAAATCGAGATAATGACATTTTAATAAATGGCATATTTATTGTGCATGCAAAGAAAACACTCTCGCTTGATTCCTTGGAAAGGTAAAAATTTAAGATTTATATAATATTCTGGTTTTGGGTCGCCGCAGCAGTGCCGAAAAAATCTAAGACAAAAATAGTATGGCTTTCAGTCTTTTTTTTTTGTTTTTCTTAGATTTGCACAATATAACAGTAAACGTATAAACTATACTTTTTCTATGAGTAAATTTGGGGTGTTTCTTTACGCAACAAGCTAACTTTTACCAGCATACAAATTTGTCAACACATTGACATTAAAAAGTAGACAATCAATCGTAACTTTGAAACCGTTAAAATATATATTAATTTATTAATAAAATATAAGAAAGACATTATCTTTCATAACATCTATAAACAAATACTATTCTCGTTTTGTTTTTAAAATATATTGATTTAATCACTTGTTAGCTGAATTAAAATAAGCCAAGTTATAGTGAAGAAATAACACAAGATTAAAAAAAGACGAAACTAAAAAAATATTCAAATATTTAAAATCTTGTTTACAGAAACAATTAAAAAAAAATATGTATGATGCCATCTCTCCTACACGGATGTCGTCATATTCAAATTGCTATTACCAAAAGATCCGCAGATGAATAAATCATTTCAGCTCAACAATTACATCGGTTTTTTTCCCTTATCTAACAATAATTCAGATTGGGACGAATATTCGTTTTTAATATCCCAAAATTTTATTTGTCAAAATCTAAAGTTCTTAAATCGCAAAATTCTTAAACGGTTATTTTGTATACAATTAAAATACTTTCCTCTCATGAGGAATGGAAAAAACTGAGACCTTGATATAGGATTTGCTATGAACTAAATATATAATATTTTTCTGGAGTCTTAAACGATATAATAAGTTCCGAGCAACATTAAGACAACTTAATATGTTGTGTAAGCTTAGTACTGTGAACTAAAATTATAGGATCCTCTTAACCAAAGAATATGTTAAGGTTTTGATAAAAGTATTTAATTAAATTGCTCCTCAAACTGTTGCAATATATATCTCAGGTGTCTCATTAATTTCAAACACAAACTATTACTATATGTACAGACTATATGTACTCAATTTCGATACAAATGACTTAGGCGTAACTATGAACCAAGAGTGTTGCATCAAAAGGGTGGTTAAGCCGTAGACTTAAAAGTGTCGGAGAAATGACTACTCAATAGGGTGGTACTTTGCGCCTTATTAAATTGCGAGTCAGGTTATTGTTCACAGAGTCATTTTGAATTATGGCTAAAACCAACGTTAAAAACAGTTGGTGTATAGGTGGCTATGAAAATCTGTATTATCATTTATAGGTTTTTACTTGTTAGATATTCAGAAAGAAGGCAACCGTTTTTTGACATATTTGCTCGTTTAAAAGCAAATTTAGTTGTGCACAGATCATTTGTTCACCCACGTCCTAAAGCATACAACAAAGGGAAGAGGAAAAAGAGATAGATGTTTTGGGATATATAAAAGAAACACCTTCGCCCTCATGTAGAAAAATTAAGATGGAAATTGGTGTGCCAGAAACTGATGGTCAAAGAATCTTGAAGATATATAAGTATCACCCAAACAAATTTAATATAGAGCAACATTTGCATCCTGGCAATGCCAAGCGCGGGGCCAGTAGTATTTGCAACAAATCGATGCTAACGATTTATTGTCACTTGACCTGTCATCTGGTCAGACGAATGCTTTTTTTCAGGTGCGGGAATTTTTAATCGTCGCAATACTAGGAACTGGCATAGTGAAAATCGGCATTTAATGCTTGAAAGGGCACAACAAGGACGCTTTGGAGTTGGGGTGTAATGTTTTATTTTGGACTGATATGTAGTTTATAGTAGAGATGTGTAACTCAAGAGTAAGTTAGCTCAAAGAATCAGCTCAGTTAAGTGAGTCACAGAAGCAGTTGCGCGGTATAGATCTTTTTCAGTTCTGACTCATCTCTCACTTACAGCGTAACGGAGCAGGAACGACTTGCGACAATGAAGAGCCGCAGAGTCACCGACTGCCGAAAGAGTCGAATTGCATTGCAATATGTGCTGTTTGTTAAATTTTCGATGCGGCACGACTTAGCGGTCTTTAGGTTTTATCTTTTTATTTCGGCTGTTTAGATGTAAAATAAATACAAATATAGATATTAGATATGGTTGGAACTGCCTATTGGTAAATACGCATACAAAATAAAGCAATTTACTATTTAGGAAAATAATGTAGATTGAAAAATGCAATAAACTTAAATATTATTTATTCTAACATTATGGAAAAGAACATGTTTACAGCTTTTAATTCGGCAATGTCGTGACGTCATTTTTAATATTAATTATACAAAAAGTTTTATTACCCATCTTAAATGAAATAAATAAGAGCCTAATTTATTATTATTATATTTATTTATATATATATATATATATATATATATATATATATATATATATTGAATTAAGAAGACAGCTACTTTGTCAGAGGCCTCTGTCAGATCTACGGACAAATTATAGAGCAACCCAAGGAGATGCTTAGTGCCACTGTACTTCCGGCGGCGCTTGAATGTATCAATTCAAAGGCAACACTTCGACGGATCCTGTTATTTCTATGGAAACATTAAGCGTTAAAGAAATGATACTAAATGCCCAGCCAGATGTAAGATATGTAACATCCGGGGATATTTCGCAAAAAATGCAGAATGAAGGAAAAGAAACAACCATATATTAAAAATAAGACATTCGAGAGCAAACGAAGGGGAACCACAGACTTACAAAGCAATTGCATATACTCCGATGATTCTGAAGACCAAGATCGTAATGTCGGAGGAAAATTAAAAGATTTTTCGCGCTTCAAAATAGGCTACAATCAGGGACAGAATTACATCATTTAATATGAGCAGCTCCTACAAAGCAAACTAGGAGCAGTGTTAGTGAGATTTCACATTCGTTGCAGCTCAAAAACTAGCATCATTCACGGGCAGGATTGAAAACTGCTGAATGTTTAACTGCGTAAGGTTTCACATAGTAACCCTTTATTATGTGAAATCTTACGCAGTTAAACATCAGACTACAGTTAGTGCGGCAAATTAAAAAGAAATCATTACATTATTTTTTGTGGTGAATCGAAGCAGAGTTTCAATCCTAGGCAAGTATGCTGCAAACTAATTTGGAGTTCTGAATGGGGTTGAGAATTAACCGCGTCGTAGGAATTATTTCCTCGTTCTCAAAATTATTAATATGGGCCATTTAAGGCCCTCTGCGCCCGAACAGCCTGCGTTATAGATTGAAAAAGTTTGCGTCTTGGGCAAGTGTTTACGCTGGTTCTTAGCCCGAGTTATAAATTGAAAACGTTTGCGCGTTGCGTCGCCTGTGGAACTAACCTTACTTAAATGTTTATATTTGTCGCTTTTTTGTGTAATGCAATTTTTTTCTTGATTGTTTTTCAGATTATGTGCGTTTTTTTTTAATTTACTCAGCATGGATAATCAATATCATATTAATGGTGCCTAGTAAAGACTAGGCATTGTGGATATATTAATGTGTACCGCAGCTGTATAGTTGTTGAAAAGAAGGCGACAAAGAAGATGGCGAATGCAGCCCGGTAATTGGGGTGGAAATACTCAAAACCAGTTTTTACTTAAAATTAAAGACAATGACGCCAAGCAGTTTTTTTAAATGGACGAGGATGTTATGTGTATATATTAATGTTAAATTTATTACGAAGGACGGACGTTTTAAAAGGCCCTCTAAAATCCAGCAATTTCATTGCTTGCAGCTTAACGCAAACGTCGTTTTTCACCAGCCGCTTCCGTCAAAGTTAAAGATGGCCATCTTTTCCACAGCTAGCGGAAACTCAAACGGATGACGGCAAAAATATAACCGTACCCATTGCTTTGCGTTAAGTAAACTTCAAGGACGGCGCAAACGGCGACGCAAGACGCAATATTTTCAATCTATAACCCAGGCTTTAAACTTGGAACGGAATCTTAACGTCTTAAAATCTGTTAGATGACATCAGCTGAATGTCAAAAGTTTACACTTCCTTCCAAACCGAATCTGGACACCAGTGTCCAATTTTGACATCTCCAGCTAAACCGGATGTCGTCTTATGGATTTTAAAAAGTTAGAGATAGTAGGCCTTTATTGTATCAAAATGATAATTTTGAGAGATTATTCAATTTGTTCAAAGTAATTGAATTTAGGTATAGGACATGTAACATAAAATACGTTTTAAATGTCTCAGGGATCTTAAAAAAAATACGAAGTGTTTGACGTCATAATTCCCATAATTACAGTTTATATATTATGCATAAATTCATTAGCAAATTCAGGTAATTTTACCTTATTTTCATTTTCAGTATGTGTGAGTTCTGCCAATAAGACCTTATTTTATACTAGAGAAACACCCTGATGCTACTTATATTTCTGGCTTATGAAATTCAATAGCTTGGCTTACATCAGAATCTTCTGGTACTGAAACAGCGACACAGGGAATAAGGAAAAACAGCTGCGAAATATATTTTACTTTTATTGCGGAGTTTTACCTTTAGTAAATATGTTGGCGTCATGCTTTAAAAAGTGAAAATAAGTATAAAGTATGCATTATCCGAAAGAAAGTGGGGTGAATTATGAATACAAATAGGCTAATTCCTTTTATAGATAATCGAAGATTATAATTAGAGAAAACTAAATTAAAATGTTTATTTTTTTTCCTAGCCTTTTAACTTACCTCATAAAATTAAAGTACTGTTTATATTGTATCTAATATTTTTTAAATATTATTCCGGTATCATCTTATGTATTTAAAAATAATGATGGTAAAATGATGTTTGGCACGTTTCAAATCTATTGATAACTGGTCTTCCCGTAAATTATGTTAATTTGTTAAATAGCTTTTCAAGAGTTAGCTTTTAACAGACCCTACACAGCTTGCAAAACTGATAAATGAACTAGAGTTCCTACTAAAAAGCAAACTTATATCAAAAGCAGACTTCGTGGAACATCCATAAACACTGATGTCGCCGAATTTACTCACAAATACATCAACAATGCCCAGAGTGAATTGATGATTGATGGGTATAACTGTAGCTTCAAGAAAAAATTCTCGTAAAAAAACAATTTTACAAAAAACTAAACCGAAAAAACACCAAAAATTAAACAAAAATTATAAAAATAATAAACCGACTTCAAAGAAACACTAAAAAGTAAAGAATAATCCTTTATTTCATCTTGAAAATTTGACTTTAAGATAACGGTCTCCAATTAGTAATTAATTACGAAATATATCTCAAGAAAACACGTATGCCTTATACCTGAAATAGAACGTCTAATTAACGTTTTTATTTAGTTTGGCGCCGACTTCATAAAGTCAAGTTTTCAAGATGGAATAAAGTATTATTTTTTTAGTTTTAATACTTTTTTATGTGGGATTTATTTTCTTATTTTACCTTTTTTGATTTTACTTACAAGAATTTTATTGTAAGTACTCAAAGTTTTTGAGGCCTAAACATCAATTAAAATGTTGAGGGTTCTTAATACAATGACAAACAAGTACAGACGGTCATTGAATTTAAAATTTTGCTAAAATCATAGTAACTAATAGTATAAAATAACCGGTGTACATACATAAAAACTACATATTATCGTGAAACTAAGAATCTTCTTCTAGTAAAATATAGACAGCACAAACAAGCATTACACAAGTCAGTTATTTTCTTCCAAAAACAAATAAAA
Organism: Kuschelorhynchus macadamiae; assembly: GCA_030620095.1. Taxonomy (NCBI): domain Eukaryota; kingdom Metazoa; phylum Arthropoda; class Insecta; order Coleoptera; family Curculionidae; genus Kuschelorhynchus; species Kuschelorhynchus macadamiae. The sequence goes on along the minus strand of JAUTXW010002911.1, from coordinate 361,212 downwards.
TATCTATTTATTGCTTCTATTGTCATTCCACGTCGTCATGAGAAATGTTAACTGTACATATTGTTTCAGTAAACAGTATTTTGAATTTTCTTTTTTTCGTTTAGTGCTTTTTTAATATATTGTTTTATTTCTTCACTATAAAATATATTTTTATAATTCTTGATTTAAAATTTTTTCCTGACTATTTTTTTATCTATGAGCAGACCACGAAGGACTAGGTACCGTGGTTACTTTAAATAAAGACAAAAAAAGTTTATTGATGCGTGATTTAAAGACTTGCAGATTAGGAGAAGAAGGAAAAGCATTTGGTGGCAACACATTCCATAACCGGGACACTCTAGGAACAAAGGAACTAACAAAGTGGGAGGTCTTTGGTCTTTCTAGCTGGAAGTTGAAGTAAAGCATGTAGATCGATGCTTGTGTCTCTCTGGCAGGAATGCCTAAGGAGAGCATAATGTACAGAATCTGTGGTACTATCTGTAAAACAGAGACAGATCGCCCACAATTCGACGTTGCTCTAGTAATGTAAGCTTCCTTGATTGAAGAAGAGGCTGCTCCTCATATATGCGAGCAATACTCAAGACAGGGTCTGATTTGCGAAGTGTAACGGGTAAACAAGTTGGCAGAAGAAAAGTATTTTCGAGCTCGGAAAAGAAAACCTAATTTCTCCGCTGCTGTTGTGGCAATTGGGGTGATGTGGTGTGATCATGCCAACCAAGAATTTGATTATTCATTTGAATGCTGTGAGTACTGGGAGATAAGTTGTGAGATAGTAAACAAGATTGCGTCTTAGTGCCGTTAAATTGGACAAGATTCATCGCTCCCCATTCTGCGATACTAATGAGTTTGATGAATGGCCGTCAACCACTACAAAATTACTTCTATTGGAAAGAAAATTGGCAAACCAACTACAAAGTTTTGGAGAAAGACCATATGCAGAAAGTTTGTTAAGAAGTGGATCAGGCCAGACTTGATCAAATACTTTGGATATCGAGGGCAATAATTTGGGCTTCTCTGTGGAATTTGATGAACTTATTCCAGTTGAGGCAAATATAACTTCAGTTTATCAAGCAATTCTTTCATGGAAAATTGACAATTTTTACTGTCATTTTCAATACTTTGACATAACATAGAAAATTTGTCTTGTAGACTATTATCTAAAGCTCTTCCTAGTTTTTTATTAGTTTTCCTCTTCAAAAAAGTTGTAAAAACTGGCATGATATTTTAAGTCAGCTGCTACAAGATACATTTCGTTGCATATCCTTCTATACACTTCTCTACTCATAGTTTCTCTTCTTGCAGCAAGTAAGGACCCTACTTTTTAAATTCAGTTTAGCAGCTGAGCGAATGGTTTGCATTTTCTTTTTATTCTTCAGAGCAACTACGTCAATGCTGTTCACACAAAACAAATGCGTTTTAAAATTAAAAACTTCTTCATTTTAGATTGGAGTGAACTTTTTGAAGGTTGTGGATCTTTATTACAAATCTTCAAGTGCCGTACCCATATTAGGGCGTTGGCGATGGTCAGTGAGTGCCTTGAAACCTATCTAATATCAAGATGTATATGGTTTCTTGAATGCACTACACTAGACCATTATACTAGGGAATGTGTTCTACGTAGTGGTTTCCCGTTGCCTTCTACGCAGTAGTGTCGTGTAGTGTATGTGTTGAGTAAGAGGCCTTGTTACTGTTCGCAGTCGACCCCAAGTCTACGAACAGAGTCGTTAATGTATTATCCCAACGACCAAAGGCACATCGGGAAGGTACCGGACCAGGCATATCGAGCACTCTTTATTTTAAAAAGTGCCGGCTACGCCAAGTCTCGAACCCGCGCTTTCCGGGTGGAAGCCGGCTCTCTTACCACTGAGCCACCGAGGGTTATTACAAATAGTTCCATTAAATTTGGAAAGTCATATTGGATGAGTGTACTTGACGCATGAATAGAAACATTTCCGATTTACAGTCTCCGTGAATTTTACTGGCGTTCACTAAACTTGGCAATGCTTTGGAGGTCAACTGAACTATTTTTTCACTACTTTCACTACTGTCTTTCTCACAAATGACACATGTTTTCTAACGAAGCCATAGTGGCTTTCCGACTTAAACAGTTAAGAATCGTTCTAAAACTTAATATTTCTACTCGTAAACAAACTCAGTCTTACGTTTAAATGTAACCTAAAAATCACAGTGACACATTCGCTACTGAAAGAACAATAAATCACTAAATCAAAATTTAGCTCCGAACGTGGACGGCTCGGTCCGAACGAACGTAAGGTACGTTCGTTTTTTTAATATTAGGCAGATGTCAAAATGATTTGGCCTGACTGGGCCACAGTATGTAAATCCTCGTTGGAAATCATTATTTTTAGGTCGGAGTACTTATATTACACACTTATATTGATGTAAACTTTTATGCATTATAAGTATGCATGTCCACACTTCTTCTACTCATATTTTATATGTAACAAGCAGTTGTGAACGGATGTACACTCGAAATGAAAACATATCGTATTTTCCCATCCGTGAAGGACTAAGAATCAACACCGCAACTCAATAACTCACTCAGTTACTGAGATATCTCACTTTAAATTTTACCAATAAAATTACGTCAACTGTTTCAAGTAGTCAACAGTGTATATTAAAAGACATATATGTGTTAACAATGCGAGAAAATTTTCCAAAGTCTTGACGACGTTCTAAACTCTCCTGTTAAGAAACTTTAGTTGACAGATACTGGACATTAAACAAATATCGACACCTAAAATTAAGCTCACACTTAAAATAAAAGTGAAATTTTAAGCAAATATTGGCTATGAGAAGAATAAACCTACTATTTTATATATATTTGCAACAGCAAACTGATTATTCAAAATTTATAAGATATCTATTCTAATGAATTACAACCCTTCCGATCAGTTAGTTCAGGTGGCTCCGACTGGATTCGCGGTCGCATTCATCTTCAATATTCATATCTCGTACCTTATCGTACATTAAGCAGATCTTAAGACAAGTTATAATTTATGTCTGTGGTTATACTTAAAGCTGGCCATATTAAACGTTGAATGTAAATTCCAGAATTACGAAATAAGTCTGTTTCGAGCATTTTTTGTTTGAAATGTTTAAAGTTGCTGGTCGAGAAAATAGTAGTGTAAACACAATAATCTGAATTTTGTACTTGTAATACTTTAGACAGCATAAACGTAATCAATCAGACTTTAAACCTGTTTTAAACAGATTATGATTTTAAATATGGTCTTTTGAAACTAGTGTTTAAATATACTGTTTTCTACGATCGCCTTTACTATGATTTAACTTGTAAAACACAGACAGCTTTTGCAATCTTAAACAAAATATTGAATTTGATGTTTACTCGCTCTTATGTAGATGCAAACAAATCCTTAGCCAATTTTTCGACAGCGCGAAATCATTAAATAATGGCAAGTTATGGTACTTATTTTATACTTTTCTTAAGAAGAGATTTTGCGTTCAACGACATAGTGAAATAAAAAGTAATCTATATAGGTATCTCAGAAAATGGTAATTTATATAACAAGTGCATTAAGACGTATTTTTTTTCGAGGCAGAAAAATTACGCGCAGAAGCAGTAGGCAAGTGCCGTAATCCGTAAAAAAGAACCACTTAATGAAGAGATACAAAATATTGAATGTATGGTATGTATGGAAGGTATGGCGCTTTTCTATGAGTAGCTTGTAAAACACAAAAGAGCTTCTACGATGCCGAATAATATATTGAACTTGACTTCAACTCTTATGTAGATAACCAGCGAGTTTACAGCCGAACTGTTGACAGCCCGAAATTGGTAACTAATGACACCTTAATGGTATTTAATTTAAAGATTTTGATTTTATTTTAGGGGGGATAAGGGGGATTTTGCGTTCAAGGATACAGTGAAATAAAGGGCACTGTATATAACCATCGTAGAAAATTGTAATACGTAGGCAAGGCCGTAATCCGATAAATAAAAAATAATCACTTAAATCAGAGTTACAAACAATATTTTTTCTACGACCGCTTTTCTGAAGGTAGCTTTTAAAAAACAAAACAGCTTCTGCGACGCCGAACAAAATGTTGGATTTGACGTTAAGTCTTTTGTACATTAGAAACAAATTTACAGTCAAACTTTGGTCAGCGCGAAATTGGTAAATACACACTAACGCTAATTTTTTAAACGATTTTGATTTCATTTAACACCTTTCAAAAAGAGGGATTTTACATTCAAAGATATAGTGAAATAAAGTACACTTTATTTAACTATATCCTTATACGTAAAAATCCTTCTTTATGAAAATGTACAACAAAATCAAAATCTTTAAATAAATTATACCATTAGCCTGTCATTATTTGCCGATTTTACGCTGTCGAAAAGTTGGCTGTCGATTCGTTTGTTATCTGGATAAGTTCTAGTAAACGTAAAATCCAACATTTTGATCGGGGTCGCAGAAGCTGTTTTGTTATTTTAAAAATTAAAATTTATAGTTATAGAAAAATAATCAGAATATGGTTATCTCGGAGATTAGGTAGGAAATGCTCACCCATAATTGAGAGGTGCGAACACAGCAACTTTGAATTTGTTGCTCGATTTGAATGCCACTGCACATCTGTACATGTGAATGGCTACTCAAATGCCTACTATTTATTTCTCCATATCTTCTATAAAAATTATTTTCCTATGAGCGTGTGGAAAGTAAGCACTTTCCGTAAGCATGTTAGTTCGGAAAATTAGTAATTTACTTTCTGCACTAGTGCTTGAAAAAGGCAAATTATTTTTTTTCAGCATTCAAAAATTTTTAAAAAACCCGCTTAACAGAAAGAAGTCATTTCTTATCTAGATTTGTAATTCTTCAATATCCTAAAAAATTCATCTCATTATTTATATTATATTTTTGGCTTACATCGTATTATAATCTCATCATTCCAGTTAGCTTAATGCTAAGTAACCTTAGTTACAATTTGTTTCAACAATAGTGTTAATAGACAAGTCTTGGTTGCGATGACACCAAAAAGCAATAACAAAAATTTTTGATCTGTACGTGATTGAGTTTGCGTAGTTATTTGTAATTTTGTGCTTTTAAAAGGAGATTTCGCCACTCAACATGCAAGACATAGACGAAGATGTAATTCCTGAAAGTATTTTGGAAGAAACTGCAGCAGTCAGCTTACAGGTATTGCCCGAAAAATCCCTCCATAAGTATAAAAAAGAATACAAAATTTTTACACAATGGCGCTAGAAGAAACTGGTAAAATCTCTTAAAAGAAGTATTTCTACCCCATTTTGGCGAAAAATCTGAAACTTGCAATTCTTCTATGCTATGGTCAATTTTTCCAATGCGCAAATAGTGACATTGATCCAGGTATATTAAACAGTTTTTATCGCAGTATTGCAGAATTTGGCTGTGGGAGTCGATCCTTTTTCTTATTTGAAAGATTTATCTGTGCCTGGTTCTTTTTATTTTTTCCCCACACATAACCAGATTAGAGAGACTCTTCTTGGTATAAAAAACAAGAAAGGTCGTGGAGATGACGAGATTTCAGCTGAAGTTCTCTTAAAGTTGCCGGAAAGTGCTTTGGATGCCCTCGCTTTTACAATTAATGATTCCTGGTCTAAAGGAGTTTTTCCTTCAAGCCTAAAATCCACAATAGTGATTCCGTTGCATAAGGGCGGGGATCTTAGTAAGCCTTCGAATTTTGCGTCCAATTTCTCTTCTGTCTACGGTCTAAAAGGTTATTGAGAAAGTTGCTAAAAAGAGATTGTGTGAGTATCTTGAGACATTTCATTTACTTACCTTGAATCAGTTCGGATTTCAAAATGCAAAAGGGACGCAATTTTTGGTTTTCCCGAGGGTGTCTACACTAACATTAATCACGGAGAGGCGGTGGCAGCGGTTTTCTGTGATGTCTCAAAAGCTTTTGATTGTGTCGATCACAGAATATTGCTGTCTAAGCTCGAGTTGTATGGTTTCAGGGGCTCGGTCCTGTTGTGGTTTTTTTCATACTAACTATAATAACTACTTCCGAAAAGCGATCTTCGTCATTGAGCATAAATTGTGGGGTTCCGTAAGGGTCTGTTTTGCTCTTGTTCTTGATTAATGATCTTGTGAAAGTTAACATATCAGGAAAATTTACCTTATTTGCGGACGACACCTCGATTTTTTGGCATTATAAAGGGATTGCTCAGCTAAGGAAAATTATAGCTCACGACTTGCTGGAGCTTAAAAGTTGGACAGTGTTGCAATCCTTGACAGCCATGTGACAAGGTTTTTGGGGGTTTTTGTTGATAAAAATTTACGTTTCGAGGATCACATTTTAAATTTGAGCAAGAAACTCTCTTCTTGCTGCTTTGCAATCAGAATTGCAAGAAATGAACTTGGAATGGCAGTGGCGCGTACCGTTTACTTTGCCTTATTTGAATCTCACCTCAGATATGGGATTCCATTCTGGGGTTTTAGTAGTCAATATCTGTTAAACATCTTGTTTGTGCTGCAGAAAAAAGCTGTTCGCTTTATTGCTGGTGTGGGTCTAAGAGAATCCTGCAGACCTCATTTTCTGTTACAAAAAATCCTAACTCCTAATTTATCCTCGAAACAGCATGTCTAATCTTTAAATACCGAGAAAATATACAGCGTCCTGTAGATCAACGAAACACCAGACAAGCTTTGGATTTGCCTTTGCCAGTGCCTACTACTGCTTTGACTAAGAATTATTTGATTTATGAGGGCAGAAAGCTTTTTAACCACTTGCCAAGTCGCCTTAGAACAATTGGGTAATTAAAACAATTTAAAAGAAGTCTTAAAAAAGTATTGTTAGGCAAAGCCTACTATAACCTTGCCGAATTTTATGCTGACCCTATTGCCTAATCTGTCTATTTGTATCTGTTATCTATCTTATGTTCTTTTTCGGCTGTACTGTTTTGCACATACTTGTATTTACTATGTTTGTATTTTGTATTGTTTAGCTTGTTTAATATTTTAAGATTTTTTTGTATACGATTAGATTTTATATTATTTTGTAGTATGCTTTGTCAATGGAAATCGCTTTTCCTGGTTAATAAAGTATTTTGAATTTGAGTTTCAGTTTGATCATCAAAACAAACAAAGATGTGAATATAGGTAAATATTCAAAATTAACAGCATTTTTGAAACGGGAAAACGTAGGACACCGTCCAAAAAAATTCAAAGTTTTTCAAAAGCTGAAATTGCAAATGTTTTTCCGAGGCACCTAAAGATATCTATTTGTTGATTAAAGTTGCGACCATTATTGGAATGGTAGGTTCATGTCGTCGCTAAGATCTTACTAAATTAACCATTGATAAGATTGAAAATAAAGAGACCCTACTAATCATCAAAATTCCTGATACAAAGACTCATATTTCCAGAACATTTGTAATTGGTGGAGTTGCAGTTCACCCTAAGCTTTATAGGAAATATGTAGCTCTATGTCTTTCGAACACACCTCATCGTCGATTTTTTGTAAACTAACTACAAACAGGACAAATGCACAATACAATGTGTGGGGATTAATACATTGGGGAAGATGTCATCCAATATTGCCGGATACCTGGGATTTCCAGATCCAGAAATGTACATGGATCACAGTTTTCGCCGGTTTTCCTACACAATTTTAGATGATTCAGGAGAAAATATAACTAATATCAAGAGGCATACCGGATGGAAATCTATTACCGTGGTAGAAGGCTATTTGGAGGAATCAATAGTGAACAAAAAACAAATTGCAAATAACATTTTTACTGAAAAGAAAGTTCAAAGTGAAGCTGTTTCATTTCCATTAACAAGTAATACAATTTATAATACACATTGTTTAGAATTGACATTTTTAATTGTTTAATAAAATAATGATTTAAAAATATATTGGTATTTTTATTTGTGAATAAATGTAAAATGTATGTGCGTTTTATAACTATTTTTGAAAGTCGCTAAAGGTAAATGCTGTTTAAGAATTCTGAAAATCACAATTGACATATTTTAAACTCCTAATTTATACAAGAATCAAATAAAGTAATTTTAATTGAAAATAATGCATGAGCAAAACAAATTGTTTTTAACTTTTTTTATATTTATTTTGTAATTTCCTCCAATAGCAACCACCGATTGTTTTGCCTTTCTGCCAAGTCTTTATAAGGGAAAACTATATACCTCTCTTTCGTTTCTCGCGTATAGTTTAAACAACCAACAACAGCACAAGCAGATATTTTTAATTTTGTATGGTTTAAAAGATATCTAAAACTATTTTTGAATATTTAAAAACACTTATTCAAAAACAACTAAAGCAATCAAATTGCACGGCCGTGGTTTAAAATGAGCGACCGGAATAGCATACTGGGTTTTGTGTATTGTGACATAACAGAAGTCTACATCTTTTAACTGCGTTTTTTTTTAATTTAATATTTTTGGTACACAGGTCAAAACAATCAAGTTTTAAATTAGATATTTTTATGTAATCATTTGGCACGTGTTGACTTTAAAATAGAGAGGTAATACTATTAATTTTTAATATTGTTATCGCCGTTAAATTTAAAAATCTACGCACGCAGTGACGTCACTGCGCGAACCGGACGCAATTGAAACCGTCTAGATATCATACCTTCCGTTTATTATATTATGAGTATACTTGTTCAAGAGACACAATGCCTTCCCTAAAATTGAGGCAACAGTTACCTGTAAAATAAGTAATAACAATAGTGTTATCCTTTTTAAAATTATTTGTTTTAGGCAATTTCACAGGGAAATTTTAATATGATCCAAATTTTTATTTAGTGTCACCTAAAAATTGAATTGATTCAGATTCTAGCATCCAAATGTTTTAAAAAGTAAATTTATTCATACGGAAATTACAAATATTTGTATAAAGGAAAATTTATTCTAAGCTTATTGAGTCAGAGCAATAACGCAAGTTCCAAAACTAAATTGCAAACATTGAATATATATTTAATTCCTGATGAAATGAAAATTGAAAATGCGAATGAAGCGTCATAAATAAGTAACTTGTTTATTTTATCAAGATACTGATTATACATGCCACTCGAAAAATGCTAATCTCATGGAACTCTAATTACTAGGCGACACATAATTAATAATGGCTTGCTTACACCAGGGATAAAATGGGAGCTGGTCTATTATTAGATATAGATTTTCATCCATGAAGCGAAGGATTTTTCAGAATATCGTTAATAAAAAACACATAATACACCCGTTTTTAAAAATGGTGTTAAGTTATTAATCAATTTGTGTTTGATTAATTATAGGAGAAAGTAATTTTGTTATATTATGATGTTGTATAAGATCTAAGCTTTTTAGATTAAAACTGTAGCAGTTATTGCAAACTTCTTAACATTCTATTTAATACTTTCGACACAATATTGGTGGTTATTATGCAATTTTAACCGTCTTCAAATCTCAGTGCAACCTTATGTATTTCTTTATGTATGTACAGGGTGGTCTAGATAATTCTTCCAGATAATTCTTTAAATGGAAATATCTATATCTCGGTTATGTTTGAAATTATAAAGAAATACTCTGAACAAAAATTGTTTAATTGGATCTGTTTTATCATATACTTATATTTGAATGAATACAAGGTATCTAAAAAAGCAATGCAAGTACCAACTTGGTTTTTTTTTAATCAGAAAGTGTGTATGGACCATGAAACAAAAGAGTTAGTTATGAAGCAGCTCAAAGAAGTTTAAAGCAAAATGGATACCATGATTTTAAAATTAGGCCCATTCAACAATTGAATGACTAACAAAAAAGAAGGAGACCTGTTCAAATTGTAAGAGCAAATCTTAATCAAGATCCAGATTATTTCAATAAAATTTTATAGAATGATGATGCTATATTTATAACTGCCGGTATTTATAATCGGAAAAACTGCCATAGTTGGTCCGATGAAAGCTGTGGAGCCAATTGCTTTTCAAAGATGATCCTCAGTACAAGTTTGGTGTGGCATTTGGGACTTAAAGAGCTGGGTCCGGTTTTTATAGGTGGCATCTTAAAGGAGTTAAGATATCTGAAACTTTTGGAAAATCAAATTGAGCACTTTATTAACTATTTACTACTTCAAAATCGGCAAAAATATAATTGGGCAACAAGCCAGAGCACCGCCCTGTAATATTGGAGCAGTCACAGATTTTTGTCAAAATGTGGAACAATAAGCTGGCCCATATCTAAAGCCCCTATCCTTTGGGGCTATTTGAAAGATACAGATTACAGAGAAAGAAATATTAATATTGAAGATATTCGGAGCAAAATTGTTGAAGAAATAAGAAATTTAAAGTGTGCACGAAGCACTTATAAATGTACTGGAACGCCAAAAAAGAATTAACAATAAATGTGACGAGGTTAATCGAGGACATACAAAGAATTCCATTTAATTTAGGCTAAAATATAGGTTTTTATTTATTTTCTTGTTTGATTGGTTGATTATAAGTTTGAATTACTACCATGTTATTCCCAAATTTAGTCAACAGAATTTAATAATTATATAAACTGTTTTCGTAAATATCTTGGAGACTATTAGCAAAGAATAAAAATGAGTCAAGTAGTAAATAAGACTTTAAACATCAATGTCTTGATATTCGAAAAATTAACCTTTACCTCCAAGTATCAGCAGGTATCTAAATTATATTCGAAAAATCATAGTAATTCTAAAACCTTCCATATCTCGAAAGCCGTTAATTTTTGATAAATGGTATATATTGTACAAAAAATATGCATAATCAGTGAAGATATGAAAAATTTGGATGAATATTTTAGGAAGTATTCAGTGTACTACCGGGATGGTCCCATAGTTAGCATCTTAAAAAAATAAAAATGACGAAATGGCGGTTTTTTGAAAAGATGAGTTTTTAAGATAGCTTTAAAATACTTTAACATATTTTCTTACAAATTAGGCGTATAAACTATAAATACCCAAGAATGTAATTTGGGCCTAACTTGAGAAACATTTCTGGGTCTATTAAGGGGAGGAGGAGTATATTTTCTTCTAAGGCTATTTAAGTTATTATTATAATGAATACTGAAAAAAATGAACACATTTATTCTTGGAATAAAATATTACTGGAACACAAAAAATATGTCAATAAGATACACGTACACCCCCAAACATAGTATTCTGACATTTACTAAATCACCACATCGACAAGCAAAGAGCTCGGTAACTTCATCTGCCTCGGCACAAATTTTGTGGTATGGTGTATGGAGTCCAGTCTTATGAATTCAAGAAGACTCCACCAACGCTTGGTGATAGAAGCAAATAGCGCGATGCAAAATATATGCAAAATATTTCCCTCTCGAAAAAAAAATACCTGTACCAGCAAAATCTACTAAACTGAGGATTAATTCATTAACTTAATAAACGAGATGACTATACCTAAATTTATAAATGCTATCTAAAAAAAAATTTGTTAACATGCTGATTATTTGAAACTTCAATATTAGAATAGACTTAACTGATTTTAAAATAAAAATATCGCTGTTCTGATTTTTGTTTTTTTCTGAATTAATTATATCAATAAGGAATCAGCATACGCCTATGAAGTTACAGTCATTGGCAACGATTTTAGCTCGTGTACCTCAAATTATTTAATTCAAATTCGAACAGCAGTTTTAGGTTTACCCGAGGCCACTAAGTCAACAATGCAATTGGGAATAACGGCATCTAAGAGCTGAACCAAAGTCCTCGAATAATCGTATTTAATAAAACGCAAATGCTTTTCATAGCTTAATCGTTTAATTTTATTAAGAAACATAAGAATTTCCGAACAGTCTTTTAGTGGAAATGTGGAATATAATTATGAAATTATATAATTAATCCAAAAACTGCTTTGTGTAGCGGAATGCAAACATTGTATTTTTCTGGTGTTATGTTTGTAAAAGTTCCTTTGTTATTTTAAACTAAATTAAAGAGTTGAGGAGGGTAAATTGCAACCGAGTTGGCAAATTACGACACATATTTATGAACAAGCAGAACCGGCATCTATATATGCCGAAATTACTATTAATACACAAAAGTGTGGTTTTTTTATCGTTGATTGTAGTCGACTGTTGGTACGATAGCAAAACCGCGGAACTCTTTTTTTTTAGTAATTAGTGAGTTGGTGTTCCTTCTTTTTTGTTAAGGTTAATATAAGCTGTTAACATAAATGTACTGGCTGTGTATGTTGTTCGCACTGATTATTGTTTGAAATCCTCTGTAATTAAGGGTCTGGAACATTTGTATGGTCATGATTTAATTTAACCTGAGAATGTTAACCCAATATACCTGAATACTTATTATCAGACATAAGACCCTGATGATCTTGTGAGGGCTTTTGAATGATTCATTATCTTTTATGATTACCCTCAGTTGAACAGAGTAGAGAATTTATCTGTGCGTCTACTAGATATAGTACATTCAGAACATTCAGATATATAAGAATGTGACCATTTGATTCATACTAGTATAATAATATAATTTGGGATTAAGTACCGTAAATTTGAGAGGATGCTGAAATAGATCCATATCCCGTATATACATAATTATCTTGCGTTTGAAACAAAACCAAAATATCGTATTATTAGTATATAAATAGTTTTATTTATTATAGTTTACTCATTACTCACTACTGAAATCACTATCGATATTATTATGATCATCTACATTAATAATTTGCTGTTCTATTTTATTAGAAATATGATTATAAGCCCGTTCTACTTTTTGTACGTATGAAACACAATTCGCACTACTGACAGGAATTTTTAATACCTTACTTTCGATAAGACTTAATATACAGGCATTTAAATTAGGTAAAATATTATTCCGACGAATTTCGGACTTTAGATCGTGCCACATATGCTGGATTGGATTAAATATGCAATGATATGGTGAAAGTGTGCTAGACTTTCTGCATTACCCCTGCATACATAATATTTTCTTATATTAAAACACTTTAGCACTTTAATTAATTTTATTATAATAGTGAAAAAATCACTCTCCGAGATTCTTTCAGATCCATTTCAGGGTTCCTATATGCTGAAAAACATGTGTTCTCAATTCCGTCGGTCTGTCTGTCTGTCTGTGTGTTTAAAGATCAAAAAATTATTAATAAAAAAACTAATTATCCTTTATTTCTAGAAATTTTGCACAAAAATTAAGCGTTCCATAGAAATGAACTGGTAACATTCTCGTATGAATGTAAGATATCAAAACAAAATAGCGGCCTAATAAAATATTTAAAAAATCGGCCTGAAAAAAACTAGACTACTTATTAAATTAATCTTAAATTTTTTGAATGCATTAAGTAAGATATAAAGATGAACTAGTAAATTTGTAGTACGAATACAAGATGGCGAAAGAAAATGGCGGCCAAATCATTTGTTTAAAAAATCATAGTAAAAGACCTTAATTGACTTTAAACTTTCCAGAAAAATTAAATGTGATATAGGAATAAACTGGTACGAATTCATCATGACGTAACAAAATAGCGGTGTGTCTATGTAAAAACTACTTATTGAATTTATTTTAAATTGTGCCCAAAAATCAAGTGTCGCATAGTTAGAAGCTGGTAAAATATTGGTAGAAATCCATTATAATGGAAAATTAATATATTTGAAAAGATAGTATATATGTGTTACTAAATGACAATGTACTGAACTAAATTAGGCCATTCTTCACTAGTCCTCATCAAAAAAGGAAAAATTCATATCGAGGGAAGTTCCGGGTAAAGAAAATTTACCGATTTTTTATATTATCTTCGTAAAAATAAATGTTATTATCCACATACACATAGTCTTGAATTTTTACTTTTGTGTCTTTGCAACATGGAACTTTATTTAACTACCTACTATGGTAACTAGCTCTGTCCATTACATTGACGCTATTTGGGGGTATATTAGGAACAAACTTACGTTTCCAATCTTAGAATAATTCTGATGTTGTATCTTCATGATAATCAATACAAAAGACTTTAATGTTTTTGGTGACAAAAAAAGAGCATTTGGAACCCATTCATTTTTAGAACATGCATGCAAAATAGTAATTCTCTTGGGTTTGATGGAACTTTCGTTTTATATTAATCGCTGGAACTAACCCAAACTTTTGAAGGGGTATCGTGAGTGCGATACTAAGTCTCATCCATATAAATAAATGATCTATTTTGATTTCGGTACTCTTTAATTTTGGTCAAGAAATCTCAACTCTATTCCTGAAGCCCTCTCGGTACCTTTGTAATTTGTTTTGTTTTATTTTTGTTTAAAATTTAAAAAACAGTTCGCTTAATCCATTTCCACAAAGTAGTTCGACTACATTTAATTACAGTTTCAACTTTTTTAAGTTTCTGTAGAAAATTATCCAATGTTTTGTTCGAAAATATTTCACCGTATTACTTCTTCATCATCTCGAATTTTGAAAAGTTAACGCCATCGTATTTTGTTTCTCTCTACAATAGGATTGTTCACAATTTTCCAAATAGTTGATTCTAGCACTTTCGTGAAAAAGAGGTCTCTTCTAAATCGTTTTGTTTGTTCATAACTCCGCGTCTAAAAAGGGTTCAATAAACGTTGTTAATAATTTCTTTGACATCCACAGACAAATGTTTTCTATTTTTGCATTGGGAAGAAACGTCGGAAGAAACTGAAATAGATGCCACATATTTACCATTCTGAAGTTATTATGACACACGTGATTCGCACGAATGATTACAGGTAACTAAAGCTCAAAATAGTTTAAGTACCTACCACGATAAGTACGGTAGCATAGCTGTCTTTTTACCCATCCAAGCTACAATAAGTTTACAATGCCCTTTTGCTGAAGGCAAGGAGTCACTTTCTTATACCTCTGAATATACTTTAAACATTTTTTAATTGTACAGTTTTAATATTCTGTCTGAAATTGGTCACCCCCTTTTATTGGTTGTAAACTTAAATTTCAATGTAGCTGGATCAAGGGATCATTTGTAAACGTCTTTTTGGTTATATGGTTTTATAGTATAATATACAGAAACGCTATACTGGTTTTATAAGTCATGTTTATTAAACACAACCTTACTTTTAAAGGTATTATTTTTGTATGTATAGAAGGGACATGTAAGTGGGTTTTTCTTTATTTTATCTTTTGTTAATTTCCGTTTTTTTATTAATTATTATTTAAACGATTTGCAAAAATTCTTGTTATTAATTTTGATGGATAACCAACTTGTCTAAGTATATTTTTAGCTTCTTTTATGACTTTTCGACGGAAAAATTCGTCAAAAAATTTAATTGCTCTCTCTGCCAAACCTATACCTACATATTTTTTTTGGGATGATGCACGATGGTACACTAGCCTATTTCAACATAGAGGTGAGAAATTACCTAAGCTTGGCCCACTAAATCTCCAGATCTGAATAGCTTGGATTTCCTTTTTTGGGGGCACCTGAAAACATTGGTGTATCAAACCTTAATCCAGACAGAAGAAGATTTAAGAAACAAAATAATGCCTTCATGTGACATTATTTACACATGACATTTATTACTGGAATATTTGACAGAGTCCGTCAGTCCATGAGGCGAAGACTTGATTCTTGTATTTTAGCAATAGGAGGACATTTTCGACACTTTTTATAATTTTGTTTCGTTTTTAGTTCAACTTTAAGAATTTTTTCTGATTGATCCCTATCTTGTCGGTTGTTTTATAATAAAAATATGTCAGTACTTAAAATAATGCAAAAAACAATTGTTTTTTCACTGTTTGTTTTATTTCGCCTACTTTTAATTTACATCGATGGCAATTTTTGCAAATAAGCAGAAAAGTTTATATATCCAGTTATTGGGTAATAAATTAACACATTATATAAATGTCAATATGTCAGTATACCATTTTTTAAATTTTGTTTTTATTTATTTTTAATTCATTTTTATTCTAATTTTTTTTATATTTTAGTTTATATACTTAATCTATAAATAAATCAATTATAGTGTTTGGAAATAGCTATTTTCTTTCTTTTTTAAAGTTGATTTTTTTTACAAATTTCTGCAAATTTATAGATTGCATAATCAGTTCCGCGAACTATTTTTTTATTACTATAAAAACGCTCAACGTCTTTTCAATTAAGGCACGATAACGTCACTTCTTCGCAAAATGACGTTGATCAGACAGGTCAAGCAACTTCGCTCATGGCCGTTTACCGAATGGACGTAATTTTTTGAAGCCGCCGTTAAGTTTCAAGACTAATTGCTATACCTCTATTCTAAATGTTGTAACATTATTAGTGTGAAGTGGAGAAGTAATGGTGCTGGATAAGAAAACTGAATAACCAACAGGGACGATCAGACGATCATCGCTGGAACCACATGTATGTGCCTTTAACTTTTCGTACGTAAAATGTACAGTTCACTTAATAAAATCAAATTTTTAGCTACATTTTTTGGTCCTTCGAGCCGGATGAACAGCGATAATATTATGTTATAGATTTTTAACTTTTGTTGTGTACCTTTAAATCTAGCAAACATCAAATCATTTGCGTCATTTTTCATTTTTCGGCATTCCGCTCTATATAAATCTACATTCCACTCAACAAATCGATTTTTAACCCATTGATTATTGCGTACAGGGTATCGGTCACGAATAATCATCATGGTGCGCAGAGAAGTCGCGAAGAATCGACCGGTACCACGCCTCTCTGCACCGTAAAAATTAAATTACTATGACCGGTTTCTTTTAACAATTTTATTCCAAAATAGGATTGTTTATATTAACTTTTGAGTTTGTTCGGTAGTGCGGCTAATTTACACTTTCTTCATATTCATCGTTATATCAACAATTTTATACAAACTCTAATATTTTATTCTGCATCTTACACTAAAATCAATTTAGTTTTTCTTAATCCTTCATATAAAAACTCTAAAAAAAAACGATTTTTGATTGTTTACATTTTTATACCAAGCTTACTTTGTGTAGTTTTGTAACAATCAAGTGATTTTATTGGTGCTTACCAAATAAGCCTCACTAGCTTCTTGAAGGGCCATTACCGCGGAACTCTGGAAACGTAAATCGGTTTTGAAATCCTGTGCGATTTCACGAACTAACCTCTGGAAGGGCAATTTTCTAATCAACAACTCTGTACTTTTTTGATATCGACGAATTTCACGAAGAGCTACAGTTCCGGGTCTGTAACGATGAGGCCGTTTGGCCTCTACAGCATGGTTAGAGTTGCAAATAAAATTACAAGGTACAAATTAAAGCGTACAACTGCATATAATAGGATTAAGGAAACTTATGAGGCTGGTCTTTTAACAGCTACTGATCCTAATGCAATAGGGTCGTCTTTGGCTCGTGCTGATACCCTAGGTGAAGTTTACGCGGAGTTTCAAACACATAGGTTTAATTACGTCAGATGATGACTTTAAACTTTATGATGTTTTTCGTGTACAAGCTGATAAGGCCTACTTTGGGGAATTGGGGAATTGCATTTGATAAACTTTTACAGCATTATCAAAATATACGCATTTTAGGTACACATTATTTTGATTAAATTTATTTTGCGCCCCCTTTACAAAGGGCCACTTCTTAAACCCCAACTTAGAGCACTCATAAACGTTTTTCCCGAAAATACAGCTGCTCTAAGCTGCAGGTTGAACAGTGGAGTTTTGTATTGTTTAATATTTTACTTTTAAAATTAACAACATATCGTGAATTAACTGCCTTTTTAGAAAATCATTGTATTGCTTTAGACTCTGTGCAATTTATGGCACCTAATCTGCCAACTTCAAATTTCAAACATAAAGTTCAGAGTCAGGGTTCTTCAAATAATAATATTATATATTATATTCAACCTCAGCAAATCAGTCTTAACCGCCTAAAATCATCTCACGATATTTCCAATTTTGGGACATCGCAAAGATGTCCTATCTGTCAATCAGCTTATCGTACCTTATTGCATTTCAAGCCCCAGTTTCTTAGATATCTGCTCAGGCTTCTACGGTTTCCCCGACCACACTTTTAGTATCTTCGAGTACCATTATGTTACCTCAACACACCCAAGCCACAGCTACGGTCTCTCAAACTTGTTTTCCAGGACCTCAAGCAAAATTTTCGGTTACACCTACCATGTAACCACTTCTAAAAAATGTGCAGACAGCTACTCAGCCTATTTCACGTACAGTGGTCCCAGTTTCACATACTGCGTCTAGCTCTCAAAATCCAATTAATCAAAATTTTGTCCTTTAGATCTCATCCCAGTTACGTTGTACTATGTCTATACCTCAAGACATTGTCATGCTTTTTACAGCGGTCGACATTCAAGATGCCTTCGGCAGCTTGGTAAAAATTAGCATTTTGTTAGACTCCGGGAGCATGGCAAACTTCATCACAGAATCGTCTTGGTTTACACCGAAAATCTTGCTCGATTATTGTTGAGGGCTTAAACGGAATGTCAACTTATTCAGGTCAAAGCGTCGTGTCCTGCATTTTTAAGCCTCAAGGTCACTCAGAGCCAATCTTTAACTTTGATGCAATCATCTACTCGAAGTATGTTCAGAATAACCCAAAGTTGCTATCAGTTTTAATAGCTGGGAACATATTCGAAACATAGCCGACAGCAATCTTTTTATTCCTGGAAAAATAGATGCACTCATTGGCGCAGAATTGGTACCATTTTTCATAGGATCCAAGAAGGTTATAGAAAAACCAAATCAACCAATAGCTCTCGAAACAATTTATGGTTATATCCTGCAGGGTAAAACCTCGCTTGACGCTATTGATCTATGTCCAAATTCCTTGTCGAGCTTCCATGCATCTACTTTTGGTGAAATATCTTCAGATCAACAACTCGAAAAATTCTGGGAAATTGAAAACATACCTAAAACATTGCCAGACTTAAAGTGTGAAGAAATCTACTAACGCTTTATTTATCGCTCACCAGCTGGCCGGTTTGCAGTACCCTTGCCGTTTAAGCATCCAGATCCTAATCTAGGTGACAGCTATGCGCCTACGCATCGTAGATTTATTATGTTTGAGTTGAAACTAACTAAAAATTTAGGAACTTCATAAACAATATTCACAGTTTACGAGAAATTACCTTGAGAGTGGTCATATCACATTGGTCCCTAGAAAGGATCACAAATCTTCTACAGCATATTAAGTGCCACACCACTGTGTTTTCAAAACTGACACTACAGTTTCCAAGATTCGCGTTGTCTTCTATTCTTCCCAGCGTGGGTCTACGGGTAGTTCGGGTAGTTCCTTGAATTAATCCCTTCTAACAGGGCCAAAACTTCAAAGGGATATTGCAAACACACTTCTATCATGTCTATTTCACAAGTATTGTTTTGTCTGTGACATCAAACAGATGTACAGACAAATCTTGATTCAACCTCAATACTATGACTACCAACGCATCTTATCCTGATCCTCTTAAAGAATATCATCTAGTCATTGTTTTTATGCCAATCGCTCTTCGCCCTTTTTGGCATTAAGCACATTGATAGAACTGGTCAATCAAGAAGAAACCAATTTTTCAGAGTCAGCTCAGGTACTAAAGAGAGACAATTATGTTGATGATTATCACAGAGGCAGAGATTCTATTAAATCAATCATTGATCTGCAAGTCCAATTTATTGAAGTACTGAAAAGAGGTGGTTTTCAACTTAACAAATGGGCAGCTAATCATCCCGCTATTTTGGCAAACATACCTCCTGGTGATGTTGAAACTTCCTGCTCTTTTGACAAGGAAGAACCTACCTTTATAAAAATTTTAGGCTTAAAGTGGGATCCTACTTACGACGTGTTTTCATACTCTTATGCACCGATTGATAGACCATGCACTAAGTGATCTATCGGTCATGCCGCAGTTGTTCATTTTCACTGTGTTCAACATTCCGGACAAATCAAGATTTGCTTAATTACTGTCAAATGTCAAGTAAATTCTTTAAAAATTTAATCTATTCCTAGACTTGAACTCATGTCAGCTGTGCTTTTAAGCAAGCTAGTTAAACTAGTAAAACCTAAATACAGCGAAATCTGTGGTCCGATGCACAAGTTGCTCTAAGGTGGCTTTGTTCATCTTCTAATAGATGGAAATCCTTCATAGCCAATCGAGTATCCCATGTTCAGAAAATAATATCACGGTCTTCATGGCGATATGTACCCAGCGCTCAAAGTTCTGCGGATTGTGCGAGTCGCGGTCTCTGCCATTCTCAATTGTTAAAGCAGACCATCTGGTGGTTTATGCCTGTCTCCTGATTTTTGACCCCTAAGATATACCTGATAAACATGAGATTCTAGAAGCGCTGAATGAACAAAAACCCCGCACGAATAAAAAGAGGGCAAACGGTCCAATCCTCATCTTCATGCTACCGCAAAATCCCAAAATCATGTTTTTGACCTTTTGCTTAATCGCTACTTTTCATTAGCTAAAATCCTACGAATTAAAGCTAAAGGCTCTAGGTTAGTTTGTAGTTTCAGGGCTAAAAAACCTCAAGCATCTCCCACACTTGGTATTAACACTCCTTCTGAAATACACAGCACTTCTTAAACATGATCAGAGAGAGTATTTCGATAATCTTGTTATCAACATTGGCAAAAACCACCTATTTCCAAAGCCTGACCGCAGGCTAGCGATATTTTTAGACTCAGATAGCTTCCTTAGGGTGGGTGGTAGAATTCGTCGTTCTCTTGATCTTCTGTACGGAGTAAAACACCCTATACTTCTTCCTAAGTCTCGCAGACTTACACATTTATTAGTTGAAAAGGTATGTTATGAGAATTCTCACCCTGGATTAAAAAATATGCATAACTTACTCCTGCAGAATTTTTGGATTATTTCGAGCGGCTATCTATAAATGTTTGTCTAAATGCTTCCGTTGTTCCAGATGCAAACCTAAATCTCACAATCCTTACATGGGAGACTTGCCATATTTCAGAGTTTCACATGCCTCTATGCCTAGATTTTGCAGGCCCTTTTTCCCTAACAATGTCCAAGCACAGAGGTAAAAAAACTTAAAAGAGTTATATTTGTGTCAAAAAATATTCTTTTAGAGCTTACTTCAGATTTGAGCACAGAGGTCTTTTTCGCTGCCTTTGGCCGTTTCGCAGCAAGACGTGGCCGAATTACATAAATTTGGTCCAACCAAGGAACAAATTTCGTAGGAGCCACAAATTTTCTCTCCGATTTGGCTAAACAGTGCTCTAAATCTCTTAGTGTCATCGGGAATTTTGTGCCTCCTGGTAGTTCGTTTAACGGGCTTGCTGAAGCTGGTGTGAAGTCGCGTTATAGGGCTTCAAACATTTTTATTCGAGGAGTTCTATACTTTTCTCACCCAGATTGAAGCGCTCCTTAACAGCAGACCTTTATCCGCTATCAGTACTGACGCCAATGACTTGCAACCTCTAACTCCGACTCATTTCCTTACCCTAGAACCAACTGTTCGAGTTATTCCAGATCCAGACTTGAGCGGCTTGAAAACTAGTCAACTTGGTAGGTGGCAGTTAATACAAAGGCTCGTGGCTGAGTATTGGAAACGGTGGTCTCACAAATATGAGAATACCCTCCAAGAACGTCATAAATGGTCTACTGTTGCTCCCAAAACTAAAGATATGTCTTATACGCAACGAACAAAGACACCCTTTGCAGTGGGGCCTTGAACTCGTCAGAAGGGTATGCCCTGGTAAGGATGGAATAGTCAGAGTTGCGGACCTAAGAATGGCAACCGGCACCCTACAGCATCCTGTGGCTGAACTGTGCCCCTTGCCTACTAACTAGTATAATCTCATTATTTTTTTTTGTTTGTACGGTCCCGGGTTTAAAATATCCGCTTTGGTGGGTAGAATGTTTGGATATTGATATTTTCATTCTTTTTTGAAGTTGATTTATTTTTTTTTACAATTTTCTGCAAATTTATAGATTGCATAATAAGTTAATCAGTTCCGCGAACTATTTCTTTTATTATCCTAAAAACAATCAACGTCCAATCAATAAAGGTACGATAACGTCACGTCTGCGCAAAAGAACGTTGATCAGACAGATCAAGCAGCTTTGCTCATGGCCGTCTACAGAACGGACGTCATTTTTTGAAACCGCCTTTAAGTTTTAACACTAATTGCTATACCTCTATTCTAAATATTGTAACGTTGTTAGTGTGAAGTGTAGAAATAATAGTGCTGGATAACAAAACTAAATAACCAACAGGGATCCCTGTCACAAGATCATCGCTGGAATCACATGTAAGTACCTTTAACTTATCGAACGTTGGGAGTTTAATTATTAATTTCTTGTTATTCCTATTACAAAACCTAAAATTAATTAAGCTCACTTAATAAAATCAAATTTTTAGTTACATACAGCCTTTATTATTTTCCTCACGGAAGCCACTTTGTTCTTCTATATAGGATAGATAAAATATTAATTAATTAAAATTAAAATTAGTTTGTTAATCATGATATTTGAAAAAGTTAATTAAGCCGGCATTTTGTTTCAGCATAATGAATCCTCTCCAAAATTTTACCAGTTTATCTCTGTGTCACACTTTGAGGAAGGATTAATAGTTTTATAGTATAAATTTTTTTAAGAAATATTACCGGAATTTTGTACCTCCATATTGGATTTTTACCAAAATATTACTATGTTAATTTTGAATAAAATTTTAAGTCCGATAAGTAGTTTTTTTAACTGTATCGCAAACAGACAAACGGACAAACCCACACACCATATCTAACGACCCTGAAACGTTATGAAAACATTTCGGAGTGATTTTTTTACGATTACAATACTTTCTTATAATAACAGGGCTATGGAATTCCACAATTTGGGGGATGGGGAGATGGGCTGACCTCTTTAGATATTCGTTAGATATATTATTTAACCTTAGTTTCAATAGTGGTATATTCCCGTCTAAGAGTCACATGATTTGAACTTGAGAAAAGTGTTAGAAAGAGCTCGAGAAGCTAATATTAAATTTAATAAAAATAAGTGCAAATTTAATTTATGTGAATGGAAGTTTGTAGGACATATAATAACTAGTTCTAGTGTCAAAGTAGATCAAGATAAAATTAAAAGTATTTTAGAGATACCCATTCCTCAGTCTAAAAAAGATGTGGAAAAATTTTTAGATTTAGTAACTTATGTATTAAAATTTGTACAGGTACTATCCAAAAAAACTACAGTTTTGAGGCAACTTTTAAATAAAAGATCTTTGTTTCAGTGGAATGAAAACCATAATTTAGCTTTTAATAAAATTAAGCAAGCTTTAACATCAGCCTCGGTACTAAAATATTTTGATCCAAATAAACCTATAGTGGTATCTGTAGAGTCTAGATGCATCCCAAAATGGTCTCGGTGCTACTCTTTTACAGGATAATTTACCAGTAATTTATAGCTCTATTAAACCTATTACCTAACCTAACCTAACCTAACCTAACCTTTTTCCGTTTCTCTTAAAGCGAAACAGAAAAAGGTTATGCTTAAATGGAAAAGGAAATGGCCGCGGTTGTTTTTGGATGTACCAGGTTCCATCAATATATATGGTGAAAAAGTTATTGTAGAAAGTGACCATAAGCCTCTTGTAATCTATTCATAAAAAAACCCTTAGTTAACTAGGCCTTACGTTTCCAAACAATGTTAATTAAATTACAGCGGTATGATATTGAAATTGTTTAGAAAAAAATGCAGTGATTTAATAATTGCTGATTATTTATTCCGTAACTTTTTAAGGGACAATATTACCAAGGTTGACAAATTGACTATAAATGAAATTGAGGCACAGGTTAACTTAATTGAAAAAATTCTCCCAATATCAAGTAAAAAAATTAAAGTTATACAAGTAGAGACCTTGAAAGATAAAGTTTTAGTTGATCCTTTAAAATTAGTAAAACAGGGTTGGCCTGAAAATAAAGATAAATTAAGTGATGAATTACTAAAATATTGAGTTTATAGAAATGAAATGATTAGTGTTGACGATGTGTTATTTAAGGGCAATAAAGTTATCGTACCAACTTCTTTAAGAAAAGAAATGCTTCATCTAATACATTTCAATCACTTAGGCATTGTAAAATGTCAACTTAGGGCAAGAGGACATGTTTAAATTTTAGAAATTCAAATAGTAAAGAACCTCTTCCTTCTTCAGAAGTACCTGATATAGATAACTTTTCCAAATTTATTGAAACTAGAGCACTAGATAAATTAAATAGTATTCATATAATTAAAGCTTTAGGGTACTAACTTTAGTTCAGATACATTTAAAACATTTGTTAAGGATTTTCCAATTTTTGCTCAATCTAATGGCATGGTAGAGCGTGCTATTCAAACTTTTAAAAATCTCATGAAAAAATGTGATTATGATAATAAAGATCCTTACCTGTTTCTTTTTGGTATATCGATCTACCCCAACCGATTATAATATTCCAGCATTTTTACTTTTTAATAAAGGAAATCAGTGGCTTACTTCCTAAAGTCAGTTTGTTCAAAAAAGAGGAAAATAAAGTGACAAATTGTCTTAAAGGGAGGCAGGAAGAACAGAAAAGCGTTTATGATAGAGGTTCAAAAAATCTTAAAGAGTTTAATGTAGGTAAAAAAGTTAGAGTCCAGAATCAGATCAGGTAGTGTCATTGAAAAGTTAAATAAACCAAGAGCTTATAATGTTAAACTTAATAATGGTAGTGTACTAAAACGCAATCGCAAGTTTCTTATAAAAGACTCTAATATTGTTAAACCACCACCAGAATTGACCTATATAAATAAATCTAATGATAGACCTAGACGTGATATAAATCAGCCTAATATGTTTAATTATGTTAATTAAAATAGTTTAGAGTATAGTCGCTAAATAAAAACATGTAAATAGTGTTTTTTGAAATATACTCTGCTTATGAGTTATTGTAAATAGTGCATTCTAATAAAAGAAGGGAGGTGTAGTGTGAACAGATCTTTAGGGATTTACGTTAGAACTGGCAACAGTGCGCTGGAGTGACAGCTGCCGGCTAGACAGACTTTTACCGGCATCAGTCGTTGGGCAATCGTTTTTAAATTAACAAAATTGTTAATATGTAATATAGTGTAAATAAAAACTAAATAAAACTCGGAAGTTTAATTTATAACTACCCACCTACAGACATAACGTTCATAAAAAAAGAACTAAATCAGACAAAGCAAATTATAGACACATGCAAAGGTATTTGACAGTATAATATTTAAAATATATATATTCTGGGATTTAATATCATAATCACTAGCAAGTTTTCATGAAGAAAATATCAATAATTAATATCACCCAGGAGATATCAGATCCTTTCAATGAATGTCAGTTGGATATCGTCTATACGGATTTCAAGAAAGCATTTGACACTATCTTACATAAAATAATAATATCCAAATATAGATAAGTATTTGGTTTCCATAGTCCAATTTTGAATTTATGGCATCTTACCTCCAAAACAGACACCAATACGTTTTTATACAGGGACATTTATTTCAAATTTTTGTAACTACCTCTGGAATTCCGCAAGGCTTCAACTTTGGGTCACTGCTTTTGTTTGTTTTTTATAAATAATATAGTAAAGATAATTGAGAACTCATCTTACCTTTTATTTACGGATTACCTCAAAATTTAATCTAAAATGACCATTAGATTGTGAAAATGTTTAAAAGAATATCGGAAATATTTTTACTGTTCTGACAAATCTGAGAGAACTTGTTACAGAAAATCCACATAAAAAGTGAGCCTTTTTTTAGTACGAGACTTCGTACTATTCTTATAAAATATGACTTTTTTTAATTTTTTTAAACTTTGAATATGTTGCATGCAAAATATAAAGAAAAAATATCTTAATATAAACCAAACAACTGTAGTTAAATTTGTAAATGCCACATTATCTAAAAAATATTTTATCTAAAAATACATTTCGAAACTAGTATTATTATTTCAACAAATTACTTTCACGGAGATATGGCTGTTAAATTTGTAAATGCTACATTATCTAAAAAATATTTTTTTAGCGTGCTAAGCATTCGAAGTTTATTTCCAGACTTTGCAATTTAAAGAAAAAATTAAATGACGTCTGAATTTTGCTGTTTTTTCCCTAAATCAAATTACCTAGGTCATTAAACAATCGGCTACGACTATGAAATTCGAGCCAGTGGCAACGCTTTTAGCTCGTATATAATACTAATACTCAAATGCATTAATTCCACTTCGAACAGACGTTTCAGGTTTACCAGAGGCCACTAAGTCAACAATGCAGTTGGGAATAACGACATCTAAGGGTTGAACTCCGCAATTAATCCTGTTTAGTAAAACGTAAGTGGTTTCCATGGCTAAACCGTTTAATTTTATTGAGAATCACAAGCATTTCAAAAAAGTCAGTTAGTGTAAATATAGATACGAAAATTATTTTGTTAATCCAAAATTGGTTTGTACAACACAACGCAAAAATCTAATTTTTCTATTTTCATAATTAGTATAAAATATTGATTTGTTGCCATAATTTCAAAAATTAAAGTATAACATTAGTATATTGGCCTAAGTTGTTCTTGTTCTATCGGATTGTCCCAAAGAATTTTTTTTATTTGAACTTTATTAAGAATTCGGTAGCTATAACGAGTTTCTGGTGACTGTTGTAAACATCTTTTGAAATTTCAAACAACTCTCTTAAGTTGGGTCATAAATAACATTCTACGGAATAAATATCAGCAACTATAGCCCATGAGTAATAGTGAAAAGTATTTTTAGTAAAATATGCATGACATACGGCCATTCTCACTTACAAAGCGTCCTGGCTTAGGTCCTTTGGACAGGAATAGGTACTAGGAAATAGTAGTTGAGACTAGAGCCCAGATGGTAGGCCAAAGTTGACTCTGGACGATCCTCGAATCTTTCCAACCTAGTCATGTAGGTCTGGATATTCTTCCAAAGGAGGTTCCCAACCTCTGCAGGACCATAGAGCCAAAATGTTTAGCCCTAGCTTCGCATCTACACAAATCGCGGTCAAGGTCTGATATAGGCAAACATTAAGGGGCGTCTTTTCGCTGTCCTGATTAGTCCTAGAATTGTTTCTATTCTTATGGACGGCATATTGTCTCTAAGTTTAGCTAGCTTGTAAGCCGCCTCATTGACCTATTCCTCTAGAGAAATTCTTGGAGTAGACTCCTGGAACTGTGTACACCAGAAATCTATTTCATGTTATAATGGTTTTATGCTCGCCATAACTCTCTTTTTTTTATGATTTATAATAATCTGTGTATATATATATATATATATATATATATATATATATATATATATATATATATGTATATATATATATATATATATATATATATATATATATATATATATTTTTTATTTCTCTTCTTGAACCTTACAGTTTATAAATATCTAGTACTTTCTTGGGATTAGGTTCGTGGATTGAAATAGAAAAACTTTAATTGACGTTTCGCCTGTCCATTTCAGGCTTTTTCAAAATTTATTTCTGTACATGTAAAAATTAAATACAGAAAGTGTATAAACGCAAGGTAAAAAATGAAAACAATTAGTTAAAATAGTATAGTACATACCTTGAGGAAGATGTTATTTTCCCTTGCTAAGCAGTGCGGAGGTAAGTGATACACTGGTTAAAGGAATTAAATTCTATTGTGTTTTTTTAATATATTATTTAATTTTTTTGATTATATTTACATTGTGGACACTATTGGTGGATACGGGTTGTTTTAAAAGTATTTGTGTGAGTCTGACAGTATACAGTTTGTATTTATGATTGATGGAAATAGTTTATAACAATTGAATTAAATTAGACTGTGATGTATTTAACTGAGATTGTCAATGTCTTTCCGATCGTTTACTGTATGTTTTTCTTTTTTTATTTCGACCATTTCTTTGAATCTTAGTTTATGGTAATGTTCTTCTTTTTCTAGATATTTATATACATATATATTTATATATATATATATATATATATATATATATATATATATATATATATATATATATATATATATATATATATATATATATATATATATATATACATATAAGCATTTGTGTGAGTCTGACAGTATACAGTATGCATTTATGATTGATGGAAATAGTTTATAACAATTGAATTAAATTAGACTGTGATATATTTGGCTGAGATTGTCAATGTCTTTCCCATCGTTTACTGTATGTTTTTCTTTTTTTATTTCGACCATTTCTTTGAATATTAGTTTATGGTAATGTTCTTCTTCTTTTTCTAGATATTTATATACATATATATATATATATATATATATATATATATATATATATATATATATATAATCTTATTTCGTACTATGAAATCAATGCTTTTCCACAAGGAATTCCTTTCTTTCGGCGTTTATTCAGGTACTACCATACAAAATCGTATCTAAGATGAGTTATCAATAACATCGTGCGGAATAAGTCAGAAACTATAGTCCATGTTTAATAGTGAAAAGTATTAACAACAAAATATGCAAGACAATAGATATCTTTATCAGTTTTCAGTTCTAATATATAAAATTTTATCTTGCGTGTTTTCTGTATACCTCTACTTGGAGAGTGGAAAATTATATTTTACGTGATATTGTAGGGTTCTATCAAAGCCGAGAAAACATATTATTAAAAAAAGGCAAAGGTACCTTATACTTATTTTTTGAATAAATCCAAAGCTTTTATAAGCACTAAACTAAATCCTATGGTTAATTTTTGATATAAGTATTTTTTAGTATTATTATTATTATTATTTATTTAATTTATAGCTGTAATCGCGAATAAGTGACTATCATATATTAATTGATCTGCCAATTATTTCGCAAAACCGAATATTAAAAAAAACATAATAAACTACAAATTACAAATTTGTAATTTTTACAATTTTGCGATTTGGTAGACGAAAGTGAATTCGTTTTATAAGTTAGCATTTACAATGTTTCGTTAAATCGTGTTTAATTAACGTTAACGTTAATAGTAATTCCTTGTTGTCTAACGCTGCTGTACATTTTTTCAAATAAATGTTTTAGGTTTTCAAACACACTTCCGATGACAGTAAAAAGAATACTTTACCCACAAAAATATCTTTTACTGGCGTATTAAAACAACCTGACATTTATTAAAATGTCTGCAAGCGTATCTGAGATACTGATTTAAGAATATGTTTAATACCCTGTATCTCGAAAAAGAAATGTTACCTGCCAATTATTTCGCAAAACCGAATATTAAAAAAAAACATAATAAACTACAAATTACAAATTTGTAATTTTTACAATTTTGCGATTTGGTAGACGAAAGTGAATTCGTTTTATAAGTTAGCATTTACAATGTTTCGTTAACTATAGTAATTCCTTGTTGTCTAACGCTGCTGTACATTTTTTCAAATAAATATGTTTTAGGTTTTCAAACACACCTCCGATGACAGTACAAAGAATACTTTACCCACAAAAGAAAGAAAATTTCGCACCGTAATGAATAAATCTTTACTAATATATAAAAGACTTACTTAACTGACTCACCCATCACGCTCTAGCTCAAACCGCTTGAGGTAAAAGGCTGAATTTTGACATACAGGTTGATTTTAGGGTGTAGAGGTTTGACAAGAAGGGATTTTTCAAAACTAAAATTGCAAGGGGGTGAAACCACACCTTAAATATTACAATATATATATATATATATATATATATATATATATATATATATATATATATATATATATATATATTTTTTTTTTAAACGGTCAGTTTTTTGGAAAAACGCTTGAACACGTGTTTTTTATTTTATTTTTTTTACATATTTTAGGATTTTTTAAAAATTCATACAGGATGTTCAAAGGGGTGAAACCACCACTTAAATAACACAATATTTTTTTATTTAAAACCGTTTAGTTTTTCGCTTAGACACGTGTTTTGTAATTTAACTTTTTTACATATTTCAGGATTTTTGAAAAATTCATACAATGTGTTCAAAGGGGTAAAACCATCCCTTAAATGTTATAATATATTTTATTTAAAAACCCGTTAGTTATTCGGAAAACGCTTCAACATAATATGTTTTCATCATTTATAGGTTTAATCTTTTTTTTTTTATAGCATCTAGAGTTCTTCGGAAGAACGTTTTCTATTAATTAAAGATGCATCAAATGCTTCAATTATAAATTACCTATTTACAAATTTATTAATATCTTCATAGCTTTGGTTTTCGCTCGCATGAAGTACACGAGCTTGTAAGATCAGATTTTTTCTATGATTGGTCCATCAAGAGCCGATCCAATAAGGCATTTACTGGCTACAGGCGACGTTGTCTTATCAAAAAGTCATCTAACTTGTTCAACTAAAATCAAATTTATATAGTCTTGTCCAATTAAAATTTCGTTCTCAAAGGAAAGGTTTTTATTGGGCCATTCTGTAGGTGATCAATTTTTTTTAGTATTGTTTTATGAATGTTCTTAGAACCGGATGATAATTTTCCTGCCCTATTTTCGCACGTTCTTCATTTTGCGATATTTTGATTTCGAGGTCTCTAAATATATAGATCTTGAATTTTGACGCAATAATACTTGAATTGGTCCACTGTGGATTGAATGATTGTGGTGTGGCTTCTTTTAAATTTCGATGACTGATATTGTAGAGGCCTCGTCACATAACGCTAAAACAGTTTGTGAAGTATTTGGTTCATTTTGGTTCATAAATTTTCACATGAACCATACTTTCCGATCGAAATCTTTTTATGTACAAAATGTCTTATAATTTTAATTGCTTAATTATTACAATTGGTTTTCATATTCCTTGTTCTAGTCAGATCTCGGTTCTTGTAATGGTTTGGAGGTTGCAAAAACTGAAACAGCCCCTTCTTTGTATACAAGTAGAGGTTGTTTAAGGTTGCATCCATATTTCCCACAATCTTCAAGTTTTCTGCAATTGAATGTTTTTTTAAAGACATGTAAAACCATATTTTCAGAAATCACTTATGGACAGTCTGTATTTTTTAATTGTTCTTTGTCAAAAAATCAACACAGGTAATCGTCTTTTTTTTCTCTCTCTATCCCGAAACGTAAACCTTAATCTTGTAAAACTTGGCCAATGGTGGAAAAACAACAAACTGCCGCCCTCAACATCAATAAATGTTATGTTATATCATTCACAAGAAGTAGAACTTCGGTACAGTATGAATATCGTATGGACGTAGTTGGTCTGAAGCAACAATGTCGACTTTACGAGATTTAAGTGCTCCTGCTACTATCTCAGGTTAATTGTCACGTAACCGCTAGACGAATCCAGCCCTCATCATTATTTATCTAGCAAAGCCTAGAATACATTCCATACTATGTGCTCACATGACAATAGTTTGAAGGATCATTTGGATATTTTTCACTTTAAAGTGTAATAAATTTAAATCTTTTTATTTTAAATATTAGTAATTATATGTGTTTGTTTTTTTTTGTGATTTCATATAAAAATTTTTTATACTTTAATTTATAGTAGATTCTTCTTGTGAGAAATTTGATAGTTGTTTGTCATACATAAAAAGCAAAAAAGATTTTTGTCAAACAAAAAACTTTTTTTCCTTTTTAGTTATAAAAATATCTAACTTTAAACTGATTAAAGCAAATATTTAATAAAATTACAAATCTCAACATATCCATGGAATGTTTCGATACAAAATATAAACAATATTATTTAAACAAAAATAATAAATTTTATTATTTACCTTAAGTTCTTATATATACACATAACAATTGTATAAATGCTTTCATCCCGTCAGGACTCATCAGTGCGCCGATTATAAAAACTTAAGTTATATGACACAATTTCTTATTTTTGCTTAAATAATATTGTCAATATTATGTATTGAAACATTCCGTTCCGAGGACAGACTAGTCTACATGTTGAGATATGTAATATTGTTAAATATTTGCTTCAATCTTAAACTTAGATATTTTTATTCAGTTACGAAAAAGCCAAAAATATTTTTGTTTGTCATTCTAAACGCAACACATATAAAAATAATATTACAGATGGCTGCAAACCATCACATTTGACATTTCTAGTTCACATCTCACACAAACTAACAAATTTTGAAATCAATTTTTCTCTATTATTTAATGTTTCTCTCTTATAATGATACTACTGATGAACCCCGACGGGATAAAAGTATTACGTTTCTAATTTAAAAAATACTTATACTGACTGTTAAAACCCACAGAAGATGCAAGTTTGCATTGAGATATAGGAAATTATAGACAAAAAACATTATTTTATAGGTATTTAGTGTTGAAATAGCACGTTATAAAAAATTTTTGTTCATGTCGTAATTAGTAAATAAAAGTGATCTAAGCCCAGAAGCTCGATGATTTCTTGTGGAAAACCGGGATACATTTTAAAATCAAAATTTCAGCATTAATCTTAGGACCAACTAATCAGGATAAATAGACTGCCTTACAGTCTTTAACTAATGACCGGAAGTTAAACAGTTCTTTGTGCCGTGGTATCGCCTTTTTTCGTATGGTCCAGTCATTAGATTTCAAAGTTGACTTACAATCCTCCGATAAAGTCCTTTGACTGTGTTACTTACCCAACTACCATCTTTGAGTGGAAGATGTGAATAAGGGTCATATAGTGGTTTTTAACAACTATTTTGATGCTTGTGCTTTAATTAACTATCCTTTAAATATCACAGCACCTTAAAAATTATATGCAACTAACTTTTAGTGTTAAACTTAAACTTTTAGTACTGGTGACTTTTAAAAGAATTTGGCAAACTTTCTTACAAA
Organism: Kuschelorhynchus macadamiae; assembly: GCA_030620095.1. Taxonomy (NCBI): domain Eukaryota; kingdom Metazoa; phylum Arthropoda; class Insecta; order Coleoptera; family Curculionidae; genus Kuschelorhynchus; species Kuschelorhynchus macadamiae. The sequence continues at coordinate 328,473 of JAUTXW010002911.1, read as the reverse complement.
TCCTTTTCTTTTAACCTTATATAAAGTATTTTATTGGTACACATTTTCACTAACTATCGGTAGGTTTTCTATACCCGAAACTTCCCTTGTTATAAATCTTACTTTTTATTAGGAATAGTGAAGTATGCCCTATTGAGTTCCGAACATAGTCATTTAGTGTCATAAATTTTGTTTTCTTTTACTTTGATAGACAAAAGTTCGAATTCTTGAGGGAATTTCCGATTTAGTTCTTTTATAGATTGGTTTAACCAAAACATCCCAAAGTTCCCTTATACGGTCCGTTCCTTTATCCAGAAAAGTGAACGATAACACAATTTTTATATATAACTACTAAATGACTGTGCGAAACTAAACAAGATCAAGCTTCACTATTCCTATTAAAAGAATTAATAACGATGGGAAGCTCTGGGTAAAGAAAATTTAGGGATTTTTAAAAATTTTAAAACATTTTAACGGGACGCCTTTTCATTCCACATATTGAATTTGTTCCAATATTTCACCAGTTTCTACCTATGTGACAACTGAGTTTTGGGCAAAATTTAAAAGCAGTTGAACAGATAATTTTTTACAGAGATTTTTTAAAAATTTTATTAGGTCGCTATTTTGTTCCACAAAATTTTACCATAAATCACATCTAATTTGTGCGCAAAGTCAATTGAATAAGACAGATGTTACGCTGATTTTTTGAACTATTTATTTGGCCGTCATTTTATTCTGACATCTTGAATTTGTACCAACATTTTACTAGTTTACCTCAATTGCACATTTAATGTTTTTGTTACGCTGTAATTGGTATAGTTTTGTTGCCGATATATACCTCATTTCTCCTACAAAGACGGTATATTTAAAAATTATTTTATATTAGTTATGTATGTAGTATGTCACATAAAAAGACTATAGGATACTTATTGGCATTCCTTAGCATCTAACTTTACTAATTTTTTGTCTCTTCATTCTATATCGTTTGCTTTATTTTCTTCTCAATTTTCTCTCTCCTATACTCCTACAGAACGACATATTTAACAGCGCATATTAATAGAGGTCAATAATGACACATTTTGATAAACTAAAGGATTCTTTTTCCAATAAAAATGTAATAACCAGACAAATCTAAAAGTCTTTTCAAATTCAAGTTGCACTACATGTAAATAAAAGTGGTTGTGCGAGCAATATACCTTTAAATAAAGATGGCCTGGGCAATTGTGATATATGTTTTTAGCAAACTTCGAAAGGCCTAGATATTGCACTATCAATCACTTTGGTTTACATTTACTGCATTTTGAATTTGAATAGTAATTACATTCACTCAGAAAACTACATTTTAATAATTTAATTTTTCTAAGAAATTGCAGACAGGGTCATAGAGGTAGGCGCATGGCGCTGTATATTAGTAAATACTTTTTAAAGTATGATGTAAAACATACCGAACAGTATAAATTTCTTTAGTGCATTTGGATACTGTTAATAAGTAAAATGTAAGAATTAGTTGTGGGCATAGTATACAGAGGCATTGCACAGACCATTACGTATTTCTGATAGTGTCTCTTTTAGAAACACTTTTAAGGATACATATAGCTATTCTATTTTCATCGTATAATCAAATGTTTTGTTTAGGAGACTATAATAGAGATGTACCCATTAATAGGTCAGCTTTTATCAGCAGTGTAACTATTTAATTTGGAACAAATAATTAGCGAGTCCACCCAGATAGCCAAAGCAAGCGAGTCCTTAATCTAGTTTTTACTAATTATAGATGCATTAAAGATATTCTCTATTTTTTCCCAGAGATATTTGCAAACTGTTCCGTTTAATACATTTTATAATATTGCAATTTGATCGTCACGCACCTATTAAAGTTTTTACAGAACAAAAAAAAAAATTAAACTTGGATTACTGCCAATCTTGAGGCAATGGAAAAACTTAGGGATAAAGTTTTTCGAGACTTTAAGACTAGAAAAATGCCCAGTAATTAGGCCTATTATAACCAATTGGGCAGTTGCTTTATTAAAAATGGAAATAATTTAATAACTGCCCCCAAAAACAAATAAAGGAAAACCAGAGAACTTTAAAGATGTAAATAAATGTTATAAACTCAACAAAGAAAAATATTTTTTCAAGTGGCGAACTGATTCAGTTTTATTCAAATATCGTTAAAAATAACATAAACTATTTTGACACTGGTATAAGTAATGTTGTCCTTCGAATAATAAGAGGTATTAAAACTAAGGCTTTTGGTCCGGACAGTCTTACCATAACTTTAATTTTTAATAATAACGTATGTATATAAAGATCCCCAAAATTTGAAAAGAAACTTTAGTTTCAACCTCTTCGCAAAGTTATTGACCCTAAAGATATATTTCATTTTAGGTTAATTAGTATACTTCCGCCTTTCTAAAAAAATCCTTGAAAGATATACCTAGACGCTGTAATGGTAATAGGTTAAGCATTCGAAGTTCATCTGAAAGTCATCCAAAACGTATTCAACCGTTTTAAAAATGATAATTTTAAATTGACGTTTTTTCGCAAGAAAGTGAAATTATTAGGACATATTGTTTCTGAAAAGCGAATTTAGGTACACGAAAGGAAGATCGAAAACCAAGTGAATGGCCAACACCCAAAGACAAACATGAACTTCGAAATGTCTTAGGATTGTATTATTATAATATCGACGTTTTATAGAGCTCCACTACATAAATTTACTGAAGAAATGGCTGCCTATAACTGGACGTCAGAATTTGACATTGGATTTAGAAGACTGAAATCAGCGTTATGTTCTGGTCCAATTCTGGCGTTCATTGTCAAAAGGCAGATAAGCCAAACGATGAATGGTCAACAGAAGAATGGCGAACAGATCAGCTAGAAGATCCCAATATTGGATCAATTTTGCACAAAAAAGAAAATACCAAAGTTGGACAAGGAACGAATGAAACCTCTAACAAAAACCTTGCATTCAAGACGCTGTGGACTCAACGGAATTCAACGAGTATGAGAAAGTGCTGATGGAAAGTCCACTATATTGCAATTATTAGTTTTAAGGAAAAGAATCCAGGACATATTCCAAGAACTACATGGAGGAAAATCCAAAGCGCACCTTGGAGTAAACAAGACGCTGGATAAAATTTGAGTACGATTCTACTGGGTCCGCTAACTATATCTACAACTAGTACTTCTACATCATTCTATTTCCAAACTAAACGAGAACTGTAAGTTTTGAGTTTCATTTCAAGAAAGTTATAAAACATTATATTTAAAATCTGAGCAAGAACCGTAAAGTTTGACTTTGCTATCGTGTTTTGGACTTAAAGACTTAAGATTATCTGGAACCAATTTTAAGAAATTTCCAGAACATAACAAGGCCAAAAGACAAAAAGAACAGGATCGGTTCGAAAAAATTTTAAATGAACAAGATGCTGAAAAATAAAAGGAAAACAAGAAGAATAACGATCGGCCCGAGAAGATTTTAAACGGCCAACAAGCCAAAAGGTAAAACTAATAGGATGGGCTTGAGAAGATTTTAAGTGACAAAGACGCTAAAAGACAAAAAGAAAAACAAGAAGAAAGGGATAAGCTCAAAAAAATTAAATGACCAAGGAATAAGAAGGCAGGAAAAAAACATCAAATGCAGGACTGGATTCAAAATGCCATTGAAGAAGAACAATGCCGCATGCAAAAAGTCAAAGATAATGTCAAGGAAGAGATGTTAAGGTACATGGATAAATTTAAGAAGGATCCTGACATTAAAGTAAAACAAGTTCATATGGAGGTAAAACAAGTTCAAGTGGAAGTTAGAGAGTTTCATGACAACACTGAGAATAAAGTTCAATCACTTAAAAAAAAATAAGTAAACTAAAAAAGCAAAGTTTTTCTGGTCAAATAGCAGTTTCTGTCAGTAAAGTCCAATATTTGATGGGTCAACTTCCTGGACAATATATGTGCGACAAATTTGAGGCTTCAGCAACAACTAATGCACGGACTGACGAAAAAGGGCCACTTTTACAGAATATTTTCGCAAGTCATCAACATCATCATCTTGTTCATTTATTAGTGCTTCGATTCGGAAATCAATCTGACATTAGAAAGTCAATAAGATTAGCATTTCCCACATTAGGTGAATTAGGTGGGACACTAGATTCCGAAATTCAAGAAAATTTAAAAATTACCAAATTTAGCAGAAGTATAGACGCACTTCTTCGTGCTTTAGAGTTGGAATTTGTATTCAATATTCCAATACCTAAAATTACATCTGTTACTCACAACCCATAATATGCAAGTCTTAAGATTTTAGACAAGAGAGACAATATCGTGTAAGAATATCGAAATCTCATTCTAAACACGGTTATACAGCCCGACTACCCGGAACGAAAATTTGCCTATGCTGACTGAACAGTTAAACCCCCAGTTGCCTTTATTAAAAGCTTAGAGAAATCTTATAAAGGCCTAATAGTAAAGGAAATAGTGAATACAAAAAGATTGAGGTTGACAGTAGACACCGATGCAGTCATTTCTCTTAGAAGTAAAGTCACTTGCACAAAAAATGTTATTGCACACAGTAACAGGAGAGTCAGCGTGTGTATATGGACAAATCAGTGTAAAACTTCTACTTGGTTCCACACTACTACTTTACAAGAAATAGTGGCCGACATAGATGATGATTTATATTCGGAATGGACTTATCGTTTCATCCCGGATTTAATATCGTAACAAATGGAAACGAAGAATTGGTTTTGGTTAATAAAAAATATGTCCGAAAAAGAAATATCATAGCTTCTGAAACTGTACAAATATCGGTCAGTACAGAAATAATTGTCCAGGGGAAACTGGAGACACATCCTGGGTTCTGTGTTGAACTCGTACAGCCATTAGATGACAGCAGGTCAGAGAAGTATTTGGTCGAAAAAACTTTAATACGAACAGACAGCAAAAGTTTTTTCTCGGTTGCTAACATATTTCATACATTCAGTTCAAGTAAAATTGATAAAGGAGATGTGAGTGCGAACTTCGAACTAGTCAAACAAATAGTTAATTGTAACATCCCCAAATCTGTTTCGCAAAGCAAGAAGTTCAAGCCAACCAAAGTTATTGTACAAGCTATAGAAATCATGGAATCATTTGCCACAAGAAAAGGCCATATTTTATATTAAGTAAAGGCGACATATTCAAAACTGGGGACAGCCAAACCGGAAGGACAAATTTTGTAAGCTATAGAATTGATACTGAACAGGTACCTCCGATTAAACAACTGCCGCGAAGATTGCCAATTGCAAAATAGAAGCAAGTTGAAAACACATCAACAAAATGCTTCCAGATTTAAATGATCCATGTACCAGCACCGATAGTTCTTGTAACGAAAAAAGATGGAGGTATTCGATTCTGTGTGAATTAGCGAGAATTGAAGATGTTCTAACCACCTTGTCAGGGACCAAATGGTTTTCCATTTTGGTTTTAAACAGCGGATTTTGGCAAATAGCAATTCATAAAGAAGATAAGGGGAAAACTGCTTTTACCGTCGATAGCGGTTTGTACCAATTCAAAGTAGTAATCTGTGCAATGCCTCTGCCACTTTTGAGAGACTTATGGCACATGTTTTAAGAAATATTACATGGAAAACTTACCATATATACCAAGACGATGTGATTGTAATGAGTCAATCATTCGAAGATCATCTGAAAAACATCCTAGACCTTTTCAGTCGTTTTAGAAATGCAAATGAAATTGAACCCAAAGAAATGTTGCTTGTGTTATAGGAAAGTGAAATTCTTGGGATATATATGTTGTTTATGAGAACGAAATTCAGACATATGAAGAAAAAGTCGAAATCATAAGGGACACATAGACAAACATGAATTATATTGATATTATCGAGGTTTGTAGTGAATCTCGCAAATATTGCAGCTTCACTACATAAATTAACTGAAAAAAAGCTGCCTACCTGCAAGTATCTGGCATTCCTGCACAATCAAAATATGTATATTTGAAAATACTCAAACCATATGATTAACAGGTAGCTTACTTTTTGAAATGTACGTGGGGAATTATTATTTCGATAGTTTCGAATTTATGTAAGTTTGGTACACTATTTTTATAATATAAGGCAAGGTTGCTGGTGATTAAAAGAAGGAGATATTGGTATGTTTATCCGTAGCGAGTTGGTTTTGAGGGTTAAAATATGATCTTGGGGTAAAAATATTTATATTTGATTTGCAAAATTCGGTTATTGTCTAGAATTAGGTGTAGATTGTTTAAACTGTCCTCCAAAATCTATGATTTGATTATGTCCGTTATTAAAATTCGGAATTGGTGGTCTATAAGAAGGCATGTAATTAATTATTATATATAATAAAATATAATTTGAAAATTACTGTGTAGAGTAAGTTAAAAATGATAGTCTCCCATTAACAGGATAATGTGTCTGTGGAGGCATATTTATTTTTTATTTTTGCGTATTAAAATTTGGATTTTTTGGTAATGTATTACTACTGTTCTTATAATATATAAATATAAATATATATATATATATATATATATATATATATATATATATATATATATATAAATTAGGGATTTTTCTTTATCCATATATTTATACCTGGAAATCTTATTTTCTTGGGTCTAGGTTAATAATAAAACACAATTTTTTCACATCAAGTCAACGTTTCGCTCATAGTGTTGAGCTTTTTCAAGACTTTATTTGGGATGGCTTGATTTCTAATAATTTCCATTAAAAAAACAGTACATTAAATACAAAGACGCAAACATTATCATGCATAATGGAACAGTAAAAGGTTTTTTTTTTTAATTAATATTATTACTATGAAAAGTTTACAGTTTTTAAACCTTTTAATGTTCCAGTATGCATGATAATGTTTGCATCTTTGTATTTAATGTCCTGTTTTTTTAATAGAAAAAATTTTTAGAAATCAAGCCATCCCAAATAAAGTCTTGAAAAAGCTCAACACTATGAGCGAAACGTTGACTTGATGTGAAAAAATTGTGTTTTATTATTAACCTAGACCCAAGAAAATAAGATATCCAGCTATATAAATTTATATATATATATATATATATATATATATATATATATATATATATATATATATATATATATATTGCAGAAATAAAAGAAACAATAATTTTAATAGTTTAAGAGTTTTGGTGAAAATAACATTGAGAGGAAGCACTTGCAGCAATGTAACGAAGAATATCTAAAATTTTATCCTACACTAGGGTCCAATAGGAGAGGCGATGTGCTTCTTTCCCTGGCTAACTGATATGAGCTTAAGACGATGCTTGTTCCCAATACTCGCACCAATAGGACGCTGGACGATACTTGTTCCAAATCCCTGGTCATTTTTAAGCTTCTAATCCCTTAATTTTTTGGTTGGTCATTTTTGACACAAAGTGTTGAAACGAAACTGGAATTTACGCGCGATTCGCAAATTGTTGTTAAATCCGAACCTACTGCGTCAGTTAACAATTCGAAAAATGACACTTTGCTTTTAAAAGCTCATTTTACTACATGAGCATGCAGAGAAAACACGTTAAAAATGCATGTTAGATATTTTTGAAACATGGGGGAATTATTATTTCGAAAGTTTCGAAATTATGTAAGTACACTGCATGAGGACGAACTATTAACTTTCATGAATTGCAATGTTAAAAATACGTAATTAGCATTTCTAACGTCGTAACGGAACGTGACTTGATAATTAAATAGCAAAGCGCACATAAAATAACTAGATTAGGCATATATTCGACCATTGACCGCGCAACATTATTAGATTATAATTCTGTTAAAACGATTTTTACATTAACCCAAACAAGAGAGCTGGAAAATTTCCAACCAAATGGAATGCTGTTTAATAAACCGTGTAATTTATTTTTTTCTTTTGGAAGATTAATTCAAATATTAACCTTTGTAGGTTAATATTTGAAGTTGTGTTTTATATTTGCCAGACCATGATAATTTTTTTAATATTTGAAAATTATTTTAGTTCATACGAAAGTATATTTACATTGCCTTTTTATTGTGCTCTTGCTTATTAGACTAACACAATAATACAGATTATTTCCAACTAAACGCATAATTAATAAATTAAACATGTACCCAGTTGCGTAAAACACCTTATGTGAATAATAATCTTTAACTTTAAAAATGTGTAGATTATATCCTGCTAATATTAAAACCCAGCAATAAAGAGAGAGAGAGGGTGGAGGGTACTTTTTATTAATTTTTTATTAGAGAAAGTAAAAAAGGGAAACAACTTAACACTGCCCTATTCTTTAGAACTGTAAATTCCAAGAGAAAGGTCCTCCGTGCGGCGTGATAAGGACTGCTTATCTAGTTCTAGCACACCACAAGCGACTACGACAACTAGAAATGTAAATTTTCGCGGGATCAACATCAACTTTTGGGTTCTCCTCTTCCCCACTTCTCGCCTTCTCGCCTTGACCCTGGTTGCCTCCTTGTCGTGCATCTGTGTACCCTAGTTTAAGAACTTTAATTTGATTGTTTTTTTTTTGCTTTTGAAATTGATTTACGGTGTTTCATGTTAGTTATAAAGTTATACTCTTTTACGGGCTGTACCACACAAGCATTGTGCTTGTGCTATCGGTTTTAAAATCGCGGTATAGTTCGCTTTACCTCATTAATTATAAGTTTAATATATGTATTACTATAATTATTGTAATATGATGGTAATAAAGGATTATTGTATTGTATTGTATTGTATTGTATATACATTGTCAACCCTTTTTATTGGGGTCCATTTTGTTTCTTCATATTTAATTTGTACCGATATTGTACCAGTTTTTGCTTACGCCACACTTAATTTTTGGGCATAATTTAAAATAAATTGAATAAGCAGTTTTACCCAGGCCACCATTTTGTTTGTTCTGTCATGTGGAATTCGTACCAGTTTATCCCTATATCGTATTCAATTTTTGTGCAAAATTTAAAGCCAATTGAATAAAAAAAATTTACGTTGATTTTTTAAACACTTTATTTGGCCGCCATTTTGTTTCGGTATCTTAAATTAGTACCAGAACTTTACCACTGTATATAAATATCACACTTAACGCTTGCACGAAATTTGAAATTAATCTAATAAGCAGTTTTTCCAGGCTGTTTTTTTAATATTTTATTAGACCGCCATGTTGTTTTCCTATCTTGAATTTATACCATAAAATAACCGATTTTTTATTTTTCTGCAAAATTTGAGATAAATTAATTAGCCTTAAGTAATATTATTAAGGCCAACATCTTGTTCTGCTATATTGGGTTTTTAACAAAAATATAACCACATCAATATAATATGTCCCGGTCATCCGGGTAAGCAGTTTTTAAGCTATGAGGTATACTGCGAACTGAGAGATAGACAGACGGAATTAAATTAACATATTTGTTGGCATCTAAGGTCTCTAAAACGAGAAGATATATGTAAAACCTGGGAGGGTGATTTTTTTGCGATTACAAACATTTTCTTTGCCCATCATTTGTTCCGCCATCTTGAATTCTTACCATATTTTTATTAGTTCATTTCTAAAAAGCAATTAATGAATGCAGACAATTTAAATTCAATCAGTAGTTATTAATGCTGAGTTTTTAAATATTTTATTAGGCCGCCATTTTGTTTCCCCGTCTTGGCTTCGTATCAAAATTTTATTAGTTAATTCCTACATGATACTTGATTTTTGTGCAAGATTTGAGGTACATTAGATAAGCAGTTTTTTACTAGTACTTTTTTTAATATTTCACTAGGCCGCCATTTTGTTTCACCATATTGGATTTTAACAAAATTTTGCCATCTCATTCCAATATGCCCCCTTAATGTTTTACTAAAATTTAAAATTGAGAAAATATGTTTTTCGGCGGCTAGGGACCCTGAAACGTAAAGATCTGATAATATCTCGAATTTTTTACTATTACAATACCTTTTAAGAGGGAAGTAAAAACTGAAATCAATTACTGTTTATTAAAAGATTTGTGAAAGTTGTAATCAAATAACTAATATCTAAATTGTTGTATCTGTAGGTGGTGGAGTTCTGTACTAGAGAAGTTCTCGTAAAGAACAACTGAGCGATTATTACTGAAAGGAAAGTAATGTAATCGTGAAAAAATCACCCTTTCAGTTTTTTGCAGATCTTCACGTTTTAGGGTACGTAGATACCAAAAAATATGTTTTTTCAATTCTGTCGGTGTGTCGGTTTTTCTGTCTGTCGATCTATCTCTTAGTTGCATAACTAAGAAACTACTTACCCAATTGACTCTAAATTTTGGCTAAATATGAATCATCTGGGAATGACCTGGTAATATTTTGGTGAAAATCCAATATGGTGAAAGAAAATGGCCGCCTAGTGAAAAAAACCGCTTATCCAGTTTACGTGAAATTTTGCACAAAAAACAAATAGTATGTAGGAACCAACTAGTAAAATTTTGATACGAATCCAAGATGGCGAAACACAAAGGCGGTAAAGTCTGATATAGAGATAAACTAGTAATTGTTGTATGAATTCAAGATAGTGGAATAAAATGGCGGCCAAATACAATGTTTAAAAAATCAACGTAAACAACTCTTCTTATTAAATTAATAATTTTTTCTTAGACTTAAATGTGTTATAGGGATAAACTGGTACGAATTCAACATGACCGAACAAAATGACGTTCTTAAAAATCCAGTATGAAAACTAGTTATTCTATCTATTTTAAATTATGTTCAAAAATCAAGTGTGGCATAGGTAGAAACTTGTGAAATATTGCTATATGCGGAGCTAAATTGTGTCACTATTCCTAATAAAAAGAAAGATTTATAACTAGGGAAATTCCGGATAAAAGAAATTTACCGTTTTTTTTATATACATAGCGTTATGTGTCCAAAAAGTAGGGAACATAAGGGTATTTTCTATATTATTATTGGTATGTTAATACCACCAAAACCTGGAGCATATCTAAAAACAAAAACTATATTACCAGTAACTAATTTTATTAAAAGTGTCAAGATAGGTTAATAAATGTAAAAACTGTTAAAGAACAAAATTCCCGTAATTTTAAAATATAACAAAATACTATAAAGAAAGGTTGTTTAACATTTATTTCCAGATATGAAATCATAGTCTCTATTACAAAAAAAAATTCCCAGTACAATTTAAATTTCCTTGTACGCATTTGAACACAATGAGGTGAGTACAATATATAGAAAAGTCACAGCCAGACAGAGCTCTAAGATAGCTGCCATTGGCCGAAACTCAGAAGATTGTGTCTAAGTGCTTGTAGTACTTTTATACTTATTCCAATAAATATATACATATATAAATTTAATTTAGGCGAAATCAAGTAACATGCTTCCAAATTTTTAAGAAACGGAATAAATTAATAAAAATTATTTTAGTTTTTATTTTATATTTTTTATATATAGGCATTTAATTAATCTTTGGGATTGTTAAGGTAAATTTTATATAGCGTATGTATATGTATCTATAACTGATAAAATTACAATTATATATATTGTTACCAATGGTATGTATCATTAGTAAATCATGAATTTGTTCATCCTTTCTTTTAGCTTTAAAAATATTTAAATTTAATGGGAATGTTATAAAGGATTAGTCGTTCATTCGAAAATTGTAAATTTTAAATTTCTTAAGCTTCCGATCGATCCGGAAGTCAAGTTCAATTTTTGAATTGATCAAGGTGTGTACTATATGGAACTTTAACTTAATTTGAAATACTTAAACAGTTGCCTAAGTGATCTCTGTAATACTTATCTATGGACAGCTTTATAGTCAAAATTTTTCCGAAACTCAGCAGTCATGTGTCTGGGAGCTTTAATGTGTGTTATCATTTTTATAGCTGTCCTTAAGTTCACGTTTATTGATCAAACACAATGATCAAAGCTCTCTAAACTTGCCTATGTAAACATACCTTCGTAATTCAAACATTAACCTCAAACGTTGCACCAAATTTAAATTTTAAAGGATCATAGGCAAAACTGCAGCAGTTAAAATCTAAAAATAGTAGCGATTTAAGTAAAACAAATTAAATATTAAAAAAAAAAGTAATACATTTAAATAAAGTAATTTACTGTTTTTATAGGTTTTACGATTTCTTTGCAATGTAGCTAAGGTATTTACTTTTAAGTTAAATGACACAGCATTAGAGACCAGTGCACTTTCAATATTAGTTGATTTCAAACAAAAAAGCTTGCAAGATACCTTTCTCGGATTTGGTATTAAATTGTGTTATTCTGAAATACGAAATATTTTCTAAAGTTTGGCATTATTTAAGAATTTCGCGGTATGGTACGTCTAGGTGGAGCAGTGGTAAGGCGACTTCGAATCGGAAGCCGTATGTCTATAGTATTGGCATAGCGAGTAATTTTTGTTCATGTTCGTAGACTTGGGGTTGACTGGAAACAGTAACAAGGCTTCTTGCTGAACACATACACTACAAGACATTAATGCGTAAAAGAAAATGGGAAACCACCTCTTGGTATATTGCTTTAATGCAGAGCACTGATAGGTGCATATTTCGATATCTTGGATACTAATAATAAAAAAAAGCCCCAGAAATAGGTCAGATGGAGGTTCAGAGTTTCGAAGACATCGATTTTTCTGGCAAAATATATCGCTGTCGCCCGTCGATATATGTTTAAAAAAATTGGACCGTAACTGGTATAGAATTGTTTTGCCAAAATAATCAAAACTAACATTTTATCTGTATCTACATCCCTAACGAGGTATGGCTCATAAAGTGATTTTTTATTTGGATCCATATTGATATTCGGGTAGATATTGTGAGATAAATCCATTTATTTGTACATTTCAATCCTAATCATTACGTTAGAAAGGTATCCCAAAGGCTGATATCACTCAGGTCCTCATGAGAAGTCTTGGAAGAAATCTTTACAGTCCGATGAAACAACGCTAGCTTTCATGAGGCTGGAAAATATTCACTCTGCAAGCATTCTTTAATTATATGCGCGTAGGGATTTGAATTTTTTTGTTCAAATTTAGACTGCCTAATAAAGCATTATTAATTTATTAATAACTGTGTAAATAAATACCGCGAGATCACCTAAATCATTGTCGTAACGTTTTATAAAGTATAGAATAAACAAATTCTATGTTAAAAACGCCTAAACGGATTGCAACAAAATTAGGAAAAAGTGTAGTTAAAGAATTTAGAGCCATGAGGTTGTGAGAATAATAAGGATAGATATTTTAAACTAACTAAAGCTCATTTAATATCATTGTCTATGCTAAATTTACCAAGAGGTAAAATTGGAGGAGATAGCGGCACGATTAGGGAAACGGATGAATGGTACCGATTTTACCAGAGCTGAAATTATGTGTATTTTGGCATGAAATACTTGCCAGAACCTTACAAACATTAGGCAGGCGAAAATTATTTGAAAAGATATTTACAAATTTCTGGACCCATGTCGGTTTAAAAAATCCGTCCTGTCAAAGCGCTTATCCTAAGCTAAAGCTAATTTGTGTGTTTTTTTTTTTTGGATTTTACCCAATTTTTCGGTGCCAATCACAAAAATGTTACATTCTATCCAGTAGATGAAGCTATTTATTTCTTGCAAATATTTCAAAAATTTCTCAAAATTCAGCTTTAACAGTAATCGGGCTAAATTGAATTCCTATCTCTAGACAAAACATAGAAGTTTCTCCGATATACCTATATTTGATTCGCTTAGGAATAATCGTTAAGATGATACAGGGCCAGACGTGAAAACTGATTAAAAACTACTAAAAATAAAAATTTTAATATGGGCGACGCACGTAGGCCATTTTCGCTAATTTAGGCGGTAATAAACAATACATGTAAAAACTTTGACTATTTTTTTGCAAATTTCGTTCAGTTTTTCATACAAAGATTTATTTCTATAAATTATTGTGTTTTAATTAATTTTATGCATTACCAAAATTTCTTATTACTATTTTTTCTCAAAAATTATAATATTTTGATGGACTGTAGTTGTTTTCTTTTTTGACATATTAGACTCAAACAAACAGCATTTTCTTTTTTTTTTTTTGATTTATTTAAGATTTAGGTATCCTGATTTAAAAATAAACCGGAACACTAACAATTCAATAACGATCACATAGGTCATTATTCAAATGTTTAGTAAATCGAAATACTCTAAAAACATTATTTTACTTGAAAATATCTTTGAAATACCAAATTAAAAAAAAACAATTTTTTTATCAAACTACACTAGACAAGAAAAAGAAACTAAGTCCCTTATAACAAAAAAAATATTGTGAGAAAAGCATCGACCATTTTTGTTTCTATTAACTAGAAAAGTTTATTGTATATGTAAAAGTTTATGTAACAAATAAAGTACTGAAATAACTAAACATCACTGTCAGAGTCATCATCGTCACTACTAAGAGACATATGCTGATGATCTTCATTATTTTGTCCTAGTTCTGATGCCTGTAAATTAGGTTCTCGAAGCAAATTAATAACTTCTTCGATAAGTGGTTCCTTATTTGAACGTGCTCCCACACATTTGGACAAAGAGGAAATATATGGATCAGATGATATTAATAGTCTGCACAATACATCTTTCATAGTTTCTTCCCGTGAAAACTTCCTTGAGAAACACTCCCTATATTTTCTGAAGTCTTTATTGCGAGACTCTAGTGCTTCCTCCGAAAACATTCCAATAGGTAGAGGTGCTGCTTTTATTATTTGCGGACCATGTATAAGCAATCTATGAAGACTCGCTGGCATATAATACCATGAATAAAGTCTAACAAAAAGCATTGCTGTTGTTTTACAATACTCAGCAAATATTTCCAAATTAATTTCATATCCCGAACACATGGTTGTTAAAATAACATATAGACGTTTCAGAAAATCTTTGTCTAGACCTAAAAATAATTTTTTGGAAAAAGAAAACCAATGAAAGAAAAACGGACTTACCTGTAATATTGGATGTGACAGAATAATTTCTAAAAAATCTCCGGGCAGTATTCCCGTCATTGGTGGTGCCATAACCCTGTTTGGGAGTATCAACTAGCAAATTTAGATTTTGTCTTAATTCTTTTATTATGTAGTCTTTTCTCTCTTTCAGAATATTTTTTTCATTTGCATCCCGAACCTGCCATTTTTTTAGTGGAATTCTATAAGAAATGTGCAAACAACATTCTAGACTTCTTATCCACGCATGTAATGTGGAGATACCATATTCGTAGAGGTTTTCATTTACAGGAAGGCTCATGACTTTATCTAGATTGTTCATCTGTCTCGGGGTTGCACCGCATATCCCGCAAGTTTGAGTTGACGAATTACTAATTACGCTAAACATTTTACCATCTATCATTGTCAATTTAAAAGAATGATGGATGTGAATATTTTGTTGGTCGATTATAGTGTCTTCAATATTTTGTATTTGCTGTTCTATGTATGAGATTTCACGTTTTGCTATTTCCGGTGTTTCCTTTTCAAATATTAATTTAATTGGTCGACAATATCGCGTAGAAGAGGTACGGGGATTTTACCATACTATGTTTCCATTTTCTGCAGTCATCTGGAGTGGAACAATGCAAACAAAGAATAAATAAAAATCTGATTTTGATTGGGTATTATTGTCATCAGTAAACTGCTGTTTATACATGGAATGACCAGCGCTTCCATCGCAACCCCACTTATACATTATTGTAAATTTTGTAGGAAGATCATGTTTGAATATTGATATAATGTCATTCTGTGTTAGTACTAGTCTTTGCGCGGTTTGGTTAACAAGAGCCTGTAGATTTACCTCAGCAAATACGTCCTTGATTGTAATGTTATTTTCAGTTGGATAACATTCCTTTTTAGCCTTAAGGAGAATGTTGTAGTTAGGATAAATATTACAGTTTCGCGACTTTGCTCCCTTTTGCATTAAAATATAAGAATTTTTTGTCAGTCGTGCATCAATAAACAAAGCAAGAGCTTCTTCAGGGGTGTACTTTATAGGCTTCACATCTGAGGGGCCGCTTATTGCCTTTTTGATTTTTGTAGCTCTTTCGGGAGAATTTTCAGAGACTTCTTGGATAATTTTTGAGGCATTTCTTTGGCCTGAAAATTCTAGACTTTTTCTAGCAGCGAATGTAATTTCTGTGGTGGAATAGTTCTGTAGTAATGGCATTATTCTTTGCTTTTTCCGTTGATTGCCAAGATTTGTGAAAGGCTTGCAAGGTCTACCTTTGCTTAATCCGGGCTCTTTTTCCTGTTGATTTTGGTCAATAAATTTAATTGAGCCATTTAACCACTCTCGGTGCCTTGTTTCAAAAACCGAACGTGTACGTTTACATTGCCGCCACATATTTGCCACAGAAGAAGTAAAATTTTTTATCATTTTCATAATTTTAAAATGTTGACCCTTGTCAACTTGTTGTCCTAAATTTAGTGTTTCTATAACAAATCGCAAAACAGATGTATTTTTCTCCTCCAAAGAACTGCCTTCACACCAAGCAGAAAACATTAAGGTTTTTTCTATTGACATGGTTCCTAAAAAATATTATACCTTTATGCTCTTGGCACTTCTTGGTAGCTAAATTTATGATAAATTAATTGATAAGAAGATTATAATTATGAAAAAAATGTTTTTGAAATAAATCTATATAAATCTTGAATTAGCAAGCCTTTTAAATGCAGGATTACAGAAAAAAAAGTTAATTTTTCACTATTAAAACATTGTATATTCTTTTCAACACGAATTCTTTTTACAGGAATATTATTATATATTAATAGTAAATCTTACCTTAGATTATAAGAAAATACAACACAACTTCTTAAAATCACTTTGTATTCGTAGCAAAAAAATGTTAAAGTTTATAAATCAACAACCGATTCTTAGCAATGCGAAACAATTGAACAACACTTCGCAGTTGTGGATCTCGCCATGGCCGCCTGTGTTTATTAAAATTTATAACATTCCACAAATAATATCTATGAAATCTTAGCTTCAAAATAAAATGCAAAAAAAAAATATATACGACATTCATTTTTTCGATTTATTACCGCCTAAATTAGCGAAAATGACGTATGTGCGACGTGGTTTTTATACATCTCGAGTTACTTTTAAGCTCCTTAAACTATTCCTCCTCGGAGCTTCTACTGTTGAAAAAATCAGTGAAATGTGCAAAAACAATTGCTCTTCAGTATTTTTTTTATTTCGACCGCATTATAGACATCATAATACTGATTACGAATCTATTTTAAATTTGCTACTGAACGCCCATTCTGGCTTGTCTAAAGTTTTTGAGTTTAGACCCGGCAAATGCCTCCAAAAAAACTTCTTTTTTAATATTAAAAGCTGCATCCCGTGATCTGATATTGCCAGTTAACGAGCTTATATTAGATTTGTAGACGGAGTTCTGATAAAAAAAATACCCCTCCTTAAAAAATGTATCATTACGACCTTACTGTTTTGCTAAAAGGATTTTTAAAATGTGCCTCTTTCGGACGCCTTGGTGATGTTGTGCCCGACTAAAGTTGTTTTTTTTTAACGCTATTTAGCCTCTAGGATTGGTCCGGGAACACCTGTTTGTTTTCTCCGAATGTTACCAGCTGAAGCGCGCGCAAATTTAAAAAAAAATGCATAATGTAATATTAACCTTTCGCAATTTTGTTGCGATGTCTGACTAACATTTCACTTATTAGTAGCATCAATATGCTTACCGCTATAAAAATCAGCTTTGATGAAATTGCCCGAAATTTTCTGTTTCTACCTCCCGGGCTATTATTTTGGGAGGCAAGCATTGAATCACACGTCACATAAATTAATCAGAAAATATTTGGAAACCAAATTTGATAAGGTAATTAGGTCAACCAAGATGAGTATTATTTGTATTGTATTAGGGTAGAGTCTTGAATAAAAAACAATTCTTTTCTTGTGGTACATTTTAAGAAAATTATACTGTGACGTTGCAAAAACCCATACTTTTAAGCGTTATGCAATTATGCAAAGTACGAACGAACGAAAGAACTTGTATACGTGGGAAGCTTGATTCTACTTACGGTAAAACTTTTAGTGCACTATTTAATCTAAGGAGTGCAAAGGGATTTTATGGTCATACAAAATAAATAAATTACTTTCAAAACCCTACTTTTAATTATTTACTACAGTTATAATAGCATTGTTTTATATCATCTTACCTAAAAACATAGTTTAGTGTTTTAGCTAAAATCCTCATCAATATATATAAATTTTGTGATGCGGCTTTTTCCAACCGTTTTAACATTTTGTACTAATAAATGCTCGATAACGTTTCGATCCGGCTTTAAGGTAAACGAATAAACAATTATAAAATATTAATATTTCAATTAGCTATAAATCGATCATAATAAATCTTTCTTTTTTCATCTTTATTTGCTAAAAATATTAAATCGAGAGCTCTTAATGCAAAAATGGTTCTCGAACACGCAACATCAACATTACTTATTGAAAAGTAAATTCAAAGGCTAAGTGATTTTTGATATGGATATTTTTCGCGTGTCAATATATTTTAGGCTTGCTTTCAGAATTGGTTTGTTTTTAGTTCGGAAAGAAGTGCAGTAATTTTACAATAGCGATATAATAAATTATTAAGTAATTTATTGATGAAAGGTAGTTCATATACCTGACTTTTTTATTTTTAGCATTAGTAATGAGAATAATTTAAACCTTAAGTTCTAAATACGAGCGTTTACAAACAGAATTTAACTTTAGTTTTTGTGCTTAAATTTAAACATTAGCTCTATAAGTCATTAAGTTTTATCTCTTACGGTTAAACACTTAAAAGTTTTAAGTTTTTAAGATGATGAGTTCAAAAATAACACAATTTATTTATTCTCTAGGGAATTTTAAGATTTAATTTTTAGTTTTTACGCATTAACTTGTTTGCTAACATTTGTTCTCGCAAGGTTCATAGAATAAAATAAACAAGTTTTATAGTTTTTGACCAGAAATTTGTCATTAATGTCAACAGTCATTATTGAAAAAGGTATAACTAAAATTACAAATAAAATTAACATAAAGATACATATTTTTAATGAACCCACCTTTCCAATGTCAACAAGGAACCCAATATAATGTAGCCTCCGTAATCCATCGGCGCATTTGCTTTTCTGTTGTAATAAACATCTTTAGAGCATGAGTTTTTTTTTATATTTATTTTAAATAGTTATTTTAGAGAGAGAAAGGACCTTAAAAACATATTTCTAAATAGGTCTATGCTTTTAAAACCTTGTAGTTATTATAATGATTCGTTCTGGGACCTCCGTTCTCCAGAATGGATCCTTATCTCGATATTTCTGGAGCCAGACATATTTCTGCTATGTGGGCTACGTCATTATTTAGGTTTACGCATGCTTCAGCTAATCTTGTAAGAAGTTCAAATGTCACTTGTCAACTGTCATTTGTCAAACCTGTCATTTTTGAGTGGGTACGGTACAGGTTGTCATAAACATTAAAAAAAAATAATTTCGATCGCATGATCCATCACGGGGATATAGTTACTTGTCATTAAGATCTTAACGAAAACGGTTATGTTTTACGTGCATAATAGATCTTAAACCACTCTAGGGAGCAGTAAAAAATATTTCAAAAAGCACGTAAGGTAATGGTACAGGAAGAAAAAAACCAAATTTGGAAACACCAATGCTCGATTAAAAAACAAACTCAATATTTTCCTGCTATATCTCAGTTATTTACGTTAATGGTAAAATTTTGCATTTGTTTATGTTTTCTTATTTCATTATCACGCCTTTCTAGCAGAAAATATTAACAACTTTGCACATTATTTTACATGACAAAGTGGAATAATGTTTTTGAATATAGCAAGATAATATTTGACTTTACTTTTACTATAATATAAAAATTTCCCAGTTTAATTGTTTCATAAGATGTATAACAAAGGAAGATATCTTTCTGTTCTCATATAATACCGAAAACAAATTATTTCTTAGAACTGTATTAAGCAAATCAATTTTGTCAACTGCTTAGTAAAATAAAACATGATTTTTTTATAAGATTTATTTCTTAAAACATAAAGTATATTGGCTTTTACTAAAATTATATATAATTTTTAGCTAAAACAATTTCACATGTTACAGACATAATATTAATGCATGTACTAGAGAGATGGATTTATCCAGATTATTCAAAGTCTGGAGGTTTTGCAGTTGAATTTACATTGAAATGTGCCTCAATATACCATTTTGGAAACGGAATCTTAACTTATACTGATAGAATTTAGAGAATACATCTAGAAGTTGTACTTCGAAAACTGAAACTGTGTTGGTATGAATTCGATCATAATATAAAACTATCCAAGAACCATTAAGGGAATAGTTATCAGTCTTTAACTGTACGTAAGCATTCGTTATATATGAGGGTTTATGCTGATAAAACACGCTTTGTGCCATAGCTAAAATGTAAATCATCTAACAGATATGTGGTAGGAATATTAATTTTAACTTTAGCTATTTTAAAAAGTTCTTTAATTCGGTTCAGTTACGTTACAGATAAATAATTGTGTTTCGTATTATAAGTATCTCTAACTTGTACACACATGTTAATCCACTTATGATTTAAAGTAAAAAGTTTAAACAGCTTCTCTTTAGTGGTTTGGATTACTTGTTCTGCAATAGATGCTTTAAACACACTAAATGTACTGTAATGATACATTCCATATTTTTTCATTAGATCATGAAACTGTGAGTTATATAATTGTTTTACATTTTCAGAAATAAGTTTCTTTGGGATTCGGCCTGATGTTTTTAAATTGCTCTCTATGACTATTTACATCACAAGCAGATTTTGATTTTATAGGTCAAATCTGAGGATATTTTGAAAAACAGTAAATCACTACTAGGATATATTCAAACCCTTTATTTTCGCAACAATACTGATTAAGTTGATCAGGATCTGTAGTAAAAGTATCACTGAGTCCATACAGAATAAATCTTCTCCGCTTAAGTTTTAAACTTGGGCTCGTTATGGAGCTCCTTAATCACTTGTTCTCATTTTTTTGTGAACATATATATGTTGGATATCATTTAATAATAATTAAGTAATAGAGCAGTTTATATATCGGTTTGCAGTTGCATTTCTGGAAAAAATAATTGCATTTTATTTTCCAGCTAATTAACTTTTATTTTATATTGTCGAACATTTTTTCCCTGATTTGATTGAATGAGGCTAAGAATTAGATATTTGCTATTTTCTCTATCGGTAGATTAGTGGAGCTGTGCTGCTATGGAATCAACATAAATCTTGTTAGCTACAGGAAAAAGAGATTGACGAATTATTCGATCACCTGTCCTCGCCTCTTCAAATTTGTTTTTCATTTTCTCGTTGAGAGTAACACATTTACTATTCAGAGAACATTTTCTGAAGTTATTTTACCCACACATCAACATATTGCTTGTTTGATTTTCTTCTACAGGTCTTGTTGGATTGTTGTTTCTTCTTGCTGCACTAGTTATTTCGCTCGTAAAAGGGAAGTACTGTAATTCAGATCTTCACGTTTCAGGGTCCCTGGATGCCAAAAAACATGTTTTCTGAATTCTGTCTGTCTGTCTGTCTGTTCGCGGCGTAGCTAAAAAACTACTTAGCAGAATGACCTCAAATTTTGGTCAAAAATTAAGGGTCATACGGGAATGACCTTGTAACATTTTGTTAAAAATCCAATACGGCGAAACAAAATGCCGGCTTAGTGAAATGTTAAAACAACTAATATTAAAAACTATTTATCCAATTTATCTCAAATTTCGCAAAAACATCAACTATTATGTTGGAATCAACTGGTAATACTTTGGTACGAATCCAAGATGGCGGAAAAAATGGCGGCTTAATAAAATATTTAAAAATTCAGCCTGAAAAATTGCTTAATGGTTTAATTTCAAATTGTGTGCCATAACTAATTGTGGTATAGGGATCAACTAGTAAAATAGTGGTACTAATTTAAGATGGCCGACCAAAATGGCGGCCGAATAAAATGTTTGTAATTGTGAAAAAGTCACCCTTTCATTTTTATGCATCTTTCCGGTTTAGCGTCGTTAGATGCCAAAAAATATTGTTTTATTAAGTCCGTCGGGGCCGTCTTTCTGTCTGTCTGTCTGTCTGTCTGTATGTCAGTTCGCGGCATAGCTTAAAAACTACTTACCTTATTCAAAAATTGTGGTTCATAAGGGATCGTAAGATTTTAGTAAAAATCCAGGATGGCAGAACAAAATGGCGGCTTAATAAAATGTTTAAAAATTCAGCCTGAAAGAGTACTTAATAGATCGATTTCAAATTGTGTGCCATAGCTAATTGTGACATAGGGGTCAACCAGCAAAATTGTGGTACAACGGATAGAGGAACTGTAGTCTGTAGGTCTGCCTGAGTGTTAGTTCGCGGCACAGCTTAAAAACTAACCCGATTGACTACAAAAAAATTTAAAGTCATATGGGGATAATCGGGTACTATTTTGGTAAAAATCGAGTATGGCAAAAACAAAATGGCGGCCTGGGGAAATATAGAAAAAATTATTATGAAAAAGCAACTTGTTGAATTGAACAAAATTGCGGCCAAATCCGGTCTATCTATCAGTTTGCGCCTTAAGGTTAAATACTACTTACCCGATTGACTTCAAATTTTGACCTAAAGTTGAGGGTCATATGGGGATGACCTGGTAATATTTTAGTGAAAATCCAATGTGGCTGAACAATGTTAAAAATTTTTTCTTAGAGTGGTGTATTATTTGGGGTTTACATCTAGTAAAAAAAACAAGTCTTTTTTTTTAAATTGTCGATGTTTCCGAACTTAATTTGTGCATGCTGAGGATACATGAAGATGAGACCCATTTTATGAGTCTTTATCTAGTCCGTTGCATATATATCCTAGGTATTAAGTTTCTAAATAGTTTTCGTTTTATTTTTTGGGGTTAGGGTCCAGTATAAAAACATGTCTATTTTTAAATAGCCGACGTTTTGCAACTTTATTATTGCTTTCTCAGTACACATATAGAATCTATATCCTACATGAACGCCATATTATAAGTCTTTACCTACTCCGTTGGTTCGCAGATATTTGCCAGATATTATGTTTCTATGGTTTTTGTTAACGATCTTCTTGTTGTTATGTTAAAGTGGTGTATTATTTGGGGTTAGAATCCAGTAAAGAAACACAAGGTTTTTTAAATTGTCGACGTTTCGCAACTTTAATGTTGCATCCTTAGGACACATATATAGATTCTATAGTCAGAATAAAACCCATATTATCAGTCTTAACGTATTCCTTTATCTACTACGTAGGTCCGCAGATATTAAGTTTCTAAATGGTTTTTGTTAACGATCCTCTTGTTTTTATATTATAGCAGTGTATTATTTGGGGTTAGGATCCTGTAAAAAAACAACAGTCTTTTTACAAATTGTTGACGTTTCGCAACTTTATGTTGCATTCTTAGGACACATATATAGATTTAATATCCTGGATGAAACCCATATTATCAGTCTTTACCTACTCCGTTCTCAGATATTCCCAGATATTAATTTTCTAAATGGTTTTCGTTAGCGATCTTCTTGTTGTTAGAGTGGTGAATTATTTGGGGTTAGGAAATATCTGCAGGCCAGCGGAGTAGGTAATGACTGATAATACGGGTTTCATGAAGGAAATAAAATATATTGTATCCCGAGAATGCAACAATAAAGTTGCGAAAAGTTGACATTTTAAAAAAGAGGTTTTGTTTTTTTACTGGATCCTAACCTCAAATAATACACCACTTTAACATAACAACAAGAAGATCGTTAACGAAAACCATAGAAACATAATATCTGGCAAATATCTACGAACCAACGGAGTAGGTAAAAACTGATAATATGGGTTTCAATTTAAAATGGCAACCAAATAAAATTTTTAAAAAATCAACGTAAAAAATCTCGTTCAGTTGACTTTAAATTTTGGAAAAAAAAATAGATGTGAAAATGGGATAAGCTGGTACGAATTCAACACGACGTAGCAAAATGGCGGTATATGTCAATGAAAAAACTACTTTTGAATTTATTTTAAATTATACTCAAAAGTCAAGTAGGTATAGGTAGAAAGAAAATGGTAAAATGTTGGTAGGAATCCAATATGATGGAACAAATAAAAATGAAAAGACAGTATCTTCTTCTTTTTTCAGCAGCCATTCTCCATCAACTCCTGAACGTGGGCCTTCTCAAATCCATTCCACTCTAACCTATTTTTTGCCAGCTGATGCCAGTTTCTTCCTACTTTCTGCTTGAGATCATCGATCCATCTTTTTTGAGGACGTCCGATGCTTCTTTTAAATAGTCTTGATCTCCATTGCATAATAAGTTTGGTTTATCTGAGGTCATCCTGTCGAGCAATATGACCCACCCATGTCCAAATAAGAGACACAACGCGCTTTATGACATTTGTCCGACGACGTATCTCTTCATTTCGGAGCCGGTCCGTGCGAGTGACTCCTAACATGATTCTTTCTATTGCACGTTGCGTAACACATTTAATCGTGATGAATTCCAGATATATAACATATAAAAACTACATTAAAAATCCTTACAAAGCAAATTTTTGTTTTATTTTCTATTAGCTATAACTTAAACTTTCATGTTTAAAAGTCGATCTATATGTTTGGGTGTCGATATTAACTCATCTATCAAGTTAGATTCTAGATATATGTATTACCTGGCTGATATTTCGCTTAGCACTTAGAATCCTATTCCCAATATTGAACCCGAGCAAAACAAGTTTTATTTTGGTGTTATCGGTAAAGAACAAGCAGTCGAAATTCCCACCGGATCTCACGAGGTTACTGTAATCGAATTATATCTGCAAAAATATTTTGTGGTGATAAGAAACAGACTTTTATTTTATTTATCTCAAGTCTAATAATAATATGTATAAGTATGAGTTTGTTTACTATAAGAATTTTAAAGCAGAAGATAGCTTTGGAAAACCCTTAGGATACCAAAAGTATTTAGGCTAATTTATTACACGAGTCCGATCTTTCAGTAGAAATAGTACAAGTGATTACACAGAATCGAGTGTAATATTATCTACGGTTCTTATTAAACCAGCAATTATTTACACAGATTGTACGAGTTAACATCATCTGCATATCCTGTATAGAACATAATCGTAGACCCTAAAAAATGAATTCATCTCCCAGTTATTAAAATAAGTATTAATAATATCCTCTTAAATATATTAGACCAAAATCGAAACCAGTTAATTACAGAGGAGAACAAATCGTTGTAAGGTTATAACTTATAAAATATGGTTCTGATTATTAACCGAGTTTATTTAAACAACAACTCCGTATGTTACCGTCGGTAAGTCAGACGTTAAAGCAAAAACTGGCGTATAAATTGATTATACTATCTCGCATACAAAATATGGTTTTCGTATCGAAAAAAGTACACATACGCCCGTTTACAAAATTTTCCAACTGCTGTGATTACTTTGAAATAGTTATCAATCAGCATGTTCTATTTATACATATTTTACATAGACGAAGAGATTAATGAAGTTACTATACCATAGGATTCAAAATGTTAAACTTTATGCTATGTATATTTTTCGACTACAACAACGCGGTAATGGGAAAATTGAAAATTAAGCTGATACGTGCTAGAATTTATGATAATTGCTATGCCAACTCACAAGGAAATAAGAAAACAACAAAAAAACACTTTCTAATAACAAATTCAAAATTTTTTATACTAACGATTCTTTAAAACTAAAACTTTCCAAAAGGAATTGCAAAGAAAAAAACCTATGCTGGTGAGATTTAGAAGCGGGTTTTACCATAAGAATTATTACTAGACTTTTCCACGCTTTCAAGAATATGTATATTTTTTGTAATTGACTGCTCTGAGCGAAATAAAGTTCTTAAGAGTAGTACAATTGATGTAAAATTAGGGTTCTGAAAGCTTTTCACCTGGTACTCGTGCATATTGCTCCTTCGTACATGATCATACTTTGGAATACTATATCAGGAAATATTAAAAATCTGATGTAATGAGTTGCTCTCTATCTCTCACAAGATGAACTGTGCAGTTCTAGATGTTCAAAGTTTTAACACAGGCGAATTTTCAGTTAAGAAATTAAAACTTAATCGATTCACACAAGAAAATTGTAAATTACATTGTTAGTAACCTCCTAACTACCTTCTTTTATATTTTATAGTTTATTTTGTTACCTTCGTCTTGCTCACTTATATTTGTGGAACAGGAGAACTATCATTAATTAGAATAGTTTAACTTGACAACACTGACGAACGTCGCGCGTCGCTTCGTTTCCCGCTTAGATATTTGAAAATGGCCGCCTTGCGCGTTCTTTGGAATGTGTTGTTTTACGTTTCGTTATGTGTCTTATTCAGTTTTCGCTGGACTATTTTTTTGAGTTTGTGTGGTATTAGTGTGTATATTATAAAAGAATGTCTGTATTTATAAACAATAAAAGGTTATAGTAAAATAAACGGTGAGCTGTAGATATTTACAATTTTATAAATTAACTATATATGTTATATGTACCTAACGGCGTATCTTTTCCATTTCAATTTGCAATCAGATGACATTGCCAACCCTTAACCGCCAATTTTGGCGCATGTCAGAGATAAAAAAACAGAATTTATCATGTTTTAGCGGAAAATGTCTAAATTTTCAGCCATTAAATACCTACCACTGCAATTTGCTGTCAGTTTGGCAGATACATCTAGATAGCAAACGACATTTTGGTTAAGTTCATTTAGCATTTAATAATTTTGGCAAAGTGATTTTTGGTCATAAAATTAATGCTCTATTTAAAAATTCATATCATGATACCTATTTATTGGTTTTGCTTCATTGATTTAGAAATGTGTTCTGTTAATTTTTATTAGCTTGGGTTCGTACTATCATTTTTGTAAAGAGATTCGTGTAGTTTGCTCTATATTTTAATTATTTTTCTCAAAATAAAATAAAATTATGAAAAATCAGAACAGCCCGTAATCATCTTTATCTTTTACTTCAAATTGCCTTGTTCGCCATATTTTTCTATCCGTTAAAATGTCATTTATAATGCTTCTGTTAAAATTTATTCCAAAATATGCGTCTTTATCGCTCATTAAACATACCCCTATGTTAAAGCGGTAGATATCTTAAAAGGTATAAATGGGCGTAGCATTTATATTTTAATACCCTACAGCTTGAAGTATAGATGGCACAAAAACATTGAATCCTCAAGTTGTAGGATTTTTCTGTATCATCTTTGAGGAAAATCAAAAATGTTTAAAAATCACTAAAAAGTTAAAAAATAAACAATCTACAGTTTTTAAAGGAGATACTTATATTATTATTTCTTCAAATGGGATTTTTCTTGCTAATTATAAATATACCAGGTTTCGTACCTTTAGCCTAAAAAACTGAGAAGATTGCTTCGTATGGCACCGTCTTTGTTAATTTTTACAGGTGTCTTTAAAGATAATGATGTTAAGCCTGGTATATTTATAATCGTTAAGAAGACAATGGAACACACCGTATATTATTATTCCATTAAATATATATATATATATATATATATATATATATATATATACAGTGTGTCCTATTTATATATATATATATAAATATATATATATATATATATATATATATATATATATATATATATATATATATATATGTTTTTTTTCAATTTATTAATGGTTTTTACACATTTTTCTTAAAAGATAGTACGAATAAAATATTACAACTTTTGTCTATAAAGTGTTTTTGTATATGTAGTTAAAGCTCTAGCTAGGTGTCAGAATATAAATGGAAGAACAGTACACTATCTTAATGTCAGCCGGTACACTGACAAAAATATATATTTTTGCTGCCCTTTTATAGTGTTAAAACAAATAAAATTGCACATTTAAGAAAAGGCGTCCCTGCATGCTGTCCTATTTACCTTGAGGCAATTTCGGTTGAAATAATATATGGCTGTCGTGGAACATTTATTTTATTGGATCTAGTAAGAGAAATACTCTCGTTTAAGACGAAAGTGTAAAAGTTACAGCACACGTTATTTTTGGGAAGGCAATTTTAATAAAATCATTTTTATTAATTCTTTAAAGATTTTTAAGTATGTATGTCTGATTGGAACATGGAATTAAAGTAAATTTTGTTTTTTAGATAACAATAATATTATTAACGAGTAGTATTGTTTGAAGTAAGGTACAAATAAATCACAATACAAACCAATTAACGATTTGAGTGAACAATGATTTTGTTTCCATAGGGCCATTACTATAGGTTTATTCAAACAACATATTCTATTGTTTTTAACCTACTTCAAAAATAGAAGAGTTTTTCAATTCGATGGTTCGACCAATTTGATTGAAAATGTGGGTAATTATTCAGGTTATTGCCGGGGTAATACCGCAGTAAACAAATAAAAAAAAAACAACAAATGCAAAATGATGCCATTTTGAATCTTTTTCGGTGAGAAAATTTCTGCGCTAACTTTCAAACACTATAACATAATGTCTTAAAACTTGATATATAAAGTAGAAACCGAATAAGTAATTTGTGCATATCTACCCATGTGAAAAGGATTTAAAGAATGCGAACAATCGAGGAAATTTAAAATTATAATCTATTATTTTTAAATTAAAATTCAACTTGTCCTTTTTTTAAAATTGTACATAATTTTTATACATTTCAGTATAAATTATTTTATATACTCCGCCTAAAAACACATTATTTTTGCTAAAATTCGCAACATGTAAAAGCAGACTAGGGAAATAATAGCGAATGTGTATTGAGTTTGTGAAGAAGAAGGCAACAGTAATTTTGTGCGGTTACCTCTAAAACGCAAAATCGATCGGGCTGCTCTTTATACGGGAGTTAATGCAGACTCGGTAAAAAAATTTGTAAGGAAACTAAGAAGAAGAGAACACCCAGACCAATCGCTTTTATCTCCTGAAAAAAAAAAGAACTCGCCCCTCGATTGAGCACAAAGTTGATGATGCGGATTTTGGAATTATTAGACGTACCATACAAAAGTTGTGTGTACCTACAACAATGCTGTTGCAAAAATTGCGAGAAGACATGGATTTTCGCATAGCAAAAAACCTTAAGGCGACTGCTAAAGGCTAATGGGTTTTATTTTTGTAAATGCATAAATAAAAGAAAGATTTTATTGGAAAAACCAAATATACTTCATTGGCGCTACAAATGTTTGCGAGAGATAAAGAAATATCGACAAGATGGCCGAAATATAGAAGAAGGAAGTAGTTACAAGTGGTATCGTGTCAATAACATAGGCTGAATGGTAAAGATGTTGTAACCATGTTATTGACATTAAAAACGATAAAAATATGGAATTATTGAATTATTCCAATTATTTCGCTTTCTGGTGACGATGGCAGTAGCGATAGCGAAAACGATAATGACAGCACTGACACTGAAAAACAGCCAATAATACAATAAAACCTGTTCTAACAACTGTATTTAATTCTTTTTATTTTAATATATACTTTATATTGAAAAATTATTGCGTACGGCTATGATTTCAAATTACGCACTACAATTTCCATGATATTATACTTCCTTGTGCCTCAGACGTCGTAGCGGTAGAACGGTGGCTCCAACAATACCTTGAAGTACATACATACATTTTCCGATCTATTTTCTAGAGAGCTAATTTGGGTTTATTACAAACCTTAATGCCCCTTAAAAATATTAGATAACTTTTTTCTTAGCCTAGAAAATTTCCGAAAGTTATCGCCGATCTCTAGACGCAAATGAATTGTAATGGTCAACAAAAGTAATTTGGGTATACCTGAGGTTCACCTTTCACTAAGAGAGGAGACATAATCTTCTTTCACGTTAGTCTATATTGGTAAGTAAGTATAAATCTTGCTGAACCTTATTAAAATGAAACAATTTATTCTGGACTCAAAACATTTTCTATGTCAGTAGCTGAGATCCGAGCTGAAATCTGTAGTGAGGAAAGGAGAAAACAGAAGGGAGGGATTGTCCAAAGCATAGTATTTATAGTTTTAGGCCACGAAGTTTAATTCTACTAATGGACTCCAGTGGTTTTTTATTTTATTAGAATCGTCCAACAAAAATTCATTTCTTGTGGTGTACTTAGTAATCCGATATTAGTTGGAGGCTGACTTTCTATAGTCAAATTTCCAAGATAGAATATAAAATATTTCAAGTGTTTTCTTTTTGAAGTAGGTTTTATTTTTTGTTTACATAAAAAAAATTTGCTAGCCCTGCATGTTTTTTTGTGTGGTTTCGAAAAAACATTTAAGCAAATTTAAAGATATTATACCAATAGAATGAATTTATGAATTCGAAAGAAGATTTACTAAAATAGTCACTAAAATCAAAAGTTCTAAATATAATATTAGGTAACATATTTTATATACGACACTATTCAGATAATTTGATTACAAAAATTTAATTTAGTCAGGTGTATTACACACTATACCAAGATTTGACACATTAGTATAACAATCAGAAACAAAGTAAAGCTTATAATATGCTCAACAAATGTAGGCTTTTACTGTCTCTTGCAGAATATTTTATCAATCTAATGATTTTGGTTTCTTTCAATAATTTAGTAGTAGTAGTAGTAGTACTAGTAGTAGTAGTAGTAGTTGGGGGAAGATCTAGAAGCTTTTCGGTCTACTTTTTCAATAATACTAATAGGAAAAGTTTATGTGTCGACAAAAAATCTTACAACCTTACAAACTTTTTGTTAGTAACCTTTTTCGCCGAAATCTATCTAGAATTTTAGAAAAATGATGTTGCCAGATTTTTTCTTATGGTGTGTTACCTAAAATATAGTTTGTATTACGAAATTAGGTAAGGATGGTTTTGATAGTGCCAAAGCATCTAAGTCCCACTAGGTTGCTTGTGCATGTTCCAGAGTGAATTTCATACATACAGGGTACATAAAATATAAAACATAGTTTAAAAAGTCAGCTTTAAAAAAACGTTATAAAATTAAAGTATAAATATTAATTGTTAAACTTAATCTGATTGAAGTGTCTTTCCTTATTAAGCACAAAAATCATGTTGCGAACCATGCAACATATTTGCTTTCATTATTCTTGGCCTTAAAGTGGTTTTTAGATGTGCCACGACTATGTAATACATGCACTCGAATAACTTATCCGAAGACGGCATCTCAGCTGTTTCCAGAATACCGTTTGGATTCGTAACGTAAGTCATTACTTTAATTTAGCCATAAGTAAAAATGGCTCTGGGAGGGAGGTTTAGCCACCAATCCCCGAAAAATGTACTAACTCTATACTATTTCTATCATTTTAGATTAAATAAAAGTAGCTCTTAGACGCAAATGAATTGTAATGGTCTTAGGGGGGGGACTAATTTCCAAAACCCCTTTAAATACGCCACTGATATGCCCTCGAACGTTTGTCTTCATTTCGCGTTCCGACTAACCCAATTTTTACGTATTTGTTTTATAATTAAAGTTAAAATTTACAGTCCATTTTTAATCAAGTTATTTAAATAGTATATAACACAAATTAATACCAAGCCTTTTAAAAAATATCTAAAGCCACTCGTAGGGCAAATCTGGGGTAAATGGTTCAAGTATTACTAAATTAGAACTAAACTGCTAGACAGAGCAAACGGTACACTCGAATTTTTAGGTAAAATTTAAATTCTAATATTTTTAAATCGAGATGAGATACTAAAATGCGGTTTCAGCGATGTCTTGCCATTTTCATTGCATATTACAGGGTGTTAAACAAGACTGTGCAAATTTTCCAATATTCTATTTGTTCCTAAAATTTACAGAAACGATTTTAAAATTTCAATTGCTGGATCAACTTAATCCTTGGTGAAACAAGATATTTTAGTTAAAAATGCACATCTATTTCAACACCCTGTAGCATAAAAAAGAATTTAAATTTAACAGTTTATTTAAGGACTAACTATTTTCTCCGAAAGGTTTTTTTATTTTTTCCCTAATTTAATTATTCTTGAAAAAAACAAGTGTTGCTTTTAGAGCGGCCAATATAGTGTGAAACAGGAGACCTTTAATAGGCTGACATTTTTGTTTGTTTTCAACATATCAATTTGAAACTTGAGAGATTTGTATAACTCTGTAAGGAGCAAGTTTTCTATAAAAAAACAATTATAAGTTATTTACGGTTTTACTGGAGTGATCCCAATTTAAAGAGCCTTTTTATTTTACGTACAGTGGTATTTTTTGTTTTCAAAATAGCCACTAGACAGCCATTTTTTTTAAAGTTTAACATTGCCACTTTATGAAAAAAAATGCAGTAAATTTTTACAAAATATTTGTTTTAAGTATTCCAAAAAAAACCTTATTTTTTATTTTTTTAGAACACTTCGATTTAAATATAGTTTTAGGTAATTTTAGAAATTTAAAATTTTTTTTTAACTTTTTTTTATCGAAAGAGCGATTTACTCCAGTACTTTTAATGCCATCTTTTACCATAAAATTATCTTTTTAAATATGTACCACATGTTAACGTTCATTTTCAAACTGACTGACTTACACATCTTTAAAAAGATAATTTTATGGCGAAAATGACTGTGAAAAAATATGCAAGGTGTCATTAAACATATTCTCTTTCGAATAAATGGGAAGTGCAAAAAATTAAAAAATTCTCTTAGTACCCAAAACTATTTTTACCGGGACTAGATTTTAATTGTTTTTACACAAAATATTTGGCTCTTATGGCGTTATAGAAACTTCTCAAATTTCAAATTGGTATCTTTAAAACTTAAAAAATGGCAGCCCGTTACATATTTCCTGTGTCACCAAGTATTAACAAATTTGTCGCTAAAAGCAACACCTGAATTTTAAAAAATAATAAACATAGAGAGAAAATAAAAAAACCGTTAGGCGAAAATGTTTAGTGTTCCTTAAAATTTAAATAAAAACTTGCACGTTTAAATTTGTTTATGGTAATGCTACAACGTGTTGAAGTATACGGACACCATTCTTAGGATCACTAGGTTTTTAACTAATCTAAACATAAATATTTTAATATTTTAATATACTTTTTGCATAACCTGTATATTTTCCGCGTAGTGCAGACCCCAGAGATTTGTAGGGTCTATTACGCCACTGTTCAAGAAAATTAGTATACTACCTATCAGAAGATTTAAACTGACCGTTTGATTTGTCGTTAAGAGATAATAAATAAACAAAAACAAAAAAAACAGTTTAACACAAATTTAGTTAAAATAGAATAAAATCGCAAAAATTTCAAGTCTCCTTAAGATATATTTACCTCACATAAAAAATAGAAAAATGATTTTCAGGGAATTTCTTAAAAAATTAGAATTAAAACAAGGAAAACTCAGCCGGGGTGGTTATGCCCCAGGTACAATTGTTCAGTACAAAAAAAAATTAACAAAAGAAATTGTTACAACTACCTTGATCTAAGCTTAGGACGAGGTTTTTAATATCTAGTTTATTGTGGGCGTCGCCTGATAACTTTCACAGGGTTGGAGTTGAGGATAGGGAATTATCTCTTCATCACTGCACACTCAGCTTATCTCCCTGGTTCTCGAAAGTAGCTTAAATCCTCCTCCTGTTCTCATCCTTGGACAAGCTCTACTATGGCCTGATCGATACATACTACTCGGTTCCCCATGGGTAAATTTAAATCTTCTCTATTGTGTTGATAAATAGGGTATCGCCTAGGTACCCGAACAAGAGCTCGTGTGGTGTCTTGTCCACTACAATCTATTTTATGTCCCTGGTTCTTATAAGCCGATGGAGTAGTATATCACCCCATGACTTCTTCGCTCATGAAGTGCGGCAGGACCACTGGCCTGCTTGACCTTGGCATCTTCGATCCAGTCATTGTAGACATCCTTGACGGCTATAATCGCTGTCCATCCTGTACTCCTAACTTTGTATAAGTCGGTTATACACCCCAAAGGTTATCAGGCCCTTAATTGCATTTCCCAATATCTATTTTAGTCTGAAAGGGACACATTTCGCATTTATTAAGTTCTGTATTAATGTCATCCCACATAGGACGCTAAAACATCAACGTAGTGAGCAGTCTTCTCAATAGACTCCTGGGATAGGGATCGGGATAGGGATCGGGATCGGGCATATTATGTAATCAAAATATTCTAGTCCTAATGACTCGGGGCACCCCAAAGCCTTAGAGGGTCCCCTTGCAGCACCGGTAAAATAAAATCTTATCATTTTATCTCAAATGACTCATCTGTGTTTACCCTTAGTAAACTATCAAGCTGACACATTCAATTTTTACTCGTATTTTAGATTTTGATAAAAACGGAATATAGGGCAAAACTATAGTCGAAATAAATGTTTTGAAAACTAAAACTTTATTTCCTTAAAAGAAAAACCAGAATATATATATATATATATATATATATATATATATATATATATATATATATATATATATATATATATATATATATATATATATATATATATATATATATATGTGTTGATTTTTACTTCTTCACGGATGGAAAAATACAATGTGTTTTCATTCCGGGTGTACATCCGTTAACTACTGTCGTTCTGAAAAGAACAGTTTTGCTGACGTTTCGCCAAAATCACATTTGGCATTTTCGAAGCTTTCTTTCTCGCGTCCGAATAGAGACTGAAGTGTTGGTGACTGCGACGCTTCCTTTTATTCCCCCACTCGGGGCCGAAGGTTATATCTGCGCAGGCGTTGGTCGTTATTTATGTTTTCCGGATGGTGCTGTTGTTGTTGCGCTAATTGCGCTTGAGTTCTTGCGATTTTAGATTTGTCTATTATTGTCTTCCATACTGTTGGTAGTTTTAATGATTCGTCCCTTTTATTTAAATCACCTTGCTTTTCAATTTCTATGGCTTCTCGGATTATTCTGGTCTTATAATGTTCTATATTGGCAATCTCCCTACACCCATCGAAATTCATTTTATGGCCGGTTTCCTGATGATGTAGGAATAAAGCTGAGGTTGTTTGTTTATTTCTGATGCTAAGTTTATGCTCTTCCACTCTTGCTGATATTCGCCTGTTAGTTTGCCCTACGTACAGCTTTTCACAGTCCTGGCACGGAATACTGTACACTCCGTGGTTTTCCAGTTTGATTTTATCTTTTGGGTTTCCGAGTAGTTTACCTATAGTTGTTTGTGGCTTGTGTATTGTTTTTATGTTGTGTTTCCTCAGAATTCTTCCGATTTTGTCTGTTGTGCCTTTTACATATGGTAAGACTACTCGTTGCTTTCCCGGTTCATATTTTTTGATGTTCGTTGTTCGGGAAACTTGTGCATTAATAGCTTTCTCTATGATGCGATTTGTGTAGCCATTTTTCTTTAAAGCACTAGATATTACCTTAAGTTCGTTTTGTCTCGTCTGTGTTTCAGTTAGTCGCACGGATCTAGATATTAGAGTATTTGCCACAGCTTGAATTTGTGCTGGGTGATGATGTGATTTTGCATTTAAATATCTGTCTGTATGTGTTGGTTTTCTATACACGGTGTATTCAAAATGTCCGTTATGTAGTTTTGTGACCAAAACATCTAAAAAAGGTAGTTTGTTGTTTCCCTCTAACTCTAGAGTAAATTGTATTCTGGGGTGGATTGAATTTACGTGAGTCAGAAATTTTTCGAGCTCTGCATGACCATGTTGCCATATAATAAATATGTCATCCACATAACATATCCATAATTTGGGTTTTAAACTTGCTTTCTCAAGAGCTTCTTTCTCGAAGTATATCATAAATAAATTCGCGACTACTGGTGATAGCGAGGACCCCATTGGAGCACCATCCATTTGTTTATACATTTGCCCGTTGAAAGAAAAATAAGTATTTTTGAGGCAATGCTCCGAGAGTTCTATTATATGTGCCTGGAAATCCTCGTTCATAGCAATCTTGTCCAATGCTTCATCGATGGGAATACTGGGATATAACGATTTGACATCTAGGCTTGCTATGATGTCGTTTTTTTCAAGGACGATATCTCGTATAATTCGAGTGAAATGCTCCGAGTTTTTTACAAATGAATCAGCTTTTTCTACAGTTGGTTGCATAATTTCAGAAAGGTATTTCTCCAGTTTTTGTAGCGGCGAATTAATAGCACTGACAATAGGTCTGATAGGCGCGCCTGGTTTGTGTATTTTTGGTAAACCATAGAGTTTAGGACATCTGCTCGACTTTTCCCGTGGTATGATTTTTTGTTGAATTTCGGGCTTTATTGGTGAACTTTTTATTTTATTTTTAATTGTTTTTTCTAGGTACGTTGTCGGGTCTGTCACGGTTGTCTTATCATACTAAAACTAGAAAAACTAACACCATACTTCAAAATGCTAGTGAGGCGTTATTAAAAGAACAAATCCATCAAACTAGAAAACAACTAGCCGAGACAGAGAAAGAACTTTTAAAGTTACACCTTAAACTAAGTAACATCATATACCCTTTATTGTGGAATCGCATAGAAACTTTGGCTTTTTGGCGAACAGAAACAAATAAGAATATTAAGACAGATAAACTTTCGAAAAAGTATGACAATCTTCTAAGAAAGTCGAGTCAGCCACAAAGATCGTCAGTAGACGTCGATAAATTAGTACATAATATATCATCCTACAGTCTCTCAGAAAGTGAAAAATCCATACTGAGTAAGGGTTTTAATTTTGCGATATCTCCTAAGGAAATCCCTAAAGAAGAAATAATAGCTGGAGTGGAAGCTGTCCTTGACTCCTCTGAAGAAACAAAAGCAGAGGAGATTCGACAAGAGGTGCAAGAATTTTAAGATCAAGCAAAACACCAAAACAAAACCTAAATGCCACTGAACAAAGAGCCCTAATAAACCTCCGAAAAAATAAAAACATCACAATCGTTCCAGCAGATAAAGGAAACGCAACTGTGGTTATGAATACTCAAGATTACGTACAAAAAATGCAGGATATCCTACAAGACAATTGTTATAGGCCTGTTCCAAGGGACCCGACAACGTACCTAGAAAAAACAATTAAAAATAAAATAAAAAGTTCACCAATAAACCCCGAAATTCAACAAAAAATCATACCACGGGAAAAGTCGAGCAGATGTCCTAAACTCTATGGTTTACCAAAAATACACAAACCAGGCGCGCCTATCAGACCTATTGTTAGTGCTGTTAATTCGCCGCTACAAAAACTGGAGAAATACCTTTCTGAAATTATGCAACCAACTGTAGAAAAAGCTGATTCATTTGTAAAAAACTCGGAGCATTTCACTCGAATTATGCGAGATATCGTCCTTGAAAAAAACGACATCATAGCAAGCCTAGATGTCAAATCGTTATATCCCAGTATTCCCATCGACGAAGCATTGGACAAGATTGCTATGAACGAGGATTTCCAGGCACATATAATAGAACTCTCGGAGCATTGCCTCAAAAATACTTATTTTTCTTTCAACGGGCAAATGTATAAACAAATGGATGGTGCTCCAATGGGGTCCTCGCTATCACCAGTAGTCGCGAATTTATTTATGATATACTTCGAGAAAGAAGCTCTTGAGAAAGCAAGTTTAAAACCCAAATTATGGATTCGTTATGTGGATGACATATTTATTATATGGCAACATGGTCATGCAGAGCTCGAAAAATTTCTGACTCACGTAAATTCAATCCACCCCAGAATACAATTTACTCTAGAGTTAGAGGAAAACAACAAA
Organism: Kuschelorhynchus macadamiae; assembly: GCA_030620095.1. Lineage (NCBI taxonomy): Eukaryota > Metazoa > Arthropoda > Insecta > Coleoptera > Curculionidae > Kuschelorhynchus > Kuschelorhynchus macadamiae. The sequence continues at coordinate 290,807 of JAUTXW010002911.1, read as the reverse complement.
CTACCTTTTTTAGATGTTTTGGTCATAAAACTACATAACGGACATTTCGAATACACCGTGTATAGAAAACCAACACATACAGACAGATATTTAAATGCAAAATCACATCATCACCCAGCACAAATTCAAGCTGTGGCAAATACTCTAATATCTAGATCCGTGCGACTAACTGAAACACAGACGAGACAAAACGAACTTAAGGTAATATCTAGTGCTTTAAAGAAAAATGGCTACACAAATCGCATCATAGAGAGAGCTATTAATGCACAAGTTTCCCGAACAACGAACAACAAAAAATACGAACCGGGAAAGCAACGAGTAGTCTTACCTTATGTAAAAGGCACAACAGACAGAATCGGAAGAATTCTGAGGAAACACAACATACAAACAAAACACAAGCCACAAACAACTATAGGTAAACTACTCGGAAACCCAAAAGATAAAATCAAACTGGAAAACCACGGAGTGTACAGTATTCCGTGCCAGGACTGTGAAAAGTTGTACGTAGGGCAAACTAACAGGCGAATATCAGCAAGAGTGGAAGAGCATAAACTCAGCATCAGAAATAAACAAACAACCTCAGCTTTATTCCTACATCATCAGGAAACCGGCTATAAAATAAATTTCGATGGGTGTAGGGAGATTGCCAATATAGAACATTATAAGACCAGAATAATCCGAGAAGCCATAGAAATTGAAAAGCAAGGTGATTTAAATAAAAGGGACGAATCATTAAAACTACCAACAGTATGGAAGACAATAATAGACAAATCTAAAATCGCAAGAACTCAAGCGCAACAACAACAGCACCATCCGGAAAACATAAAATAACGACCAACGCCTGCGCAGATATAACCTTCGGCCCCGAGTGGGGGTATAAAAGGAAGCGTCGCAGTCACCAACACTTCAGTCTCTATTCGGACGCGAGAAAGAAAGCTTCGAAAATGCCAAATGTGATTTTGGCGAAACGTCAGCAAAACTGTTCTTTTCAGAACGACATGACAGTAGTGAACGGATGTACACCCGGAATGAAAACACATTATATATATATATATATATATATATATATATATATATATATATATATATATATATATATATATGTGTGTGTGACAGATAAACAATTTATTATTTCTTCCATTTTTTTTATATTATTGGCTAATTGAGTCTAATTGTTCTTGAGAACAATTAAATCAGTATAACGTAAAAAAGTATGGGAGGCAATTTTGATTTTTGCCGTGCCCAATTTAAATGATAGGATACCAAGTCTGCTACTAAAATATGACTTTGAACCTTCTGTGTCTTCATCATATGAAGCACGTCGTCAACAGTTACTTTGTAACGATCTAAAAGTTACTTATATATTCAGGTATGTAGCTAAGAATAGGAAAATTTAATTTTTCGAATGGGTTCAAATTAGGTTTTGATTAAGATAGTGTTCGCATGTGTTCTTGGATTGTTAAATGAAATCTTTCGATTATGGAGTTGCTGTTAGAGTTCAAAGATAAGTTTAACGTAACGTCAATGAATTGTATAGAGTTTAGCAAATTCCTTCATTAGGGTCTAATTAAATTCAGTGCAGTTATCAGAGACAATATTTTCGGGTATTTTATAGTTTGAAACAAATTGTAAAAGTGATTGATAAACATATAAAACGGATAAACTAGGTACAATGAGTGCTTATCCAGATCGTAAAAATTATCACAAATACTTAAAGCTACATTACTACCAAATTTAAAAGTGTCAACATGAATGGTTTCAAATGAATTTTTCGGAGCGGGTGCAAGTTGTAGTTTTATTAATGACGAGTGACCTTCATATTTTACTTGTTGACAAAGAGAATAATTATTTACAAATATTCTAGCGTCCGTCGTTTAATTTAGGCCAATAATATTTATTCTAACTTGATGAATAGTCTCTTTGATACCTCTATGATTAGTGATACCTTCGTGTTGATTTTTTATAAAACTTTGTTTTGCTTTTCCACAACGCAAATTTGTTAGATTTACTAATTTATACGATACATGGTTAAAAGTGAGAGATATAAAATTACATATTTGTTTGTATAAAGTTTGTTTGTCATCATTTTAAAAATAAAAAACATATTATCCTTTTGGATCAGCGTTTTCTTATAAAAATTGAATTAGCTGTTTTTGATAAGACTTTTTTGTGACATAGATGTAATAATATAAATAATTACAAAAGTTATTAGGTCGTTTTTTTTGGCAGAGTTAATTGTCATGAAGGTCAAAATAGCGGTTTAACAAAGTGGTTAAGTTTAAATATTTGTTAAAATTTTCTGGAGTAAAATCCTTTTTTATGGAGGAAAATAAAAATAATGACATTTTATTTTTTTTATAGACTATGTAAATGCAATTATAAAACTAAATAAATAATATTATTAATAATAATAACAAATTATTCTGCAGGAATTTGAAAGTTTTTTACCTTAACCTCGATAGTCAAAACCAGGGTCATAAAGAACCTATGCGAATTGATAGAGAACGTTTTGAGGAATTTTGAACAGTGAATCCTGTCGATCTCAATCTCTGAAGTGACAACATCATCCTAGAGTCACTTTCAGCATCAGACCAACAAGAACAGTAGGCTCAAATGGCACTGCACGGCCGACATCACAATGACTTTAATCAGCCACAAATAGATAAGAAAGCAGAACAGGTGACTGAAGGATGGACAGCTGTTCACAGAGACAGAAGAATTTGTGATGCAATAGAGGAACAAGTTATTAACATACGGAGTTACACGAAATTCATCATCAAAAACCAATCAGTTGAATTCGATAAGTGTCGAATATATAGCTAGAGATCAGAGATTATACGATAAAAGCATATAATATCTGGTTGTACTTACCTAGCAAACACGGAGTACCTCCAGCGACATAACTAGGTTATGTCAAAAGGTTGCTAATAAATACGGGCTCCTGAACACTTTTGTGCCCAATTAGCAACCTAGTTCAGTGCTTGAAAATAATACCTTCAAACTGTATTATGACCAGACAATTATCACCGACAGACTGGTAAGGAATAATCGGTCTGATGTGGTACTGTTAAATAAGGAAACAAAGACAGCTTATTTTGTAGATGTCGCTGTACCCAACAATAGCAATGTGTTGTTCCTAGAGGTCCTCGTATTGTTCCTGGACACAGATCAGATAGATAACATCCAATCGGATACCCAACGACAACAAACCTGGCAATGGACAATGATGTTTTCATGACCGACATGTGACAGTGACCGAACCGTGCGAATGTTTCATGCATCACGTCTGGTCTATCAGACTAACTGCTTGCCGAACAACAATAGAATGGAGGACAGGACATCGCTCGCAAATCAGCAACAGAAAACAGATCAAGTGGAAATCATTGCGGTAGAACAGCATGATGTAAATCAGATCACTCCTGAGCTTGTCAATGATAATAGGACGAGAGAAGGAAATGTGGTCCTTAATATTTAATGCCAAATTAAGCCACATGACCTTCAGAGCTAGAAAAGTAACTTTTAGAGTACACAAATATTGATGCAATTGCCAACGCTGTATATTCTACAGGAACTAGGCTTACCAAGAGTCAGAGAAGACGTCACGGTTATTTCTTTTCATAAAGCTGAGCGCAGAATGAATAAAATTTTAGTAAAAGCAAGATGCACTTATATATAATGTGTGTTGGCATTTATGACAACAGAAAATCGTGTACAAGGAAAATTAGGAAAATTGACAACTACAGCGTAAATTGGATCATACACGTTCACTGACACTTGAACGTAAACTGTAGAAAAAAGCAAAACGCATAAAATATACCTCATACCTCAAAGAAAACTAGAAGAGCCTAGAAACTGTCGACCCATCGCATGCCTCTACACCTGTTGCAAATTTTGTACATGGATTGTATAATTACGAATCAATGTCACGCACCACCGAGCGTGGCTAGTACTTGGATGGGTGACCACCCGAGGAAAGGCGTGCTACATCTAGAAACGGTCTAATACTACTAGGTATTAGTTCTTTTAGCGATTTAATAACGAGCGTACTAAGACTACCGCGTCCTTGAAGTACACGTTGGGTACCGTGAAGTTCAACTTCATGTTTCGTAATTTGGAGAACGTCGGAAACTCCGACTCATAGAGTGCAAAGTCACTAAAATGACAATCACGGCTCAATATGACATTTTTCTTAAGCCATCGTGGTATGTCCATACATAATAAAAATGAATAGTGAATGTGGTATAATTAGTTCTGAAAGATATTATCGAGCAGTGAGGAATAAAGGAAGGTCTGAAAGGCTTCAATGAAAACTTAGTTGTGGATAGGTAATACTTAAGATTCGATTCACTGCAAGAGTATATGTCGATAGCTTGGAACTACTACAAAAAACCTTTTGTTGTATCTTCTACGTTGTCTTGCCGTGCAGATTCGGTAACAAGATCAGAAAGGGTATATTTCAGGGAGACTCCCTTACCCTCTACCCTTTTGTAGCTCGTTGCTCCCAATTTAGATGTCTCTTCGTAGGACCCGTGATTATGTGTGTGGACCTCCTGGAAACCGGAATCACAAGGTCACACAGGCATTTGATTTGGATGATCTTAAGCTCTATGCTCCAATTAACACAGATTCAGAACAGTCCCTAAAAATAGTGTTATACTCGAATATATAATAATATAGAATGGAGTTTGGCCTAGAGTTCTAAACTAATCTGATGTTTTCTTTAAGGGGCTGCTTTAGCGGCAAAAGAATTTGGCCATACTTTTTCAATCAACATGAAGACATATGGAGCTGACAAATTAAATCTCGGGGTAAAGCATCAGAACAGCGATTGTTTCTTCTTGATTACCAAAACCAGCCTCAACATGGCGTTTTTATATTGAAATATCGACACTGGAATTGTCATTTAAACTGATACATCCTTTTCTTAGTTAAGCTGGTTTAAAATTTGAAACCGAAAGGTTCCTCATAGCTTGCCAAGACGGAGTCATTAACGCTTATATATCGTAGTCAGTTCTCTAATATTGTGGATGTTGATGTGGTATATTACCATCTGAGACATTACTATTATATTGACGAAACTCCTATGCTACTTTATGTCCCAGAGAAGATTGGGGCTACAGTAAAAAATGAGAGAAAAATTGAAACTATGCTTTTCACACTACTTTTAGGCTCTAAGCGAATAAGCCTAACATTTTTATGTTGGGCGAACGAGATCACCTAATATTCTTCATTGAGTTCTCTACTACGGCGGACACCAACATAAATTTAAGAGAATGAAAGAAGAGAGCCAAATACGTCCAATTACGAACTATATGATCAAACAAATTTTTCTCATTATTGGCATCATATTGATACTTTCCTTAAAGAGGTTCGGAAAATTCCAACATATTGAGGCGTATTAGAACTTGTAATGGGAATACAGAAAGCTGTCGGTTTGGGGTCTCTTCGTTTACTGAGAAAGAAGAGATGAATTTGGTCGATCACCACTGACCCAGCGGACGCAAGTAGTAATTATCGTACGGTATTTGGTATATACAATTAACCGACAGACTGGTCCATCCTTCTCTATTCTAGGCGACTTGATGTAAGTTGAGGCGATTTTTCTCAGGTCATCTTACCATATTTACTGAAAAATTTCTATGCTTCTTCTATCATTCCAGAGTATCCATCGTAATGCATCCACTCCAGTTCTCTGTGTGCCGTGCGACGTGGCTAAATCATTGCCACTTCAATAAGCTACTTCTAGTTTTTATGTCGGTCACGATTCACTAGTTGGTTTTGTGGTCTCTCAATGTTATTTCTAATAACTTGCGTTCGATGGCTCTCTTCTTGTAACTTGTTTGTGTTTTTTTCTTGTCAGGGCCGTAGGTTACCATTGGAACAATGAATTCGTTGTAGAGTTTTACCTTCTTTGCCATCGGGAATTTTATATCTAGCATATGTTTTAATTTACCGTATACGGCCCATTCTAACCTGGTTCTTCTGACTATTTCTAAGTCTTGATGTCGCTTATCAAAAGAGATTATTTGGCCTAGGTATATATGTGATTCTACCTTTTCTGTTGTCTGTCCAAGAATTGTTATTTTTGTTTATTGTGTTGTTGTATTTGTCATACGCTTTGCTTTTGTTCTGTTCATTTGTAATCCTATTCTTCTGGATTCTGATTGTAGTTGTTCGAGCATCTCTGGGAGTTCTTCTTTATTCTTTGCAAATATTATAACATCGTCTGCAAGTCACAGGTTATGCAGGTACTCACACTGTATATTTATTTCTTTTCCTGTCCAATTTAATTATTTAAAGACATCTTCAAGTACCAAGTTGAATAATTTTGGTGATATATCTCCTTGTTTGACACCTCTCTCAATTTTGATTTTGTTTGTGCTTTCGAGAGCTTTTATTGACATTGTTGAGTTTATGTTGTTGATTAAAATTTTATTCTAACATTTCTCGTTGATCTAATTATTACCCAATATTCTACAGAATCAAAGGCCTTTCTAAAGTGAATAAATGCTATCCACCACGGTATATTGTATTCTAAAGTTTCACACTTATGTGTCTTACCGTGTGGAGGTGTTCAGTGGTGCTAAGATGCCCGCGGAAGCCTGCTTGTTCTCTCGTTTTATAAGTGTCTAATTTATGCTCTATTCTGTTATTATTCATGAATACGTTGTGGATTTGGGATAGGAGGCTGATCGGTCGGTAATTGTCTAGATCCGCCGGGTCCCCTTTTTTTGTATATGAGAACTACTATAGCCTTTTCCCAATCTTTTGGGATATTTTCGTACCATAGGCCTTTTTTAAATAAGTATTCAAGTTTTTTCTTGGTTTTCATATTAGTTTCTTCCAGTATTTCTGGAAGAATATTATCTTCTCCGGCTGCTCTGTTGTTTTTCATTTGTACTACTTTTTATAGTTCGTTTATTCTTATATCCGGCATTTCTTCCGACTTTACATTGATTATTTTGTTGTTTGCATTGTCATTTTTAATGTTTACTATTTCATTGTGTATTTTCCTTTCGTAAAGATCTCTATATAATGATTCCATCACTTCCAATATGTTCGCTTTGTCCTCCACCATCTCGCCATTTTTATCTTTTAATTTTATTACTTCCTTTGTATTTTTTTTTTAAATATTCTTAGGCCATTGTTATTTTCAATTAAATTCTCGGTCTGTCGTTCTTTATACTTCAGTATGCCTTGCTTTGACATTTTTCTTGATGTCTTATTAATTTCTACATGTTCGGGCGTTCCCCCTTTTCCATTTTTTATGAATTGCCTCCTAGGAGTTGTTTCGTTTCTATTGGTAGCTTGTGGTTTAAATTTTTTGTTTGTTTGGCTAGATGTTCTTGTAGGTTTTTTATATGTTTCAGTTTGCTCTTTTAATTTTTTGACGTCTATTATATTTGTTTTGTTTTTTATCTTCTAATCTCTTTCTAATATTGTATTTATGTATAACTTGCACCTTACCATCCTGTATGATCACTGACAATTGTGAATGGGTTGACGACGTCTATATCCTGTTTTATGTTTCTGGTCTGAAGATGACTCTCGTTTTGTTTTCCAGAAAATTTGTAAGCATTTTCCTTCTTTCGTTTTGTATAACCATTCCAAACTGTTCTGTCTATTTCTGTTGGTTCTGTGTTTTTCCCAGTTTTTGCGATGTTCTATTTTCTTTTAGGGCTTTTGATATGTCTTCATATACTTGATAGGCCTTGTCGTCGTTAGATGAAGAGGTAGGAGCGTATACTTGGATGAATTTAAGTATCCTCCCTCCTACGTTTTGTTCATCGGTTCCTTTGTGAATAATATATGTCCGGATTTAAGCTTATTACACTTATCCTCTACCCTGCGTCTTGTTTATATGCCAGTTTATCTTTTCCTATTCATACTCCAATTCAGCTAGTCGTTCCTCTGTTCTTATCGATCGGGCGTTATAAAACGCTATTGTTAGGTGGCAACTAATCCAGTTATTCTTGGTACCACTCGTTTGAGCCTTTTTCCAACCGCTGCCTTTGTTGGAGTTACTCAAACCGCTTGGAAATGGGGCCTGTTTGTATTGCTATATCCATTTGAGAGGTTTTGGTCATGAAAACGCCACGCCGGCCACGCATCTTGGTGAGTGGTTCAGGAATGGATGAGACTGGGGTTATGCCCCCTATTGGGAGTAGGGGAGGATCGTTGGTCGCATGGGCAAAGTCGCGTTCCTGAAATAAATCTATCCCTTGCCGGGCTTGCGTAGAAGTATCTATCTGCTATCCACAGCAGTGAGATATCTAATTGTTATTCAAGTGACATGTTAAATAAAAACTATAAAAAACTTATATTAATAGAAGCATTTACGAAATGATTACCACTGTAGTGTAAGTAGTTTAGAAATTATAATTGTCATGTTTTAATTAAGAATTCTATACCAATACATCTTCTAAGTTCACAATTGTAACTAGGACATTCCAGTTGCTAGCTTATTTCAGAAATACTTAATATTGACAATAAAAATAAGCTTTTGCCATTTTACTACTAAACGAACATGTAAAATATAACACTATAAATTACGAGATCTCGTTTATGATACTATAATAATCCTAGCAATAAAAATGAATATGACATTAACGGCAGCTGACCATAAAACTACATTTTTAAAGTATCCTTAACAGCAAATGTTAAAGAAACATAACGAAGATTTTATTTCCAGTTGTTACTATCTAAAACGAGCTTTTATTAAAATGTGTCTGTAAAGCTTATTAAGAATAGAAAATAAAATTGATCCTAGATTTTAATAAATGATACAAAGAATTTTAATTTGGTAAAAACCAAACTGCTCATTAAAACGATTGGAACACCTAACTTTTAGCATCATATTTAGCGCTGTGTATTTTTTTTTAAACTATAACTTTATTATTATTTAAAGCAATGAACATAATACTTATTCTCTCGCCCGCAAGAGGAACATTAGATGAGTTGTTAAAAAGAAAAAAAAATTATTATAGATTTTTAATAAAAGAACCTATGCATTTTATTTTGTGTCACAAACTAGAACGGGTAAACGGAATCCGACTAAAGTAATTCATATCATTTTTATACAGTGTGTTGAACGAGACTGCAAAAATTTTATAATTTCTAGTGTCGTGCATGTCTGTCATTTTTTTCGATTCACTCGGCATGTGCGTATGGAGAATAATGTCCTGCCTCTGGACGTATGGAGGTACAGACATAAAGAACACATGTTTTTTTTTATCGATATCCAATCGATGGACGGAATTTGGAAAATGTGTCATTTTGTTAAGACATGAAAAACGTCTTCAACTTAAACTGATAAACTTTATTGATATTAAAGGAGAAAGTTAATTTGGGACCTTAAGTTGTCGTGTTAAGTTGTCTGAAAAACATATAAATTTGAAAACCGATCTACTAAAATATATCTAATTTGGAGTGGAATTAATTTTGGAGTATGGATCCAAAAGTCAATTTCGTAGCTGGACAGCGTTTCGCAATATTTTATTGCTTTATCAGGACCCTACAATCATATAAAAGAAGGATAATGAGTATTGAATTAATGTTGCATGGTAAATTGTACCGATCATTTATGGAAAGTAATTCAATTAAAATCAATGTATTTAAATGTGATTAAATTGTACAGGGTGTCCCATTTTCGTAGGTTTTACGGGGTTTCCAGCTTATGAGTAGAGATAGAGAGATGCGGTTTTCGCGACACCGTGCTACTTTTCGATGAAACTAAAGAGGCCGCAAACAGATTTGCCCTAACCATTTTAGTTTCCGTGCTACAGGGTGATTTTGAAAATTTGTCATTTTCGGACACCCCCTGTAACTCAGCTATCGTAAAATATATTTAAAATGTTTCAACTGGTATTTATAGATTTTTTCACGTAGAATTCAGTGGCGTACTCAGATTTTTGCTGAGAGTCATAGTTTTTGACATATTGGCATAACCTACTGTTTTTTTAAATGGGACACCCTATATATTATTTTTTCATCTTATTCTTCGTGTCGAGAGCTTCTCAAAAACATACCATAAGTCATATTTATTTTCATAAATAACGTGAAAAAATGCATTTTTCTTTAAACGGATTTATGGCATATCAGATCAATCGAAATAAGAGAAGGTGGCTGTGGAGCCATGGAAAAAGTTAACAAATATTTATTAACGAAATAACAAAGTAACAGCATCAGAAAAAATTAGGAAGTAGGTAAAAGGTAAAAGGTAATAATTATAATTTCATTAAAACTACAAATATTGTTCAAATTGTAGACCATTATGTGTCCTACAAGTGTGACAAACTTTAAAAATTCTTTTTAATGCATTTTCTATTGTAAATGACTGTCTTTGTAACTCTGCAAAAGCGTTTTCGGTGGCCATTCTTAGTTGTTCTAAGTTTTCGTATCGCCTTACATAAACCTTGTTTTCTAAATAACCCCACAAAAAGAAATCTAAAACTGAGAGGTCAGGGGATCGTGGTGGCCATCGAACAGGTCCGTGTGTTCCTATCCATCTTCCAGGAAAATGGTCGTTAAGCCAGTTTTAACTTATTCTGGCATTGTGGGCTGGAGCTCCGTCTTGCTGGAAATAAATCCTATTTAGTTGATCCAAGGGAACATCATCCAAAATTCCTAATGTGTCTTCTAGGATTCGCACGTAACCAATCTAATTCAGATTTCCTTCATATATTTGGTAAACTATTTTTCGGTTGAAAATAAAACAGGAGACATTGAATCCAAATCTGCCCTGACGCTCCCTAGGAAAAATAACATGGTTGTTTTCTTGACTCCAAAATCGCGTGTTGTGTCTATTTAAAATCCCTGAACTAGTAAAATGTGCCTCGTCTGACCAAATAATCTTTTTTTCAAAATCGATATCTTCTGCCTTCATATTTATAAACCAATTGCAGAACTCCAATCTGCGCTCTGCATCACCAGGATGCAGATGATGCACTAGTTTGTATTTATAGGGTTTGAATTTGTGCTTTTTCAAAATTTTCTGCACTTTGGTTTTCGGTACACCCACCTCTTCGTCTATTTTCCTGCAAGATGTTTCAGGAGCTGTCTGAACGAGGGCTAAAACGTTGACCTCAGATTCTTCGTTGTCTTTATTGTAAGTTCGCGATCGAGGCTTGTTAAAAGATCCATATTGGCAAAGATTATTTTTAATTTTTTGAAAAATTCTTTTTTCTGGTTGTCTTCTCTCGGGATATCTAAGATAAAATAAAGCGAACCAATAAAGTCAAAATGGAGGAAGATAAAAAAGAACTAACCTGTTCAGATAAAGCTCTGCCGCCTGATCTGCATCTTCATTAGACAATATAAAACACGCGTTCATATCATATTTCTCAAAATATTCAAATTTTTGATTCTGAGCCATATTAAAAACAATAATTATAATAGACGTCAAGAAAAATTTAAACGCAATAATGCCAAAAATGACAGCAGTAATGGCTGCCTGATCATATTTTTGTTGGCGTTGCCATGGCTACCACAGCCACCTTCTCTTATTTCGATTGATCTGCTATGCCATAAATCCGTTTAAAGAAAAATGCATTTTTTCATGTTATTTATGAAAATAAATATGACTTATGGTATGTTTTTGAAAAGCTCTCGATACGAAGAATAAGATGAAAAAATAATATATAGGGTCTCCCATTTAAAAAATAGTAGGTTATGCCAATATGTCAAAAACTATGACTCTCAGCAAAAAATCTGAGTATGCCACTGAATGCTACGTGAAAAAATCTATAAATACCAGTTGAAACATTTTAAATATATTTTACGATAGCTGAGTTACAGGGGGTGTCCGAAAATGACAAATTTTCAAAATCACCCTGTAGCACGGAAACTAAAATGGTTAGGGCAAATCTGTTTGCGGCCTCTTTAGTTTCATCGAAAAGTAGCACGGTGTCGCGAAAACCGCATCTCTCTATCTCTACTCATAAGCTGGAAACCCCGTAAAACCTACGAAAATGGGACACCCTGTACTAGCCTATTATTAAAATTTTATATAATACAAAGTTACGAAAAGGAAAAAAAATAGTAATTTTACAAACAACAGAAGAGACATACAACAATTTAGTTTTTTTTAAATGTATAGATACTTACTTACTTACATTTTCGACCTTTGTTGTCATTAAAATAATAAATATCGACAAAGGTAAATTCATTAATGGTAGTAATAGCTTTAAGTAGAAATGGACCTATAATTTAGGCGTACAGAAAATTTAAACAAACATCACGATTATTCTGGTATGTTCAATCTATTTGTAACTGTTAAATTATTTCTCTTTTCAGCACTAAAAAAAGAGTTTACTGTTTTTTTTAACTTTGCGATCTAGGAGACTAATAACGATTTCATTTCAATCATTTTAATTTGCCGATTATATTAAAGTAAGCAGTGTTGAGAATGTCTACGTCGCGTCGGTTCTCTTATTAACCGCATTTTTATTTTTTTGTATGAAAACAATCTCCGACAAAAATCTTTTTTTTCATACATAGGTTGAACATCCAGTATTTCTGTATCATCCAATGTGAAATTATGCCCCCTATCTCTTTTGTGTTCTGCCAGAGCTGTAGGGTTTTCATTTTAAGATAATTCTTTTGATCTCATTTATGTTCCCTCATTCTGCCTTTAAAATATTTTCCTGTTTGTCCAATATAATATAATAAATTGAGTCTATAAAGCATAAAAAACGCAGTTTTGTGGACTTACTTTGTATATACTACTTAGCTTCCAGTCAAATTTGTGTTACTTACCTAACTAACTTACTACCTAAACCCCACCTACATCTTAATATTTATCACCCTCAGAAATAAATAAATTCACAGAAAAAGTATATGTATAATTAAAAAATCTAATATTCTGGGTAAACCTAGTTACCTACTTTATATATTTATAAAAGGTAAACATACTTCTCTTTACGGCTTTTACTGTAAATCACCTAACTAAAACTAACGCGAACACATAAGAATAGCTTGCTATGTTTCCTTCTGATGTGGAAGTAAAAACGTAGAAGGGGTAATAATAAAAACTGGTGAAACTTTCGGAACATAAAAAAGTTTTTATACTTTATACATTCTTATGCCGTTTTGAAAACCCTGTTAAACAATACCGAGAGAAGACCAAAGGAATCTACAGGGAGATAAATAAGAAATTCCAAGATTCCAAAAAAAAATACATAAGAAACTCCAAGATTCCAAAGAAAAATACATTGAAAAAAGAAACAGTTACATACAAACCTAGCACAAAAATGTATACACGAAAAACTCTCAAAACAAAACAAATTTTTCCCAAGGTTTTCCTCGACAACAAAGTAATCGAGACACACGACAGGACTGTACATATGAAAAATATCAAGCATCAACCTAACAAAACAACTAATGCTAAAAATACTTTGCAGATGTTCCTTAATCATGGCTCAGGAAATCAAAATTAAAAACCGGAGACACAATCCAGAGGTCCTACCCCTCAAGCCGGGAGCAGCAAGAATACAAACTAGCACTCACGATTTCATCCATTACATCGACCAAAAAACTATCAAACGAAACAAACTTCTCCCAAAGGTCTCCACGAAAATAGTAAAAAAACCGACAACAAAGCAACTATTGACACACACGGCAGGACCGTACATATGAACAATATCAAGCATCAACTTAACAAAACGGCTAATGCTAACAATACTTTGCAGATGTTCTTTAATCAAAGTCCAGGAGATCAAAATTCAGAACCTGAGAGACAATCCAGGGTTCCTACCCTTTAAGTCGAGAGCAGCAAGAATACAAACAAAATCACGATTTCATCCATTATATCGACCTCCAACCTATAGCCGAAGAAATCGAAACCCTAGAAACCCAGTACGAAGCAATAAGCACCGCTATACAGAATGGCCTAAACTATCCCTACTTTGTCAGTCTACAAAACTTCGACCAAAGCCTTCAGTACCTCCTAAAAGCAGAACAGAGAAAATTATCCCAATAAACCCGACATTCAGACCTACAAGAGGACTTCTGAATAGACTAGGAAGCATTATAAACCATCTCCGGGAACTTTAACCACGACAATGCCGAGAAATACGAAGCCACCATTTCTTCTCTAAAACAAGATCAGAACAACACATGTAATGTAATCTAAATGACGTGGTAAAAGATACTGATCACATATTTAGGAAATACGCATCAAATGAAATTGTTTAATGGCAATATAATAGAAATGGATTTCGAAATCAAATAGATTTTTTAGAAGTCATTATCTCGAATCAAATAAAATTTATTTCAAATTGTATGGCATTAAAAGTATCTAAAATTGTAAATATAGTTCAAAAGTAAATTAATATTAATATGTATGGTAAGTCATCCAAATATCTAATAACAAGTATTTTTAAAATAATTTCTCCCCAATTAAGAAATGAGTTAAAATCTTAATTTTTTTCAGCTCTCTCATAAATTTAACACTTTGATTGTTAGTGTTCATTAAGTTTTAGGTTTCAATGACTTTAAAAAATTACCTGGGTCTCACCAACCTATTTTACAAGTTTAAGAGTCGTTGATTTGACATGCGTTCTGATAATAAATTAGTGCATATAGGTGTGTATAATATGCTATATAAATGTACTTTATATAAAATGATTCTAGATATACTGGAGAAATTAAGAATTTAAAAGATAAATAACTAGTTTTGTGATAAGAAATGCATTTTTTTTCGCATCGCATTTGTTTACATTGTATTAAAAGATCGTTGTTTAAATTTACTAACCAAAAACTTTTTATTAATACTACTATTTAACTCCTTGAGAAAGAACAAACAATTTTAAAGCTAACCTATATATATATATATATATATATATATATATATATATATATATATATATATATATATATATATATATATATATATATATATATATATATATATATATATATATATATATATATATACAGTGTGTCCCAGATTCGCTTCTCTATACCGGGATCTCGGCTCCTATTATACCTATAGCACAGGTTAAATGGGGAAAATTTTAGAGGAAACTTATTGCATTCGATATCTGGCTTCAGATTTACGATCGATCAATAAGTTTGGGAAATATCGGCGAAAAACCGAAAATGGTGGATTTCGTTTTTCGCCAGTATATCCAGAACGGTAAATTTGACAGCTGTCAAAATGTGACATTATTCGGACACTTTTTTAGACAAATAAGATGGTGTATACGACACGTCTTCATTGTTTTTTGTTAAGCCGCAACCCGCCTTAACTTTCATTTTTCTTATGACCGCCACATTGGATTTTTCGATTTTTGGAAAGAGCCTAAAATTTCCAGTCTAGTGATTTCTCACAAGTGCATTAAAGATTTTAGTGTCATCAAAATATCACACTTCTTAAATTAGGTTTCAATGGTTTTAAAGGAGGCCATGATTTATTTGTCACAAGATTACATTAATGAGTAAGTAATGTATTGAACGCATTGAATTTTCAATACAACATGAACGTAAATAACGACTTAAAAAATCTAAATGAGCTTAAACTACTTTGTAAGTGGGTAACATTAATTTACAAATCTGCAAAATGACGTCCATTTGCATCGAGACATTTTTGACAATTGGTGAGTGTATTTCGGTTAATATTTCTAAATGTGTTTAGAACTCTTTGTCTCGGGATTTCTATGGTCACGGGGGGATCAAATTCATAGATTTCATTCTTCGTGTGACTTCAGGGGTAGAAATCCAAGGGCGACAGGTCAGGGGATCTAGGAGGCCAAGATATTGGACCATTTAAAGAAATTATTCTTTCGTCAAACTGCTCTCTTAAGAAGTTCCTGACTTGAATGGTATTGTGAGCCGGACATCCGTCTGGTTGAAACCAAGTTCTTCTTAATTCATCTTCCGTTAGAATAGCTCGTTATGCTGGTACAACCTGGTTTCGCAAAGCTCTAGGTAACTCTGCCCGTTTAGATTGTAGTCAAACA
The DNA here is from genome assembly GCA_030620095.1 of Kuschelorhynchus macadamiae. NCBI lineage: Eukaryota > Metazoa > Arthropoda > Insecta > Coleoptera > Curculionidae > Kuschelorhynchus > Kuschelorhynchus macadamiae. The sequence continues at coordinate 274,848 of JAUTXW010002911.1, read as the reverse complement.
AAAATGGTCCAATAAGTCGGTTTCCTGAAATGATTAATAATTTATAAATAGGTGCCCAACAGTCAAAGGCGGCAGGGTCGGCCGGGTGGAAATAGAAACTATAAATTATAAAGGTAATTATCTTTATTAAAAAGTAGATATTTTCTTTCCAAAAATAATTATCGAAACATCCCATAATGAATGCGCTTGTATACAATTGAGACTATTCAGCTTTATTATGACAAAGAAAAACATATTTGCTTAGCGGGAATGGCGGTATTGCATATTAATTTCGGAAATACTAAATCAATTTATTTCAATGATATAATAATCTTAAAGAAGTACACCGTGCCTTAATAAAACACAAAATATCAAAAGAACAAACCCCTTGCGCTTTAAAATTTAAATTATTCGGAAATACAGCTGAACGCCTTTCTATAAATCATAATGCAAATCGAAAAATAATTCAACATTTGATTAATATGATATTTTTTTCATAACGCAAGAACTAGGCTTCCCGGGTAATAATAAATCATTAAATTCAGACAATCAAAATAATTTTAGAGAATTAGCTAAATCTGCAGAAAATTTGGATAAAGTGGTAATAAATTTTTAGAACCCAATTCTATTTTTATAGGTTCTTCGAAACTACAATACAAAGTGATTGAATAAAAATGTAATACAATATCAAAAAAGTAAGTTGACTGACTAGAGTAGAACTCTTTTAGTATCATTAAAGAACTAAACGAAAACAAAAAGATTATTATTTGACCACCATTTGGTGGCTATTTAAAAAGATTTGTTAGATTAACTTATCAATGATCCCACACCAAACGTTACTTCCAAATCTGATTTGTAGACGTCTCTTTGCCACTTCGTAAGGATTTTGCACAGCCCAATGATGACGGTTGTGCCTAAGGCTCCACAATTCGTGAACCTGCTCTCATCGGACCACAAAACATGATTTACAAAATCAGGATTTTCATTACATCCTAGTATACCACTCACAGAACTGTAGTCGTCTTGGAAAATCAGTTTCCTTAAGTCCTTGTACTATTATGGGTTTGATGGATGGTACTTATTCTTTTTTAAAACTCTCTGTTCTGTTGATTTTGGCACATTAGTTTCCTGTTCTACATTTCTTACCGATGCACTAGGGTTTTCATTATTATCTTGTAAAATGTTTCTGTCTCGATTTTCATTGTTATTATTGTATCCGCTTCTAGGTTGTTCGAAGGCATCATGGTTAATTAAATTAACTACGATTTTCCTGAATTGGGTTTTATGAGGCTGCCGTCGTTCGGGGTACATCTCCAAATACTTTGCTGAGGTAATGTCGACGTTTCTGTATGATTGAAAGTACAGAGCTAACATATCAACCTTTTCTTCATTTGAATACGGAATGCCGGCCCTTTTTGTATAGGTTTTGACAATTTATGTGTCAGATTTATAATTTTATTGGGATACAAGCGTACCTACCACTTATTAAAACACAGCTTTGATACTTTCAACTATTTAACTTAACGTCAAAGTCAAAATCCAATTTTGTTACAGATAAATCATGGCCTCCTTAGAAAAGCATTGAGAGCTAACATTACTTTAAATCATGGCCTCTTTAGAAAAAACTGAAACCTAACTTTACGAAGTGTAATATTTCGATAATACTAAAATCTTTAATGCACTTGTGAGATATCTCTGGACTGGAAATTTTAGGCTCTTTCCAAGAATCGAAAAATCGAATATGGCGGCCATAAGAAAAATGAAAGTTGAGGCGGGTTGCGGGTTAACAAAAAACAATGAAGACGTGTCGTATAAGCCATCTTATTTGTCTTAGAAATGTGTCCGAATAATGGCACATTTTGGCAGCTTTCAAATTTACCGTTCTGGATATACTGGCCAAAAACGAAATCCGCCATTTTTTGTTTTTCCCCGATATTTCCAAAAACAATTGATCGATCGTAAATCTGAAGCCGGATATCGAATGCAATAAGTTTCCTCTAAAACTTTCCCTATTTAAACTTTGCTGTAGGTATAATAGGAGCCGAGATCCTTGTATAGAGAAGCGAATCTGGGACACACTGTATATATATATATATATATATATATATATATATATATATAAATTTGAAAAACAAATTTCTTGGGATGAGGTTTATACAAAAAATAAAACAAAATTATTTCATATCCTTGTTTTTTTTTTCTACAGATTCTACAAAATTAATTTTAACTCAAATTTTTGTAAATTTAACGTGAAATAATTTCTGCCTTACTGTACACAAGATCATTGATAATAACTAAAAATAGCCGAAACATTTGAATTTATAAAAAAACATGAAAAAAAAACAAAGATATGAAATAATTTTGTTTTATTCCTTGTATGAACCTCATCCCAAGAAATTTCAAAAAATTCAAAAAAATATATATAAAAAAGGTTCAAGAAATATTCTACAACTATATATATATATATATATATATATATATATATATATATATATATATATATATATATATATATATATATATATATATATATATATATATATATATATATATATATATATATATATATATATATATATATATATATATACATATATATATATATATATATATATATATATATATATATATATATATATATATATATATATATATATATATATATTATATATATATATATATATATATATATATATATATATATATATTTTACGAATGTCTAAGTAAAAGTCATTATTTCAGGTTTTCAGTTTTATAGAACTGAAAAAATTTTCTCTTTTGTATATATATTTTACAATTACATAAAAAAGTTAATAATGTATATGAATAAAACTAATACCAATATATCTGCTTAATTATACTTTTATCCAAATTACCAGTTTTTATTAAACCTAGTAATATTTTAACTATGTGCAAAAAATTTTAGTAATAAGCAGCTTTTTCAGTGTTGAATGCAGATGATCATTTAATTTAAGAAGATTATATCAAACCTAAAAATTGTTTTTTAAATACATTTTTAAACCAGAAAACATACATTAAATTTCAGCTGTTCCTATTGAAAACTTTTGATATACATACCGACAAGTTTTAATATTCATTTCTTTCTATTTAAAATCAAAACAGTAAATACTAAAAAATCCTCATAAACTCGAAAAGTGTTCATGGTGAATTGGCTAACTAACATATTTTATTTTAAATTAAAAACACTGACATTCTGGTGTTCTAATAGACATAAAACTAATTTGTTTTGTAAATTATATTAAAAGTATTCATCAAAATTAGATGTGAGGAAAAAATAAAATATTTAAACATCTCCAATACAGAATACTTTATACTTCATTATTTAATTGTTATATCTTAAAAAATGGTTTCTAGTTTCCGTTCTATACTCAAAATATATATATAACTAATATGTAGGACGTGAGTTTTTTATCGTCTTTCAAGCAAGTAATTGCCTTCAGGGATCAGTTTAATAAATGCTGAAAAGCAAAGTAAGATGATGGAATGTTTCTTAATACAAATATGGGGTTGCTTTTTATACTGAATATGTTAGGTAATGGTATTGAGCCCTAACTACTATTTACATAAAGTTTACAAAAGTGTTTTCTATATATCCTTAACTCATACAGCCTTTAACAAGGTTTCAATATATCAATGGTACGTCTGAAGTCCTTAAGGACTTGTAAGTTGATTTTAAGTACATTTAGCGGAATTTGCTGTGCTTTTAACTAAAAGCCGTTCAATTAGTCACAAACGTATGCTTATAAATATAATTTTATTAATTAAAAAAAATGTAAGACTACAATATATATAAAATTTATATATAATATATTCAACAATTTTGAATATAAATATATATGTTTTAAAAAAAATGTAAACCACTTCAAAACATTTATTATTTCTACAAACTATTGAACTATAGCTTTAAATGCAATTATTTTATAAATTTTTCATGGCGAGTTTTGAGTCACAGTGAATTTTCTACTTGTGTCAATGTCCCCTGTTAATTAATCCAAACAATAAGCCATTAATTTTTAAGTATCCACTTTATTATTATTTTGGATTTGTTAAGCAAATTCTTAAATTGTTGTCTAATCGTTTTCCTCCAGTGTCACTATTTTTTTAGTTCTTTCTGTCAATACTGTTTCCAGTAAAAATTATTAAAAGATTAAATAATACTTCCATATATGTTAGGTAATGGTATAACAGACATGTAATAACTAAAACGGTTTCATATTTTGCAACTTAAAACTAGCGGTTTAAAAGACGAAATTCAAATCAAAACAAAATATGTCATAATTGCATTTTCTAGATGCAAAAACGGTATTATGCTAAATAATTTCGAACACAGGGACAATTTATTATAAAGGTATAAGATGTATGTCAATTCGAAACCACTTTGAAATAAGCTGCGCTGCAAGTTCATACAATGAAACGTTTTCGAGTGTTAGGTGAGCTATTTCACATGGTATTATAAAGTTTAAACTTACACCAAAAATTCTAAAATCTCGTTCGTAAGCAAGAACTATAAATTCCTACTTGTGGCAAAATGCAGTGAGTAGATTTTCTTACTTGGTTGAAATTTTAGCAAGTTAAAAAATGTTTTATTATTATGTTTTGCTATCGTAATATCACTAATTTTCTTTAGGAAAATTTCTTTAAACTCAATGGTTATAATTCCTCAAAACTAATATTATTGTCTGCGAAAATATGCTTAGAATTTGCAAAATGCTGTTTATATATTTTCCACAGATCTTGTAACATTAAGTGTAATTTAGCTTCCTTTTCGTGAAAGAAGAAAATCATATTTTTTACACATTTGTCAACGTACAGAACCATCACCCCCTTTTATTTTCTACTTTGTAAAAAACAATATGTAGATATAAATTGTATTTACTAATCTCACTCAATGATGTCTAAAGCTCCTGAGAGATGAGACGTTCGTTTCTTTATTTCTATAGTGTTTTGATTTAGTTCCTACAATGGCATTTCCCTTACGTTATAAAGATTATTGTTTCGAGAAATTTAACAAATAATGTATGGGTTGTGAAACTTATAACTATACAGTTTTTTCAAAAGACATGTGCCTCCTGGGGGATTTCCTCACCCAAAAATTAAACTAAAAGTCTATATCAACGTGGGTCCGATTGCGCTTCGTTTCTGAGATACAGGGTGTTAAAGATTTTCTATTTTTTTGGTTTATTCCAAATGTGGCAATACGAATCAAAATTTAGAAGTGGAAACTTATTTAAACTAGCACATATTTCACTGATAAAAATTCGTGAAGAGTTTCACTAGGGGAGTGCGTGTAGGTACTCGCTGCAATAATTTTCTAACAAAAAAAATGCGCGCCACTGGCTTTTTTATCTTTTGTTACCATAATTTTGTAGACTGTTTTGTGTTTGTTAAAAGTTACCTCTGGATATTTTCTCGATTTCGTTCTCTTTTATAAGAAAAATACATTTTATTGGACTGAAGATCTTTTTTTCTTAAAATAAATTTTAAAATATCCCTAATTTAATATATTTACCTAAACGAGATTACATGAAGTGTTGAAAGTGGCCTCCATCAGCTTCATTACAAGTCCTCAAACATCGGCGCAAAGATCTTGTTATTCTGACACAAATACGAGGATTTTGCCGAACTGTAACAAATGCCATTTCAATCCGTCGTAAAATGTCTGCAAATTTTTGTACTGGCGTCTTGTATACAAGCTTCTTTAAATTCTCCCAAAATCCAAAAGATTCAAGACAGGGACTTTTTGGTGGCCATGCTACTGGACCACCAGGGCCAGTCCATCGATGCCTGTATGTTTCCGTTAGAGGTACTCCCTAAAACTAACAGCAAAATACGCCCATGCTCCATCGTGTTGAAACCACATTCTATTTATCATTAATACAGGTCATAGCGCGGGAAGATTATTCATCAGGAAATTTAAATATGGCACATGATTGAGTCTATGTGGAAAATAATTGGACCAATAATTTTATTTCCAATAATACCAGGCCAAATATATACAGCAAACTCATACTGCGATTTTGTTAATTTTAGTAAATAGGGGATTTATTATTCCTTTTTTGTAAATGTTGCTTCGTGTGTAAAAAGAACACGAGGAAAGACATGTTGGTCGTTTTCCAACTTATTTAAAAGTCACTGGTAAAATTCTTATCTAGGCCCATAATCTCTCGGCAAACGTTTTTGAATTCGTGTGTAGTAGTATAATGTCAGTAATTGTTGTTCTTTCTGCGTACAAAAGATACGGAAAAATTTCTTATTTCGTTAGAAACGGCCATAATACTTATAGTGGGATTACGTTCCACCTCATTGAGAACTGATTCCTCAACCCGCACAGTTCATCGGTATCCTCTGCGCACAGAATTGGGTTATAAAGGCTTTAAGGTGCCGGTTTCTCTTAAATATCTGCAGATATGTTCAAAAGTATTTTTGGAGGAGGGCGTTCGTTTAGAATATCTGTCGTGATAAATTCTCGCTGCTTCTCTTTTATTTTGTCTTGCTTCACAATAAACTAATAACATATAGGTTAATTCAGCCGAGGTATAGTTGACATAAGGCATTTTAAAGATATGTAATATTTAATAAACGCAACAACCATGGTAACGTGGAAAAGCTAATCTCTTGGAACTAGGAATGCAACAAACTATTAAACACTTAAATCTAAGAAAGGAAACAGAAAACTAGTTAATTGCTAAATTTAAAAGTTAAACTTCGAACGAACAAATTCCTGAGTACTTAAATCTAAGAACGCAACAAATTCCTGAGTACTTAAATCTAAGAATGGAACCACGAAACTAGTTTTTTTGTTAAATTTAAAAATCGCTATCAACCGTATCTAAGACTTTGACAAGTAAAAGACAATAACCCGTTCTGATTGTTTTATTCAACCCAGGTCATGGCATACTAGATTTTTTTCGGATTAAGATCAAGCTTAACTTAAAAGAAATAAACTAAATTGCATTTTATTATAAAAGAGATCGAATTCGACAAAATATCTTTACAAGGTAACTTTTAGCAGGTACTAAGCAGCCTATATAATTATGGTAACAAAAAATAAAAAAGTGAGTGGCACACATGGTTTTTTTTGTAGAAAAGTATTCCAGCGGCAGCCCATACGCACACCCCTGGTGAAGCTGTCTACGCATTTTCAACAGCAAAATATGTGCTAGTTTAAAGAGCTTTCCACCTCTAATTTAATTCGGATTGCTACAGTCGTTTTGAAGAAATTTGGAATAAACCAAAATAATAAAAAAATCTTTTAACTTCCTGTATCTCAGAAACAAAGCGAGATCGGGCCTATGTTGATACTTAAGGCTAAATATATTTATCGTTATCCCTTATGATCAAAAAATAATCAAATTAGAGGCGCCAAACTACTAATAAATTTCATATATAAATTCTTCCATTCTTTAAACGGGAACCTAGTAAACATTTACCTTACAGGAAATCGAATCAGATATAGTAACGTCCGAAGAAGCTACTGTGTAGTGAAACATGTTATGGGTTGCTAAGAGATACAGTGAAAGTGTTTGTAAACAATATTTTGCCTGACATTATTCCTAGAAAATGATGGAAAACAATTTAAAAATTTGTAAAGGCATTAAAAATCATTCACATTATTATATACGTCGGTTTAATATTTCCTTATTATCAGTAGGAATTATTATTATTAAAAAGACAATTATTAACAAACTTGTTGACGAGTAGTGAAAAAATAGGTTTTTAATTCAATATTGTACAACAATATTCTGTAGCTAAGCACTTCTTTTTTTGCTCGTTATAGGTATTTTTCGCCCCACAAAACAAAAAATATACAAAATTCAAGATGAATTTGTGCATATTAATCATTTTGATAGAGTGGGACGAACAGAAAGCAAAGTGTGAAATGTAGAGCAAAGTTAAAAAAATATTTTAAATTAAGACCCCTCTAGAAAAACTAAATTAAATTTTCTTTGCATTATTTATGTCATTATTTTGTCTGTGATGCACATGTCGGCTGTAATCAGATTAATTTATTATCTTTAGAACATACGTTGTTTAATTATTATTATCGGTAAATCTATTTATTCATCAGAACTAGGACTTTTTAATGTAATTATCTAGATAAATGTAAAATGTTCATCAATTTTTCTCCACGAAACATTGAGTCTCTAATACCTAGTGCAATAACAATATTATTATTATTTTATATTTTAGTTGTAGGGTTTAAGTTTTTTTATAACATCTTCTTGAAATTTCCTTTATGGAAATTCAAATTGGAAAATATATATGCTTACAATAATGTTATGCTTCATAATTTATTTAAAAATTTTTCTTATTTATGATTTCATTGTGCAGAAGCCGGAAACAATATACTGGTGAATAAAAAAATAAGGTGAATATTCTTAATTTATTCAGGTGAAAATTAAACATCCTTATAGTTTTGAGAAAATATGTGTTATGTCACTTAATCGTCATTCGTGGATAGTTACCAAGAATACGCCTTCCAGAAGCCAACTAGAAAAATTCAAAATTAATCAACTATTCCTCTAAATCATATGTCGATACATATTAGACGGTTTAATCCACATTTAATACACTTTTTAATAACCTATTTTGCTCATATCTCCATTTAGAGCGAACTTCGGTTTCGCTATTTTATTTGCTTTCACGCTTTTATACATTTATTTTAAATTTATCATTCCAATCGAAATTTCCAATAAAATAGGCAAAATACGCTAATTTGTCAAAAAACACCATCTGGCATTCGGCACAAGAACTTAAACAAAAGATTTCACGTCACCTGATAATCCCGTAAATTTTCTTTTTAACGAGACCATGTTTGTCAAAATCCTTAACTCGAAGACTTAAAACGGAATTTTCTGCAAACGAAACGTTGAGCTTCCTCCATCCTTTAATTGATATCTTAGAGAAAAAATAACGGTTTATAAAAGGTATTTATAACAATCGAACACTATAACATACCCACTTTAGGTTCATACCAACTGAGCATATTTAAAAAAAAATCGAAGTTTCTAATTGAACAATGGGGTTACGCCCATCAGTAACCGACCTAAAAGCCTGAAAATAATTTCCAGGGATATCTATTGGTAATATTAAAATTAATTTTCTTTCCCAACAAATTTTGATTAAGATTTACCCAAATATATATATATATATATATATATATATATATATATATATATATATATATATATATATATATATATATATATATATATATATATATATATATATATATATATATATATATATATATATATATATATATATAATAAGCAGAAAAAAACCTAAATTAAAAACTAGTCGCAAAGTATAAATGGGAAAACATAATTATGTAATACCCGTCCTAAGTAATTTTTACCCCAATAGAAAGGTAAAAAAATGAAATAAGGCCAACCAAATACGAAAACTAGGACACTGTATTTTTATTTGGTTTCTTTAGCGTCAGAGTCTGCAATAAATCTTCTAAACTTACTTCGACAAAGAAATGCATTAGCAAGCTAAATAAATGAACTCACTCCAACTGGATCGAAATGGTTCAGGAAGTTCAAGGATTTATCAAACTTGACATATTTTCTCTACAAAATAAAATAACATTTACAAATGTTTATTCTAAAATATTTGTGTTTGAGCAGTACGTATAGGGTATCCAAATATATTTGGGTAAATCTTAATCAAAATTTGTTGGGAAAGAAAATTAATTTTAATATTACCAATAGATATCCCTGGAAATTATTTTCAGGCTTTTAGGTCGGTTACTAACTGGCGTAACCCCATTGTTCAATTAGAAACTTCGATTTTTTTTTAAATATGCTCAGTTGGTATGAACCTAAAGTGGGTATGTTATAGTGTTCGATTGTTATAAATACCTTTTATAAACCGTTATTTTTTCTCTAAGATATCAATTAAAGGATGGTGGAAGCTCAACGTTTCGTTTACAGAAAATTCCGTTTTAAGTCTTTGAGTTAAGGATTTTGACAAACATGGTCTCGTTAAAAAGAAAATTTACGGGATTATCAGGTGACGTGTGAAATCTTTTGTTTAAGTTCTTGCGCCGAATGCCAGATGGTGTTTTTTGACAAATTAGCGTATTTTGCCTATTTTATTGGAAATTTCGATTGGAATGATAAATTTAAAATAAATGTATAAAAGCGTGAAAGCAAATAAAATAGCGAAACCGAAGTTCGCTCTAAATGGAGATATGAGCAAAATAGGTTATTAAAAAGCGTATTAAATGTGGATTAAACCGTCTAATATGTATCGACATATGATTTAGAGGAATAGTTGATTAATTTTGAATTTTTCTAGTTGGCTTCTGGAAGGCGTATTCTTGGTAACTATCCACGAATGACGATTAAGTGACATAACACATATTTTCTCAAAACTATAAGGATGTTTAATTTTCACCTGAATAAATTAAGAATATTCACCTTATTTTTTTATTCACCAGTATATTGTTTCCAGCTTCTGCACAATGAAATCATAAACAAGAAAAATTTTTAAATAAATTATGAAGCATAACATTATTGTAAGCATATATATTTTCCAACTTGAATTTACATAAAGGAAATTTCAAGAAGATGTTATAAAAAAACTTAAACCCTACAACTAAAATATAAAATAATAATAATATTGTTATTGCACTAGGTATTAGAGACTCAATGTTTCGTGGAGAAATATTGATGAACATTTTACATTTATCTAGATAATTACATTAAAAAGTCCTAGTTCTGATGAATAAATAGATTTACCGATAATAATAATTAAACAACGTATGTTCTAAAGATAATAAATTAATCTGATTACAGCCGACATGTGCATCACAGACAAAATAATGACATAAATAATGCAAAGAAAATTTAATTTAGTTTTTCTAGAGGGGTCTTAATTTAAAATATTTTTTTAACTTTGCTCTACATTTCACACTTTGCTTTCTGTTCGTCCCACTCTATCAAAATGATTAATATGCGCAAATTCATCTTGAATTTTGTATATTTTTTGTTTTGTGGGGCGAAAAATATAACGAGCAAAAAAAGAAGTGCTTAGCTACAGAATATTGTTGTACAATATTAAATTAAAAACCTATTTTTTCACTACTCGTCAACAAGTTTGTTAATAATTGCCTTTTTAATAATAATAATTCCTACTGATAATAAGGAAATATTAAACCGACCTATATAATAATGTGAATGATTTTTAATGCCTTTACAAATTTTCAAATTGTTTTCCATCATTTTCTAGGAATAATGTCAGGCAAAATATTGTTTACAAACACTTTCACTGTATCTGTTAGCAACCCATAACATGTTTCACTACACAGTAGCTTCTTCGGACGTTACATCTCGAATGAATCAACTTAAAGAGTAAATGAATATTTATATAACTAGGTATAATACACCGATGTTGAAATTTTCAAAATATAAAAAGTTCTTGGAATTTAGTGCTAGCCATAAACTGAAACTACCTGAAATTATTAAAATTTATGTAACAAACAATTTGAATGTTTGAGCTTATTTATTTCTAGAGGATCCGGTATATTCAATTTGCGACCCTTATTTACTGCGTGTAAAATTTTAAAATTTGTATCGAAGGTATCGATTTAAATTCTCTCAAATTAGGTGGTTTGCAAACTAGATTAGATTTTTCCCTTGATGAAACACTTATAGTGCTTATCTATTTTTTTACCAAAATATCTGCCTATTTGACCTATATACGTTTTACCACAATCTCCATAGTTTAGTTGGTATACATCTGATTGTTCAAGTTTACCAGATTTTGTTTTATTATTTTTAATGTACATTTTGATGGTAAAGAAAATTTATACTCTTCTTAGATTCTAGTCTAATTGTAAATTTTATATTAGTATGAAGGTTATTAATATATTCCAGAAAAATATTTAATTAAAGTTCAGTTCCTGTAAAACATGCTAAAACTTCATCAACATATCTGTGTCAGTATATAAAATGTTTAAAAAAAGGATGATTGTAATTTGGTTTTCTGGTGTCGAAAAATATTTCAACAAATAAGGGGCTTAATGGATTTCCAAAGTGTGCTCGTATATAGTTTATTATTAAATACATAATAGTTTTGTTCTAAACAATCAGAAAGTAAATCCAATATTTCTAGTTTTTTAATACAATTAACTGACTTTCTGTTTAAAAGACTTTCTACTAGCTTTATGATATCTTATTAACTAAATCTAAAGAGTTTTTAAATTGATATTTTGCTGAAAACTCTATTTATAAAAGGTTTTAAGTAAAAGTTAAATTATCTTGTTTACATATGGGTGACAGAAAAAATGTATTTATACAAGGTGGCACACAGTTATAAACAACTGCCTTGTCAATATTATTAATATGGAGTAGATGAGTAAAATGATGATTAAAATTACTTGCAACTACTTTATCTAGAACTACATCGCCATCTTCCATTATTTTCAGTTTCTTACAAGAATGATTTTTATTTTGTAATGTTTTTACAATTTCCCACAAGGTTTTTGATTTGAATTTTGAATTATTGTATCATTTTGTTGTGTAAAAAAAGTTTAAATTTTTCTTTATAAACACTGTTAACTTGTTTGCTAATATCCTTATATCTAATATCTTTTTTTGATAGGTCAGTGTACAAAGTAATCTTATCTCTTAGGCAACTTAGCCCCAGTGATAAAGTTACTTTTTTAAGTTTATTTTTATTCCTGATATTTATTTTAACTAATGGGAAAGTCAATTTGTAATAATAAAATAATGATAATATTAGGACACATACGAGAATAACCAACATTCCATTCCTCTCTCTTTAAAAAATCTAAAAATCGTTCAATATTGTTATGTAAAAAGTTACGTCGCATAACATAGCTGGAAGTGGTGTCTTTTTTAAAAGCTCTGATTGTATTTACTTTCAAAAGCTGGGACAAGTGATCTGACAAACCCAGATTCACAACAGATCCGGAAAAGTAAGATTACGTTTTAAAATATATTTATCTGGGTTGAAAATATTTAATGTTTTTTTAATATAATCTACCCTAATAATAGCAACTACAGTAGGGCCTTTGTCAACTTTCGTAAAGATAACATTTTGGCTTATTTTTAATTTAGTTTATGCCTTGAAATTCTGAATTTGATTTAGAGTTTTTAAGATTTTTTTTTGATAGGTGTTGAAATTTAAGAGATATATTTGAAGGTATGTCTTTAAGGGCTAATTCAGTTTTAGCACCTAATAAACCTAAGTTCTTTTGTTGAAGTTTGTTCACGAATATTGTATTTAAACCCTTTTTCTAATATTTTTGGTATGTGAAAATTGGACTCTAGAAAGGTCAGAAAATCTATCAAAAATCAATGTGGTCAGAAATTTGTTTTGAACTGGGTTTTATGTTTTTATTATTTTTTAGTAGTTTGAAGAAATACCAGGTAGCTAGGAAGCTTACTGCTTTTACCAATAGGATTGTGTTAACAGATACTCGACAGAAAACTAAAATAAAATTATGTAAAATGAAAAAACACAACCTATTTTTGCAAACACTATATTATTATTAGAAGTTATTCATTCGATATGTAGCGTCCGAACAAGCGAAGTATGTTACGTGTGGTTAACAAATATCGTGGAACTGTTTGTAAAAAATAGTATGTGTTTTTATATTTTACATAATTTTGTTATGGAATTTCACCGAGTATCGGCTGACACAATCGTATAATGTCAGTCTATCCCGGGTTGATTGTGCTGCTCTGCCCTAGAGATTGTTTTAATTTCATGTGCAATTATTTCTATTAGATTTTTGTTGCCGTTGGTTGGGTTTAAAAGAAAAGATTCCTACAAATAAAAATCTAAACTGTTCAGATCAGATAACCAGCAGACTATAGAAAAATGCTTCCTTTTCTTTTTTATCTTTCCGGATAGGTATTATCTAGATACTGGCGAACGTTAGCAGCGTAATGTGCAGGACATCCATCGTGCTGGAGAACTATATTTAATCGAAATTCTAAAGGCATATTATCTAAAAGTTAAAAACCTTGTTTATTAGAATTTGACATTGACACTCCAGCAGCCTGAATGTTGGACTTCCTCAGTCCAATGTGGACACCATCATTACTATTAAATGTGATCTACCGGTCCACATAATCATCTTTATAAACTGGGGTCTTCATTTGTTATGTTCGTCAACCACTGAGAGAAATGCAGTGACGATCGTATTCTATTTCTATTAACGCCTGTTGCGATATAACATCGTATGCAAACTTAGTAAATGAAACCATTGCCTTGAAGTTTAGCTTCTATAATGATACTTCTGCGTGGTTCAGTAGAAAATGCCGGTGGTATTGGTGGTGCTGGCATCACCCGATAGTAAACTTTTAGAAGCGGTAAATAATAATTTATTCTTCTTTGATTACAAATAAAGATGTCAATTTATTTGAAGAACATGTAAATTCGTCTCTAACAATCCCCAAATAGGTCGTCATTGTTCTAATATTTGAAAAACTGGACAACCGACGTTGCCAACCTTATAAAAACTTATCGCTGCCTTTCCGGGTACCTTAGAATATATACTCTTGAAGCTATTACTGAATTATGCAGGTTTTCAAAATACACAGTAAGCACATCAAATACTTCTTCATTTGTAATAGACATATTATGAGGAATTTAATCAAGTTCCCAAAGTCTTCTTATATTTTGATTGGGATAAATAAGTACTTCTGATAATTTAGTGCTTTTAATTATGTTATTACAAGATAAAATAATTAATCGTTTTAAGGGTTAATTTCTAAATGTTTCTTATAAGGCAGATATTTCAAAAATGGCACGAAGAAAAAGGTCTAAAAATCTATAATTCATTGTTATAAAGGCATAGAATATTTTAACCATTTAAAATATAGCGCTACTATATGTTTTGTCCAAATTATTGCGCGATTAACTAATAAAGATTTTTTCAATAACCTTGCCAATTATTTTCCCATATCTTCGTTCAGAGAAAAAAAGGATAATTTGCTGTGATTTTCGTTGTTTTCTTTATTTTTCATTCTCTTTCTTATAATTTTATTATAAGTATATCATTCCATTTGAAATTTCCAAGAAACAAGCAAAATACGAAAGTTTGTCAGAAATCTACCTTTGGGCGCGAGACCTTAAGCAACAGAGTTAATACATCAATTTTACATTTAATACATAGATAAAATTTTCTTTTTAACGAGACCTAGTTTGTCCTTCACCCCAAAACAAAGTTACGGACTTTTCTTTACAATTTATCGACTATAACATAACCACTAAAGGTTTATACTAATTGAGCATATTTCTGAGAAAATATGTTTTTTTTTTAATTGGCCATTGGGGTTACGTCCTCTAACGGCCGATCTAGAATCTCGAAAATAATTTCCAACGCTTTCTGTTGGAACTTTTATGAAAAATATTTGTTCCCTAAAAAATGTTGATCGGATCTATCGAGATACAGACGGCGATCTTTCATAATTTGACACCCTGTACAGGGTATCCAAATTTCGATGATTTTAAAGGTTACCTCCCTTATTACTGAAGAGAGAGATATGCAGTTTCAAAGCACTGTGCTACTTTTTTGTGAATCCAAAGAAGCCGCAAACAGATTTTTGATAGCTATCTTTGTTTTTGAGATAAATGGTGCTATTAAAGATCTTCGGGCGCTCGTCGTATCTCGATGGACTGGCAACTTATCGAAAAGGGGAAAACCAATATCGATAGAGTTTTTGTTGCGTAGAATAATACCTTATATTTATTTCAATCATCATCATCACCATCTTACTCCCTCCATCGTCGGATAGAAGTCTCCCAAAATCTTCCCCATTGAGCTCTATTGTTTGCTTTCTGAATCCAGTCGTGTCCCGCCACTATCTTTAGGTTGTCGGTTCACTTTGTTTTCTCTTTATGATCTCTGGGTCTCCTTTCAACTATAGGACGTATTCATTTGTCCTTAGTGTACGTATTTGTTGGATTACATCTGTCATTTTTGATCTTTTTCATATCTCGATCTTAAAAATAGATCGTGGAGTCTGATGTTTTGCTTTATCCTTTCCATTTCTCGTTGGGTTACTTAGAGTTTATGTATTAGGTATACTTTTGTTTAAAGCCCATGATTCCGTGCCGTATTGTTACTACATATTGATTAAACCCTCTGGCTTTTAATAAATTTGGAATGTTAATTTAAATGTTGATTGTAGCCTTTCGAACACAGACCAAGATAGCGAAATTCTTCTATACAACTCAGCTGTTAAATAATTTTTTGATATTTTGACATTCTTCATTCTTCTATACAACTCAGCTGTTAAATAATTTTTTGATATTTTGACATTCTGCCCTAGATATGTGAATTCTTTTAATTTTTATTTTTGTTTTTCACCATCTATTAATAATATCTGGCTATTGCCCGCAATTTCATTGCTCAAATACCTAATTTAGATAAAGTTAATCTTCAGACCTATTTCTTGTGACTTTTTAACTCCATCAGCATCTCCCGTAATTATCCCTTTGTGTTAGCGATTATAGTGATCTAATCTGCTAGCCTTAAGCGATTTAAACTTTCAACGTCAATTAGTATTCTTTATTTACCCACTGTAACGATTTGAGCATGCATTCTAGAGTTAACGTGAACAACCTCGGTAATCTTAAGTCGTTTTGTCTAATTCCTTTTTTAATTTTAATTTTGTTGATGACATGACTCCCCATAAAATACAGTCATTTTGTATTGATAATTCGTTATATTTAGTAAAATATGGTTTTATGTCATTATCGTGACAAGTTTTAGGCCAACCATTTAAAATAAAAAATTTAATCTTTTGTAGTGTAGGATCTGTGGAAGTTTCTCTTATTATGTCATCGCATTTTACTGGAATATTTTTCTGAGTAGTTTCTATAATATTTGAAATTACATAATCAAAATTATACCCAATTATATCAAAACGGTCATCTGGTCCCATTGGTAATCTAGAAGCTCCTCCGTCTCCGTCAGCTTATCCAAACTTTGAAGTTGGGATATAGTTCATATCGAACGAATAACCCATAAGTAGTATTGCCCAACGCTATAGTCTATTAGCTGCAGTAGTTGAGACACCTTTCTTGGAACCAAAAATAGAAAGTAATGGTGTATGATCTGTAAGTAGCTGAAAATGTCTGCTCCATAAATATTGGTGAAATTTTCAAATTCCGAAGACGATTGCTAGTCCTTCACGCTCTATCTGAAAATATCGCTGTTCTTCAGGTTTTAGTGTTTTGGACGCATGCGCAATTGGTTTCTCAGAACCATAAGGGTAGCGGTGGTAAATAACAGCACCGACTCCTATAGAAGAAGCATCAGCGGCCAAAATTAAGGGTAGATTAGGGTCATAATGAGCAAGAAATTTTGAAGAAGTAACTCTTTTTGGATTGTCAGAAATGCTTGGTCACATTCGTCAGACCACTGCCAAGAAAAATTTTTCCGTCGAAGTTTGTTAAGTGGGTAACATAAATCTGCTAATTTAGGTATAAACTTGGAGTAATAATTAATCATGCCTAAATATGACTGTAGTTTTTCTAAATTAGTAGGCCTTGGCATTTTTAATATGGCTTCAACCTTTTTTGGTGATTTGTGAAGACCCTCTGAAGAAATAATAAATCCTAAATATTTAAAATTTGGTTGCAAAAATTTGCATTTTTCTATTTGATTCATTAAATTTTGGTATATACCAGGTGCAGAAGCAATTCCATATGGAAGTCTTTGAAAGCTGAATAGTCCTTTATGTGTATTAATCACACAAAAGTCTTTACTAGAGGAATCCAATTCAATTTGAAGATAAGCTTCGGAGAAATCAATAACTGTAAACATTTTTCCTCCATTCAGGGTTGCAAAAATTTCTTCCGGACGCGGAAGGTGACATTAATGGATATTTAAACTACTGTTGAGTCCTGTTTTAAAATCAGCACACAAGCAAATTTGTCCTCCTTTCTTCAGTACAGGAACAACTGGAGCTGCCCATTGTGAATACGATACAGGTTTTAAAACTCCCTTTTGTATCATTGTATTAATTTCCTCTTCTATTTTATCTCAGAAAAGGACGTGCTCGACAAAAAATTGGTTTCGCATCAGATTTAAGCTCTAAATGTGCCTTGAATTTGGTACAATGGCCTAATTGTTCGTCAAATATATCCGGATATGCAGAAATAATTTTCTCTAGATTTGGATTTCTTATTGAAGAATTCATAGAAATCTTAGGAGTGGAAGTAGTAGTCACAGAAAATATGTATGAGTTTCCTAACTCATTTATTGAATAAGAAGTAAGATTTAACTCTGAAATCCAATCCCTCCCTAAGAGGTTACTTTCATTTCCACGACAGAAAAATAATTTTAAAACCCTTTCCTGTTCTAACATTTTAACCTTTACTATTGTCTCTCCCATTAAATCAATCGAATAACCTGAAAAACTGGATAAAATAGTAGAAGGTGGTAGTAGTTCTGGTTTTCCGATATCATTCCAGATATTTTCATTGGCAATAGTTGCGCAACTTCCCATGTCGAACTCAAATTCTATTGTATTGTTGTTTATCCGAATTGGAATTTTAATAGCAGGAGTGTGAATTTTATTCAAAGTATTAATTTTATTTATTTCTAAAATATCAAAATTATCTTCCAAATTTTGTTCAGTATTAACAAAAACATTATGAGTTTTCTTCGAAAATTTTTGTGGATGTTTATTTCCACGACGTGGACCAGAAAAAATATTTTTTCTACCAGAAGTACTTGATTTCCTACAAACTTTTGCAATATGACCTTTTGTAGAACAATTTCTGCAAACTGCATCCTTAAAACGACAGTTTGTGCGTAAATGCATACCCCCACAGGAGTGACAAGCCGTTTTTGTAGAACCTTGTTGTTTATGCCCCACTGTATTTCCGAAATTTATTTTATTTGTATTGTAATCACGATTCTGAAAATTATTGTGTAATAAGCTTTCAATTGTAAGAACTGTTTCTAAAGTTTCCGAAAAAGTCTTCAAATCTTTCTGAAGTAATTGTTTTCTTATAGAATCATTTTGGATGCCACTTAAAAAAGCTGTGATTAAAGCATCTTCATAGAAGTTACTAGGAAAATTGCATTTTTGTGTAAGATTCTTTAAATTGTTTGCATAATCATTTAAATTTGTCCACTTGCCTGCTTATGCGAAAAAAATTTAAATCGTTCTGTGGAGACAAAAGTTACACGCCTATAATTCGTATTTAACTTCTCAACAAAGTTCTTTGAACAAAAAATCTTTCGGGGATTTTGGCAAACATAAAGAAACTAAAGCATGAAATGGCCTTGTACTCAACGAGTCAATGAGTAGAGCTCGTTTTAAATCCTCACTTGTTATTGAACTAAGCGTCAACAAATTTTCAAATTTTATAAACCAAGTAGAGAACTCAAAACATTCCGGGTCGAATTCCGGTGGACATATTTGAAAAATATGTGAACTAGTAGAAGCACTTTCTGCTGTTTCATTTCCCATCGTAGAATTTAAATTTGTATTCCCAAAAACAAAATTTCTTGTTTTATTGTAATAATGCAACAAACTATTATCACCGCACGAAAGAAGTCCGAGGTTGTAAACAGTATTTAAATTCTAGCTAGGACAACCTTAAAATATATTTATTTATATATAAATATCTTTTTTTTTTGCCTTAGACGAGTCGTCGAGAATTGCAGTTAAAAATCGTATAGCAGGATTTGCACAAATATTTGGTAGTAGTTTAGTATGACTGAAGTATATAGTTCTCTCACTTTAACACACCGTAAGTCTGATTATCCTCGTCGCCAAACTTTTATGTATCGACTTACCGGAGTTGTATTAATCCGAATAGAATTCAATATGGTTAGGAGCGGTGTCCTTTGATATATTGTTTAAGCACTTAACACGAGTACTGGGGCAACTTATATCTATCGATATGGGTCTGTAGTCCCAAACTGTAGCACTAAGTATATGAAGTATTATGTAACTAAGATCACTATAACCGTAGTAGTGTTCCGTTTATTCCGGAGCGAAGTAGCGCGTATTGTAGTATAGTTCTTACTGTCTTGTGTTCACTTCACGCACACGCATAGAAGTCTTTATTAGAGGTTTATACGTTTAAAGTTTAAGAGGTAACTAAATACACAATAAGTACAATCAAGGTGTTGGTATTTTATCTTCTACAAGGCATCTGCCAATTAGAGCTTTAAGAGCCTGTAATAGTAGTGTGTCTCTATGTTAATAATAATAATAATAATAATAATAAAATAAATAAAGCTCGATAGCATTTTGCTGTAGCTCCCTGTATCTCTTGGCTTTTGTTGATCTCTTAATCTTCATTATTTAAAAGTTTTATTATTTGATGTCGTCCCTCAGTCCTTTGTTGACGTTTTTCAAAAATTTTCCTTTTTTCAAATTTTGTGTATTGTCTGATGTCTTCTCTGATCTTTCTTTTTATTGTTTTGTCCTATCATTTTTTAGGCCAACTTTAACCTAGCATTGGTAGGGACATTTCTCAATCTTTGCGTTCTTTCTTTATATCTTGTTTTTTTATTTACTTAATTTCTATGTTCTTCCTTTTTTGGATGTTTTGTTTTTAGTAGGCTGTTGGTTATTAGTGCATTTACATCATCAAGGTCTTTTTGATACTTTATGTGTTTTACGTTATTTTATTGTGCTTATTACGTTTGTTGGTATAATAAAACCATCCCGTTAGATATTAAAAACCCGTGCACTTCATTGCTCTTACAAATCAAAATGAATATATTAAAACTGTGTTCATAACAATAATTAATAACTAAAAATTATAATAGAGGTTTTCGAAACAATTTAAAGGAATGATTTTTTATAAGTTTATAAGGCCTTAGGAAAAAAGTATGTCGTTAGCAGTTTTCTAATCGAGACAATCTAGAAATAAAATAATCAGGAAAGTAGAAAATGCATAAATTACATACCCGTTTGACCATTTTTAAAGCGAGATGGAGAATAAAACGAGGCTTAGAATTTCTAATCTAGTGAGTTAATAATTACTTTCCAATGACGCGGCGCACAGTGGTTTATGTTATATAGGAACGCGGAAATAATTCAATAACTTCAAAATGACAAATCATATTTGAATGATATTTGGTATACATAATAAAATATTTGAGTACTTTATTTCTGACCTAATTTAAACTTTGGAATTATTTTGTAAATGTCAATTTTTGACAGATGGTAATTTTTTTCTTATGGAACACCCGTTTTGAAAATATGAAGTCATGAAGAACCTTGTAAAAAGCATATACCTTATGAAATTTGTTTACCTGATCAAAGACGATTAATCTAATAATATGTAAGTAGTTGAAATCCGAAAATACCTGTTTTTAAATATGAATTTTTTATATTATGCTTCATTAGAGGATCATCTGTCAAAATTTCAAATTTTCGGGGATAATACCACGAGTGCTTAAAAATGTCCGATAATTTTTCACGAATGCGTGTTTTGTTATAATTTTGTAGAGAAAACACGCATGAGTGGAAAATTATCTGGTTAATTTTTAAGCACGAATGGTTTTTAGGAGGAATATTCCACGAATCAAATACAGGGAAACTAAGCTTTATTAACTGAATATTAAATACATACCTATTTCAAGTTCAGAAATTTGAATTTTGTAACAAATTGAACACAAATTGAATAATAATATACTAATAAAATTATTTGTCTAAATATTGAAAAGTACTTATTATAAATCTAAATATTCAATTTTAATTATTGATTGTATAATAAAAGGTACAGTTCTGATAATTATTAACCACATTGTTGTTTTGCGACGACGTAGAAGATGCCGTCAGATCACTACTTGTACTTGTACTGGGTGATGCTGCTACAGGGGCTGGATGCACGTGCTGTTGAGGTGGTTCTTTTCCAGGTTCCCTGATTTTTTCAATAATTTTTTTGTGGTGATCTGGATCCATTTGCAAATAACTTGATAGGGATTTCGCATTCGAATGACCTGTAATTTGTATCAAGTTTTGCTCCGACACTCCGCTTTTGGCCAGCTTGGACACGGCAGTAGCTCTGAGGGAATGGTTGGTAAATTTTTTTGTGGTATTGAGGCTTGATTTCTGTGCTTGTTTTTTTGTCCAAGTTGAAATCTCGTTTTCTCCTACTGGGCTGTTTTTGAACCATTTTCCGGAAATTTTTCAATGTGGGTTTGGCGTCAAAAATAGTCGAGTGTTGGAGATACTTTTCCTTTTATCTTGTAATTCTTTATAAATTCTTACTGGGCAAAAGCTGGGACTTCTCTTGTTTCTCACCAACCACTTCGAATCGGCGAGTTTTCGGCCACCACCTTGACATGTTTTAGAAAAAACAGGGTTGTATTGAATTCTACCTGTTTTTCCTCCGAAGTTGTCAGTTTCTTCTTTGAAAAAAGTTGTTTCGGCTCTTGCACCTTCTCCTCCTCTCCAGGCTAATTCACAGGACAACAGAAAAAAACACTTCTATTGTAAACCCTTCGGACTTGATTCATCACAAGCTTCGATTAGATTTTTTAATTCATTGTATGTTAAAAAAACGGCCGATTCTCTGCGTTTGCCTTCAATACCTTGCAAATGTCTCCTTTTGGCATTTTTAGCGTCTCGGGCCGATTTGAATTCGATCTGCTCGAAGGGATTTATTTTAATTTTGTATTCATTGAAATATCTTTCCATCAATAATTTCGCCGTCACATTCCAAATAATTTTTACCGTGCCTTCTTTATATTCCTCCCCAACTAGCCCAAAGCGATTATTCATATTGACAACTTTTCAAAAATGTAGCGTCTCTCAAAAGCAGGTTTCATATTGTCAAGATTTCATTTTTTGGTTAGGTATGTAACCACATCTAACCAGGTAAGTGGAAACACCATGTTTTCTAGACGACGTGGTATTTCCGCTATAATGTTTCGAAAACACCACCAGTCTTACGGGAAAATTTGTACATGAGTGGAATATTCGAATAAATTTCTTTCTGAATCTAATTATTTTATTAAACATATTATTTCAAAGTTGCAAATTTACTATTATTGATAACTCTTTCAGTGGAAATCAATATAATACAAGGCGAGACCCTTTTTATTGTTTAATCAAATTAGTTTTTACTCAAAAACCATAAGAAATACTATATAAATCTAAAAAATATAATTATTTTTTAAACATTATTTTTAATAACACAAAAAAAACTACTCATTTTAATAATAATAATGGATGTATTTCATCGATTTTTTTAGGCGCCAAATTTTTAGAAACTATTGACTTTGGCTCCTTTTTATTAAAGGACTCTCTATGTAAATTGTAAAAATCACTTTACATGATTTAATAGAACAGCACTCGAAAAAGCATTAACATTTGTTATCTCAGTATCTATCCAACTGATAAATTCATAAGAGTCAAAGCGGTCGTAGAAACAAGTTAAGGCAGTTTGGAATACAAAACTTATACATCTTATAAATGAACTATAAAGCATATCATACAATAAATTGAAACGTGGAAACAAATGGAGATATCCCGAATTTTATGAAATTTTGTAGATACGCTTATTGACCTTATTCTGTATCGATCGAATTCGTGTAATAATAATATAAAAAGGAACTTTTAAGCAGGATAAACTCGAACCTATATAATCCATCTTGAGATTTCTGTAAATATTATAATAATAAAGAATTAATCAGTTGGACTGATTTATTTATCTTCTCATAAATTCTCCAAGAAAAATGGTCATAAAAATTGTTTAACAATGGTCTCAATCACAAGGATGTTGTGTTGTCAAAGTTTGCCTCCAAATAAAGTTTTTGACGTATTTATAAGACCTAAAAAAGAACACTGTATGTAACAAACAGCTGGTATTCACTATATTGAAGAGAAATTATTGAACTCACGAAACCAACCATGGAAAACTCAGAGAAGATTTAATTTAAATATCATGATATAATATAAACCCATAGTAATATAAACAAAAAAAACTTCTCTCTGTTAGGAAGTAGACATTATTCTGGCACTCATAATTTGCCTATAGTAACCAGATTGGTATACTAAGAACATATCCAGTTTTTATTTCATTTTTATAAATAATATGAAAGCTAATATTAACAAATATAGTTTGAATACTTTCGACAGAGCTAGATATTTTACATGCATTCTTATTAAACTTGCTGGATCCAAACTTTTGTTCGGCTTAGTTTGAAGGAAAATAACTTTCTGCATCTTAAAATATTTTATCAGGTCTAGGAACAATGACAAGAAATTCTATTTAACTTAGAATGAGCAACTGTCTATGCATCTGAAAATTGTATTAGTTTTAAATTTTTTACAGATAAAATTAGAAAGCATGTGTGTGCAACAAAATCCCTAAAATAAAACAGTCATAGAAATAAACTGCAGGTCAATTGGATTATTATAAATTAACAATATAATATTATACTATATGTTAGGTTACATTTTTTGGTAGGGGGAAGCTTTTACCACCCTGCCTTAAATTTTCTGGTTCTTATCGGTCCTACGTAAACTTTTCATAGATGATTATTTTAAAGAAGAGTAAAATTTTACTAAGACATTTTCTTATATATTTGTAATTTAAAAACGTTCTACTGTCCGTCAGATATATTGTCTAGTACATGCGAACGTGCGAACGTACATATAGTACAAACGCATAAACTTGTGAAATCTTTAATATTGGTTCTTACTATTTTGGTCCTGCCTATGGGGAAATGAATATAAAGAAAACATTACAGACCTAAACATAATGTAAATAAATGGACTAACGATTCTATGATGATGATCTAAATGATTTCATCATTTAGATCATCATCTTAGTAACAAAAGGCAAAATAAAAATTAAACCCATTCGTACACTCTAAATGATTTTCTCATATTATACGCTACTGTTTTTCGATTTTTAAATCCGTGATCTCGGGGTAATGCAATTACGTGCTTCACTTCCAGAAAGTATTACTCAATTCTAAACCTTTTTGAATGGCTTATTTTAAATTAAAAACACGAATACGAACAAATACGATTACCTTTTGATTTTACAGAACAAAGCTTTTTTTAATTTATAATTGTGTAGTTTGACATGGCACATTCAACAATATTAATACTTATTTATTAAAGGAACAAATTGTTCATCATTTATAACTGAGATGCCAAGTTAGTTTATACAAAAATTTAATTTATATTATTTATAATAGCAATGCAACGACAATGTAATAAGGATTTGATCTATACATACTATTATAAAAGTATTTATAACTTATAAGGCATGGTCGCTATGGAGGAGTTCCAAGAATTTGTTTAGTTCGAAGAACTAAAAATGTACGGGAAGATTTCGTATTATGTCCTAGCATTCACTTTATAATAAATATTACCTTTTATTTGTGTCAAATATTGAATGCCTGCTGAACGTAATTCGTAGTCTTTTAGATTATACGCTCCAAAACATCATAGTATTATTAGCCAAGCTTTCGAAATAATTCATTTCTTTTTCAGGGCTACTAATTAAATGTAAATACAATTTTGAGGGAATTTTCAGAAAATATAAAATTGGTTAGATTTTAACTACCAAAATTTTAACATAATTTGGTGGCGTATTTCAATTCTTTCACGAAGAAAAAAACATATTTATGGCGTCCTCAATCGGAGATAGCTGCGGAAGGAACGCCCGGTGAAGCCCCTGGCGACGCACACAGGCGATAAATCGCGAAAAGTCGGACATAACCTGTAGTTCATTAATTAATAAATGAAATAATTTTAATAGTAAGTTTTGACTACACATTTTAATAAAAATAAATATTTTAATATTTTTGGCTAAATTTAACTGAACTAGCGGGCCTTGTAACGATGGTCCCCTCATTTGTTTTAATGCTTGACTACGATGATACGTTAGAATTATTTCTATTAATATTGTTAGTATCTAATAATAGTTATTTATGCAACTAGTATGTAAAGTGACCCTTTTTTGACGAATGTGAATATTTACGATAATCACATGAGTCAAAAAAGGACGCTTTACACACGGGTAGCATACAAATTTTTTTCTACTACCAAATTTATCGATCAGGAAATAAATTTAATTAATTCCCGTTACGTACATGTGCGTAACGTAAATCTGACGTATTTTCAATAAATGGCTGATACTTGACAACAACTTGACAGTGACAGCGATTTACTTTACGCACTAGTGCGTAAAGTAAACTTTTTTTAAATGCCATAATATATTATACTTTTTTTATTATACCCCACAGTAATTCTAAGCCTATACAGTGCATACATGAATTTTATTTAATTTTTCACTTTTTACAGTAATAATTTAATTCTTGTGAAATTAAATAAAAATGATGTGTTTATAAAAAAAAACGTTAATAAACTTAAACAATTTTACACAAAGTCAACATCGGGCTCATCTAATAAATTTAAAACATCTTGAGATAATGACCCGGTTTTTTTAGGAAGTAATTTTCTTAATCCAGTGATAAATGGATCTGAGGAAACCATAAGCCTTTGATAGGTATCTTGCATGGTCTGAGTTCTTGAAAACTTTCGAGAAAATTGTTGTCTATATTTTCGAACATCTTTGTGTCGACTTTCTTGAGCGTCTTCACTTAATAGACCTATGGCTATATCAGAGCTGTCTACAATTCTATGACCATGGATTAGAATTTTATGCAGTGTTGTGGGCATGAAATACCAAGGATAGTTCATGACATATATTGACGCAGTTCTATGACAAAAAGTCTTAAATTTTTCGGCATTAATAGTATGACCACAAGACAAGGTCGATAAAATTGTATGTAATCGCTTTATTAAGTTTAAGTTGACTCCCGTAATATCAGCAACCACATCTTCATTTTGAAAAAAAGTGCGAGCCGTATTACCATCTGTAGATGTTCCTCCACCCTGTTTTGGTTTATCAACGTGCAATCCAAGCCTCTGCCAAAATTCATTTTGAAAACGTTGCTTTTGAGCCAAAACAATCTCTTTATCCTTTGGGGACCTCACTTGCCATTTGCCTACTTTGAGCTTATAAGATAAATGAAGAATGCACTCCGTAAACCGTATCCAGGCATGCAATGACGAGATTCCGTAGGTTAAGAAATCTTCCTTAATAGGCTTGTCAAGGCACATTTTCAACTTATTGAAATCCTTTGATGTTAATCCACACAGGTAGCAACGTTGGGCGGAGGTCGTGTCTGTTATTGCATTGACCATCTTTCCATCTACCATCGTCATTACTATATGGTGCTTTACAAAATAATGTTCATCTTTAACTTGGACCCTACTAGATGTAAGAGTATTAAGCTGGTCTTCAAAATTCTGGAATACACGTTTTGATAGATCCGTTGTTTCGTGAGCCATTTGTAAACTTAATGGACGACAATATCTTGGTGAAGATGGTCGAGGATTTTGCCAGATGAGGATTTTATTTGACGATTCTAGTTGACCGGATATGACTTGTATAGGCACCACAGATGTTATAAACATAAATGCGTCATCGTCAGTATGTTCTTCACTTTGAAATTTTTGTTTATATACTGAATGACTACCTGACCCATCACAGCCCCATTTCGATATGATGCACATATTTTCTAATTGGTTATTAGGAATGGATTTAATTACGTCAAACAACGATAAAAGTAACCTTTCACTAGTATGGTCCATTAAATTTTGAAGCGAAACTTCAGCACTAGTTTCTGTGCAAACGATGTCCTTAGGATAGCATTGTATTTTTGCAGCTGTTATAGTCTCGTAATTTGGATACATATTGCAGTCGATTTCTTGGGCAGACATCCGTAGAGCATTATACTGATATTTAGTTAATTGTGCTTCAATCACTAAAGACAGAGCTTTTTCAGCAGTAAGGATTCCATGGGATTTTGTTCTGGGTTGATTTTCAGGTCCGTGAAGGACAATATCCTTAATGAGGTTTGACATTTTCACTTCCCCGCGTGCTCTATACTCCACTTGAGCAGCAAATGCTAACTGTGAGGGTTCTAATTGTTTTCGAACCTCTGCAGTTTTCCTGCGCTTTGTGCAATCCGTACACTCCTCGAAAGGCTTAGGAGGTCTTCCACCTTCGTTTCTGCTTTTTCGAACAGGTCTTACAACAGGAAATGTGATATTATGTTCGACCCAGGCTTTGTTTTTATTGTAAAATCGAATATAATTTCTATGGGCTGCAAGTAACCTTGATTTATACTCTGAGATCAATCGACTTAACAGACCTTTGATTTCTACAGATAATTCATCAACTTGTAGAGCAATTTGAACTTTGGTTAACAGGTGCGCCATTTTATTTTCATGGTTTTTTGAATCAAAATCCTTGTAATAGCCTATGAGAGTCTTTCTGCTTATGCATACGTCTTCTGAATTGGATCCTATAACAAAACATTGATCTCTAAAGCAAGTTCCGCGACTTTGTTTGCGTATTTGAAGATCCACAAAATTGACATGTAATGTAAAAATCGAAAACAGATTTGACGCCTCTTTTTTTGGAATCAACTGTTTTAAAACAAAAAAAAGTTTTGAAGGGGTAGTTTTACCCCCTTAAAAGGGCGATTTTAAATAATGAAAAAATTGCATGAAATGTAAAAAAACAAAATAAAATTTACGTGTTTCGCCATTTTTTTGATCGATGGTTTTAAAGCAAAAAAAATTAAAGATATTTTTAGGGGCGGTTTTACCCCCTTAAACGGCGAATTTTCAAAAAGCATTTCTTATGTATCATGTCGACCGCATACTACAGGGACATGCCAAATTTTAAGTTTATATGTCTAGTGGTTTTAGAGACCTGTTAATAAATAAGTGAGTTAATCATTCTTTTATAATAGTATTTGGCAAACATAGCTTTATAAAAAGACCATTTTTGTAAAGGGTCGCGCAAGGTCGCATAAAAGCATATTGTATTCTAAAAACATAACTACACATTAAGGCCATATCAAATTTTCAAACCAGGATTTGACGGGATCGTTGACTAAATTACATAATATCAATTTAAAATATGATTTTTTTTTTAATGTAACGCTTGACGTAGGACCATGACTGTTACCGTTATTGTAATATCAAATTTATTAACAAAAAGTAAACTTTTCTTACCGCCTGGAACACAATCCATTGTAACATGTAAATTTTCAGCTATTTTTTTCACGAAACAGTTTTAAAAATCGCTAAACATAAATTTAAAAAATTGTCGCGATCAATGAACCCAATTTCGCATTTTACAACTTAATCAAGTTGCGGAGGCGCGTGCGTATGTTTATTTGCGCAAGATGGTAGAGATGGGCTGCGGGTAGTAGAGATGGGGCATTAATTTCAAAAATAACCAAGATTTATTTTATTTGAAAAACTTTTTACAGTTGGGATTATGTCCGACTTTTCTCGATTTTTCGCCTGTGTGCGACGTTGAGATATTAAGACGATCAATGATCATGCTAATATAAGTGACATTGAATTGTCCCATTTAAGTGTTGTATATTATACGTGATTTTTCTACACGCTACCCTGATTTTAATTCTATTGATTTAAACGAGAGGTGAATTTATATATGCTAATTGCTAATTTTGTGTATCCAAAAAATATTGACTGTCTTTTATTAGTTTTATATAAACATTTTTGTAAATAAAAATCAAGATTTATTAAAATGCCCGAAATACTTTCGCAACAAACTCAGCCATCCACACAGCAAACAACACAGTGCTGACGTAGAAATTGAGCCTTACAAGCTTTTCGAAATATTTTCTATAGTGCCTGATGTTGAAAACAATCAAATCTCCTTAGGCATCTTTTTATACGCGTGCTATTGTGCTAATAAAATGGCAACATCTGACCAAAAACTTTTATTAAAGATTTACATCGAAAACAAACTTAAAGGTATAGCTGCCCAATTAACCAGCTTCTAAACCGCAATTTTGACGACTCGAGGAACGTCTCTTATACAGGACTTTCAAAGACTCCGTCAAGTACCTGGCGAGTCTGCTCTTACATTTTATAATCTCTTACAACCTTCTGCAAAAATGCAATCAATTATTCAGAAAGCTTCTAACCCTATTAATGAATAAAATGCTGCCCAAAGTAGATTGGACTAGAACTTCATCTTGGCCATATTATTCTTGCAGGCTCACTCCCGCATTAGACGAGAGCTACAGCTCTCCTATTTTGAAACTCATAATGTAAATAAACCAAATGCTCCGATACCTCTCTAGCCAATTAGATAACATTCACCGTAAATTATAAAATGTTTGAAATGTGGACGCACCGGCCATATAGCGGTAGAATGCCGTTCCCAATAGATGTCCCAACCTGGTTATTTCCAAAGTAATGGTAACATAAACAACTAAAGGCAGTTTCCTTCTTCTAACCAACAAACCCATTTTTCTTAGCAGAATAAACCTAACACATTTTCAAAATCATACTTCATCTCCACATATAATGCAGTGAAATTCCAATTTTTACCCAAATCAATAGGAAGGTCACCATGTAAATTATGATTGCCCATGTTACGAAGAACAACATTATTTCGGCGAGTATTCTCAAGATGATAATGATTTAAAGAACCAAGAATATTATACCGAAAACCACCCAACCCAATCCATCTCTAACAATATGACAGCTCAGAATTTTAAAATTTTCCATCTCCTCACAAGAACCACTCTTCTGACAGCACTACTTAATGGATCAACTCGGTGTCAGAACTATAGAGTCAAATTCAGACAATGAATTTGGAGGATTTGGAGCAAAAAGTGAATTTTCCGATCCTTTAAACACGTTTCTTACTGTCAACCCCAAGGACCTGAACTACATCAACGATGCATCAAACCTCTTCAAACTTCTAATCGACACCTCAGCAGGCATATCTATTTTTAAAGAAAATATATTGGAAAATTTTCTAAATCGACCCAAATCTAAAAATTAAATAACGAACTCAATAAAAATGAGATAAATTATAAAATTTCTATCGATGCCAACACTGCGAAAATCTTTAAATAAACATATAATTTAAAAAATACTGGCGCCCTATTAATGTTTTAAGAAAAAGAAAAAAATTTGTTTACCAAATACTATTGTACATGCTGATGAAAACGGAAAACTCATGACTTCTATTTTAGATCCAAACACCATCCCAAAAACTATCGAATTTTCTGTTCTTTTTATTAAACCATTTATACCTAATGATGCCGTCCTAAACTTAAAAACCTCAAATACCTAACAATACAAAGGTCGTTTTCACAAGTATCCTCAAATACATAAAGAGGAAGTGAAAACACAAATTGAGAAGATGTTAGACCATAGACTTATCCGCCCACCATCTCACCGTGGTCCTCACCTGTATGGGTGTTACCCAAAAACTTAACTCATCTGGGAAACAGAAGTGGCCCGTAGTTATTGATATATTATTATTATAAAAAGCTCAATGACATCAGTATTGATGACAAATATTATCTGCCTAGCATTTCAAACCTAATGAACCAACTTGGTAAATGTCAATACTTTTTCACGCTTGTTCACGCCTCCGGCTTTCATCAAATTGAGATTAATCTCGATGACATACCAAAGACAGCATTTCAGGTCGACAATGGGCACTACGAATTCAGCCGAATGCCATTCGGTCCAAAAAATGCTCCGTTCACGTTTCAGCTCGTCATGTTTTTCGAAAGGCCATTTTGCAGAATAAACATTGACATATTCGAATACCCAACCAGATATTAGGCATTTACGAACTTACAATATTCACACAGGTTTACTCAATAGACGACAATTCTAAATATCCTATTAATATTCTTTGGACATTTCGGAACACCCTAAGCCTACATTGCGATTATGGCTGTGAATCTGATAACTCACTATTTGAAGACCTTTGTGAACTATTCACGATAAAATGAATCCTGTCTAGCGTTAATCACCCTTATTGCGTCAGGTAATAAACGAGACAGTCAAGCGCATAAGAAAAAAAATACAGTTGACCCAAAACTAATGAAAAATGACGAAAACATAATAAAGGGTGCGAAATTTGTGAAAGGGTAAAAATATTTTTAAGCTGAACCAAAAAACATATAAATAATAATAAACATTATACCATATATATTTTCATAAGAAATGCTTACCATTTTGTTTACGTTCCATAACAAACATTAAGAACTTTCCTGTTAAACTTTAAAGTAAAAATCGATTAACAAAATAATGCGTTTTTTAAAATAATTTAAATCCAAATAAAAATTAAAATGCAGAGCTAGTTCGATGCGGCGCGGTGTGTAGCTCTTGTTTCCGTGGTTGGCTCCTCACCTTTAATATCAGAGCAACAATTTTGCTGTTTGCGATTATTTAATTTTTTATTTAGAGGTACCATACCTAATTTCAAGATATTGATCACAGCGAGGCAGATTGCTTTAGAAACTAGAATAAGGAAATCATTTGTTTGCGAAGCGGCGATCCATGTGCATCATTTCACACCTGTGCTAAATCTACTAGGAGTTATTTTTCAGTAAGAATTTACCGAATTCTCTCGTATTTAACAAAATACCGACCAGACCTTCCGACATAAAATATTTTTAAAAACGAAGCAACGAAGTTGTCGTTGTAACTTGTTTATATTTTCTAATATTAGAATATCATCTTTCTCGTAGCATCGAATCTTAAATTAGTTAATCTCAAAAAGTATCTGTTTCTTGCGTTTATCACTTTTTTTTTGTCCTTGCTCGCACTGAACAGCATAGAACTCAGGGGATCGCCCTATATGACACCAAGGCACTTTCTTCCGTGAGATTATTGATTCTTTTTATTCTTGTTTTGTTATTCGTGTTAATTTCTTGTATCCCTAAGGATTTGTATGACGTCTCCCAGTCTTGCTTTATCAAATGGCCGCGTTAAGTTGACATAACAAAGGAAAACTGGTTTGTTAAATTCTATAGACTTTTCCATTAGTTGAAGAATTATGAATATGGCGTCGATTGTGGACCTGTTATTTCTAAATCCTTGTCGTTCTTCAGATATTCCAATTTCGATGTTTATTTAATTTGTTATGATTTTTGTTAGAAGTTTTATTGTTACGCTAAATAGGACTATGATCCTAAAGTTTTGAAGGTTAGTTTTGCCGTCCTTTTTAAATATAGGGGTAGTGATTTTCACTGTAGGATATTTTTCCGGTGTCATATATTTTTTTAAACAGCATTGTTAGTTTTGTCAGTTTGTCTCCACCATATACTTAATTAACTCGTTCGTTATGGCGTTATGGCCTTAACCCTACGATGTCGGTTTTGTGTGTCGTGTCCCTGTCTTCGTTGACTTGCGCCACGGGCGGATTGTAAGTGTATAGGTGAAAATCCGGGGATCACCCTGCTGCGTCTAGAGGCGGGCTTCTAGGAGTAGGTAGTAGTTATAGTAGAGACGCATTAATAATAAGTACCTTGGGAGTACTACCGCGTTCTTTATGAAAGGTACCGTCAAGTGCAAATGCATATTTCGGTATTCGGAGAACGTCGACGGAATCTCCAATATCACATGGAGTCACTAAATAAACGACCTGGTATGTTCATACATAAAAAACATGTTTTTAAAGGGACTTATCCAGTGTTCTATAGTGCCCTTATTTAATTGTGTTTGAGTATATATAAAACGCCGGTGTATGAGATAGCACTAAATATTTGAGACGAATTATGACAGAAAATTGAGATTGTTGTAGAGTTGCTTGGAAGTGAAGAGATATTTTTTACGATTATACGTCGTTAAGCAAAGTCAATGAGCTCTAAACTATACCGAAGTGAATAAAAATCACACATTTGTTATCGTAAATAGACATCTTTTACTATAAAATATTTATGATTAAATGAAATAAGTGCTCCATTAAACTTTTTTAGTTTTACATAACTGCTGCCTGTTTATAAAAAATATTTTCTTGGGGTTATAAAACATTTAATAACTATTGAAAACGTCAGTTGTTCTTAATTATATTTAATAAATCTAACCTACCATTTAGTAGTTAATTAGTAAGACAGCACAATCATGGAGATTTACAACTTATACTTAAATATCTTAAAAACGGATACTCGAAGTGGCATTAAGACAAGCTGTTTTTACATGTTATTTCCATACGAAACATTAGCACACTAAGGCGCAAAAAAGTTTTATTAAATGTTTAAACAACCTCACGCAAAATATCTCTAGCTAATACAATATTTTTTAAAACCTGTTTATATTTAATATTTTTAATCTTTTTCAAAAAGGATTACTTTTTAGGTTGTAAAAGCCGAAAATGATCTTTTAAATTTGCCACCCTGCTCCTTGATAATACAAAGAAAGGAAGAAACCGGTGATTTTTTAATAAAATTATCTTCAGTGATGATACATATTTTTGCCTTAGGCAATTGGTAAATAAAGAAAACAATGGAATGAGGGGTAAGGAAAAACCGCAATTAATACTGGAGAAGCCATTGCCACCCAATCGAAATATTGTTTGGTGAACATTTGCGGTTAAATTTATTACTTGCCCCATATTCTTTTGAAAATAAATCCAGCATTGCGTTAACTGTAACAGAAGATCTGTTCACACCAATTCATTCAGAACTTTTTATAGGGATATTTAAATAGTCTAGATGCACAACATATATGGTTTCAATACATTAATTTATTTACCTAAATTAGAGGAAAAGTTAACTGGCCACGTAGGTCTTGCGACTAGATCTTTTCCTTTCATTGCTTTTTATAGCGTTGTTATTGTATAAAGTCTTCCCTGACAGTTCTCCAATCATTCAGCTCCTTAGAAATAACAATACCACAGCTATAATTCTACATAAAATAAAAGTGTATAATGTAAGTAATTTGTAAGTTTTGTTACACATTTAGGAATCTAACTAAAATTTGGATGCCCTTTATTATAGATTTATTTAAAATCCTAAATAATAAATGATAAAAGAAATACAAGCAACTTATAGTGTTTTAAAAAATTATGTGTTGGATGTAAAAGTTTCAAAATAATTATATCTGCAAGTTTATCGCGAATTATTTGTCACTTACCAAACTCCGAAATCCAGGCAAAAACTCGCTTTGGCCTCGAGCCCATAATACAGGAATTCCTGCATGGCGAGCTGTCAAACTCACTGTAAATGCCGCTGGCGATGATCCGACAACCAGCACTGCGACAACATGTTTCCCTTCAAACATGTCACAAAGATGTTCCAATAAAAAACTACTAAAGCTGCCATTCTCGGGAAGTTCGATCACTAATGGTTCCAAACTTATATTGTAACTAAATTTTTTAAATGTACCGAATAAATGATTTTGAGTAATGTTTGTTAAAGTTTTGTTAAAAGTCCTCCTGAAACTTTGTTCCGACGTCGACACTGCTATGGCAAAATAAACTTTGCCCTGAATAGGCCTATATAAATCTTTCTCAACACGAGTTTTTTCTAGCGTGTTAACTTGTACGAAGAGTGCAGCCAATATTAAAACTATTTTCAAAGAATAATTTTCAAAGCTTATCATTTTATTGGGTTACAGGGGAAATGGGAAACAACAAAAAACTCGAAATTATCATAGTCTGTAGGAATGAGGCCCGCTGTTATAAGAATGAGGATTCTTTAACACAATTATAGTATCCAAATCGATTATTAAAATTAATTCTTTAGACATATTTAAACATTAGTCTGGGTTATTGCTTGAAGTTGTCTGTGTTTAAGGCAGCTTAGAAACGGCTTGAATTTGACTCGGTTATATTTTGGTTTGCGGAAATTGGATGATGTCATGTTCCAGAAGAGATGTAGAGTTTCATTTTTATCTGAAACAAAAAAGAACTGTTATTAATGGGTTTTTAGTATGAAATAATTTTATTTCAGAGTCGGTGTTTGTCCCAGTTAAAAAAAAAGCAAGAGTAACTTATGCGTTCCATTTACTTTATGATTTGGTAGATATAATTAAGTTGAAACAAATAATATACCTACAATAGAGACTTTCAAACAGTAAACGAAACAGCACAATTTAGAAAAGCCAAAGTTGCTGATTTTAGTAATTTGATACTTTAAAATTTTAGATAACCAGATTACATCCGGATGTTTCCGAAAAGTCCAAAAATTCAACATTCGTTTTTTTTTACTAGACTCGATATTCTTAACCCTGAATTGCACAGTTATTTTGTATTACACAAAC
Organism: Kuschelorhynchus macadamiae; assembly: GCA_030620095.1. NCBI lineage: Eukaryota > Metazoa > Arthropoda > Insecta > Coleoptera > Curculionidae > Kuschelorhynchus > Kuschelorhynchus macadamiae. The sequence goes on along the minus strand of JAUTXW010002911.1, from coordinate 238,732 downwards.
TGCACAGTGGGGTGTAGGAAACCCTTAATGTTTATCGCGTGTTTTTTATGTTATAATATTTATTCGTAGATTTAAATCTAACTAAAATTTAGTAATTGGTACAATATCAAACAACTCTACAATTAGTATTTTATATTAAAATAAACGTTTATCTTTTTATATTTTGTTAATAACCAAAAACAATACAGCTGAGGGACGATATGTTGTACATTTTCTGAGAAAAAATAAACAAATTCGTAAATCTAAAATAACACTCTTTTAACAAAAAAGAGAGAGAACTAAAATATAAAACATTAAAATTGTTAATAATAAGAAACCAAACTTATAGCTAAAGAGTTCAATTTCTATTTTCACATTCACAGAACAGTCGACCTGCTGTTACCAATAAGGTTTGTGACAACAAAACAAGGAAAACTAGTTTTTCTCTTTTTATCACGTGGACAGAAGTTACTTCTAACCTTCCTTGGTAAATATTCCATTTGAGGCATATTAGTCTCTAAAATTTCACTAATTTTGAGGAGAGATGTTTGTATTTTGAATGTAGTATGTATTAGGTTCGCCTTTCCAATTCCTATAAAGATTTTATATTTAGAAACATTCTTTCACTGTGGATTGGAAAGAGAAAATAGTACCATAGCATTTATTCTACCAGCACCCAACATATTAAAAAAAATCGCAGAGGCCATCTTCGGTTTTGCAGGAAGAATGGCATAACTGTTCAAACGAGTCTGTTCCTCCGTTTTTGATTGTAGTGTGTATTAGGTTCGCCTTTCCAATTACTATAATGTGGACAACAAACCACTTTATTTTCCTTTCGAGTAAGCAGAACAAATTGTTTTACTTCGATCGAAAGCAAATAGTCATGTGCCGACCTCTATATTTTGTAAAAATCTTGGAGAAACCCCTCTTTTATGTTTCCGTAATGTCCCAAGAATTGCTAATTGGTATTGTTCAAACATTTGTTCGCTTGAAAGTATTGATCTGAACCAGTTGTCTATTGTAATATTTCGACAGGTTCCGTGCATAGGTTACTAGCTCATTAGCACTTCGATCGAAAGCAAATAAGGATGTGCCGACCTCTATATTTAGTAAAAATCTTGGAGAAATTCTTCTTTTATTTTTCCGTAATGTCCCAAGAATTGCTAACTGGTACTGTTCAAACATTTGTTCGCTTGAAAGTATTGATCTGAACCAGTTGTCTATTGTAATATTACGACAGGTTCCGTACATAGGTTACTAGCGCATTATTTTCCACATTAACTTTCCCCACGTATGGAATTGCATTTGGTTTTGAATCATTTATCATCATTATTTTCATTCCGTATTTGTCAGGTTTGCTAGTCATATATACACGGAATGGACATATTCCTCAATATCTTACCATATCTTATGTTCGTCAATTGTGCAATTTTCATAAGGACTATAAAACGACTGCCATATATCTGACGAATATGTGCAAATTTATCTAGTAATTTTCATGCACTTCTGTCATTTTTATCGTCAAACCTCAAGCACAAAGCTATAAACTGAAACCTCTTCTGAGACATTGTAGCTCGAAATATATCATTTCCATACTTCACTGACCACAGCCCATCTAAGTTCCTATTTGAAAATCGAAGTGCAGCAAAAAAGGCCAATAAAAGCTTTTATTTCTATAATATTTGTTGTTTTTTGTAACTCTGTGACAGGCCCTCTTGGCATTTTCGTGAAATGTCTTGATTTGTATGTAATAAAATAATATTTAACATTTGCTCGTTGAATAACAAATTTCATGCTTCTACTAGAGAACGAACCATTCTTGCTTCTTTTTTAGGGCCAAGCAAATGCAGAACAATATTTTCTCTCCTATTGCGATCTCGATGCTCCGGTACTTGCATACTCCAGCGATGTTCATTTTTATCCATTGTGCTAGCAACATTCCTCTGTAAAGGACGTGGTTCCTGTAACTCCTGTTCACCAATTTCACGCTGTTCTTAATTTGTGACAGATTTATTTTCGTCGATATAACTTTCGCCAATGTCGAATGAATCTGGTTCAGCTTCATTTTTAATAAATTGTCTGCTTCAATCTGTAATTCGCATCAATTCAAAGGTGAATGCCTTTCTCTTTCCGCACGCGCCCGAGTAAACACACCACTAATGCCACGAATCGACCGTACTCTTCCGCTGTCTGCTGTAGACTAAATTTACACCAGACGATTCATGAATATTCATGCTGACGGAATATAAACTGAAAGAAACGGTAGTCTGGGTTTGTTAGATCCCACTATGCAGTTCATGGGTTAAAGATAGAAAAAAAGTTTTGTTAATTGAGTTCGACTAATTCTGGTGATTATTAGAACATGTCTAGAGTAGAGGCGGTAGAGATATAGGAGGTATATTACAACAAAATGAAAATTTTGAAACAAAAAATATGACAACGGAAAACGTACGTAGATAATACTAAATTTAGTAAAAATTGATATTTTTCAATTACTTTTTCTAGATATAAAGTACTTATTGTGTCAATAAGAGCTGACTGATGAAGAGCGAAGAGGTGGCAGAATTTAATTTTAATAAATTATATTCGTGAAGATGTTGCTAACATGTTAGAGAATATTATTTATAACAGAGCCATCAAACTAGGACGAAACAGGGGGACATCGTGCTACACTTAAAGATTAATAAAAAACAAATTTGTAAGCATTTAATATTATTTCTGTTTACTGGCTGCAAAATATGCAAACGTATAAAAAGTTTTTATATTAAGACACACCGCCATTTTGTTACGACTTGTTGAATTCGTACCAGCTTATCCCTATATCACATTTAATTTTTCTGCAAAATTTAAAGGCAGTTGAATAAGATTTGTTTGGATTTTTACTAAAATATTACCAGGTCATCACCATATGAACCTTAATTTTTGATCAAAATTTGAAAAAGTAGTTTGGATAAGTAGTTTTGAAGCTATGCCATGCCGTGAACTAACAGAAAGATAGACAAACTGGCAGATGGAGCGAACTGAAAACATATTTTTTAGCATCTAGGGACGCTAAAACGTGAAGATATGTAAAATCTGAGAAGATGATTTTTTCACGATTACAACTATTATATTTAGCCGCCATTTTGTTCATCTTGAATGATTACCACATTTTTACCAGTTCATCTGTATACCACCATTAGTTAAAGAAGAAGTTTGAAATCAGTCCATTAAGTAATTTTTTAGGCTTAATTTTTAAATAATTTACTATACCGCCATTTTGTTGCGCCGTCTTGGATTCGTACCAAAATTTTACCAGTTAATTTCTACATAATACTTGATTTTTCTGCAAAATTTGAGGTAAATTAAGTAACTAGTTTTTAGTAATAATTTTTTTAACATTTCACTAGACCGCCATTTTATTTTGCCACATTTTTACCAAAATGTTATCAGATCAACCACATATGACTCTTCATTTTTGCCGAAAATCAAAAAGCTATTACATGAATGGACGGGCAGACAAACAAACGGACAGACGGACCGACGGAATTGATAAAACATATTTTTTGGCATCTAGGGGCGCTAAAACGTGAAGATATGTAAAAGTTGAGAGGGTGATTTTTTGCGATTTCAAATATTTTATTAAGCCATTTTGTTCCGCCATCTTGAATTAGTACCACGGATTTACTAGTTCATCTGTATACCATAATTATTTATGGCACATAATTTGGAATCAGTCCATTAAGTAGTTTTTCAGGCTGAAATTTTAAATATTTTACTAAGCCGCCATTTTGTTTCGCCATCTTGGATTCGTACCAATATTTTACCAGTTAATTATTACATATTGCTCGATTTCTGAACAACATTTTATATAAATTGTATAAGTAGTTTTTTAGAAATAATTTCTTTAACATTTCACTAGGCCGCCATTTTGTTTTGGCATATCGGATTTTTACCAAAGTATAATAATAATTTTAACTTAAAATTTGAAGTCAATCGCTGAAGTAGTTTTTAAGCTATACTGTGAACTGACAGAAAGACAGACAAACCGACAGACGAACCGACGGAATTAATAAAACATATTTTATGGCATCTAGAGACTTTAAAACGTGAAGATATGTAAAACAAGCCGATTGACTTCAGATTATGGTCAAATACTAAGGGTTTTTTGAGGGTGAAATGGTAACTATTTGGTAAAAATCCAAATGACGGCTTCACAAATTGTTAAAAAAACCATTATTAAAAAACTACTAACCAAATGGACTTCAAACTTTGCACATGAATCTAGTGTCTATATGGCAAATCAAAATGGCATAATTTATTTTTATAGACCTTAACGTAAATTGTTACGAAAAAAAATGATGATTATGATGATGATTATAATAATAATAATAATAATAATAATAAATTAAAAATAAATTAAAGACGAATAAAAAGATGTACTGTTAATTTTTGGATAATTGGATATAGTTTTATATTCAACACTAATCCCTTTTATGATAAACACTAAATCAGCATGTAATAAAATACAGGACCTATTTCCAACATTGACCAAATAACACTCCTGAAGTTGAATTTTCACTTCAACATTTTCTTTTCCAAAAACTTGAGATATATGTAAGTCCGTTTCACTCACTTGACTGGATACTATCTTTAACGGCCAGGATTTCACCTAGGAAGGGAGAAAAAACTCTACCCCTGGAGATTCCTCAACTTTTACGGACTCATACAAGCTGTGAAGACAGTGCTATATCTCTTTCAGTCTGTGACACAGAGGTCATTCTTTTGAACGATCCGCATTTGCCACGCTGGCCAACCTTCTGCTACGAAAGGCTTGGGGATGCATGCTCGAAGATTTCCCATCATTGCGCATCCCAAAAAGAGAAATACGAAAGCGACAAGAACCCCCTAAAAATTCACTGAAACCTAGCTTTGCAAACTATTAGATACTTTGCCAGAGAATATCAAGTCTTGTCTGGGAAATAGACGTACAAGTATCTCAAACACTTTGAAAAGAAAGTCTGCACCGAACAATATACGAAACACTTAAAAAAGAACAACTTCTTACTTAGGTTTGGTTTTCGTCTAGGTATTTGGTTACAGAGAAGCTTTTAGGCAGCCTAAAGCTAACTGACGACCTCTCCAATATCTACCAAAGCTTTTGAACTGGCACATTTGATAGAGTTAGTTGTTAAATCTACAAATCTCAGATGTACTTCCCGATTTGTTGCAACGTTCTTTTGATTCATTTGAACTAAACTAAAAATATAGCCTATAGGTTCGTATTATTCTACCAGAAGTTTAAAGGTTTTCCTGTAGAATCGACACATATGCTAGTAACTTTTTTACTGAATTGGTGAATCCATGTCACTTCCAGTTATTTGGTAAGATAGGGCAAAGCTAGTTGAGCATAGGTAGAAGTTGGGCCACGGTAGTTACTAAAGAACCAAAACATGTTTTCTAATATGCCTCGGCCCACGGAACGTCTTTATAACCTAGACCTCAACCTGTCCTTCTAAGTTGCCAAAGATCACCTCAGAACAACGCATGCGCATTTCAATTAATTTGTTTGTTTTAAATTATATAGTAGATGCCTACAAATGCCCTATTAAATAATAAAATTGCGCTACCAGTTGCTTCTACTAAACTAAGGAGCCAATAATCACAGAAGCTATAGGTTATTAGAAAAAATAAAGTCACAAAAACAACCTTTAGTGAGCGACGGTAAGGCCTCACTGAGATTGGTTTCTACTAAAAAAGAAAGATTACTTGCCAGAAATATCTGCTATATATTATGGTTCGAGTTTCTATATCAATAGAGATAATAACTGGTCATTTCCAAATGTAATTTTCTTATTTTATTTTTAAATAAACTTAACACAAAAATGTGTTTGATAAACTTTTCAACTTAATAAAATTAATAAATAGTAAACTTACTTATTTTAAGACTAATTCAAGTTTTAGTCTCTATGCTCAACTTGCCGCACTACAACATACCCCGCTAGTAGGGTACATTGAGCCGCATATTTTTATTTAAAGCTATTGTTTTGGTATAGGTTTTTAAAGTTTTTTTATTCTTAAATACAGATATTCAATAAACTTTATCAATCAAATATAAAATGGCATAACTAGCCCCACCCTACCCTATTGGATGCCCATTTCTGTATGTCGTGAACACTTTCAGGTATGTGTGCCGTTTTTTGAGAAATCCCACTAATAGGCTTTCTAGTACCCAAGCACATTTATTTGTCAGTCATATTAGAGCTTGTTAAGTTCTTTCTCGTTCGGAATTATTTTAGTTTTTTGGAATAGTATTATCGCCATTTATCTATTAATATTATTTATAGCCTTGCCCTGTTTGTAGTGATCAAGTATCTAATTTAATATAAATTATAATCCCGCATTTCGTCTTTATTCTTATTAACGTTTTTTTATATTACTTGTACGAACCCCCCCCCCCCCCGACTTCAGATACCCAGATTTTTTTTAACTCAATCCTTTTAAGTAATTAAAAATTTGTTGACTAATTAACAGTAATAATACTGCTTTTCATCTGTATGTCATTTTTTACTCGGTTTTTCTTTCCTTCACTGCAAATGATGCTTAAAAATTCACCCCGGTCCTATTAGGGTCTACATTTTTAAAATCTTTATATTTATAGAAACCTTTAAAATTTTTAATTTGTGATGTTGACATATTTACCATATTCCTATAAATTTGTGTCCATTATTAATTACTACTTGTTCAGGATATTGCCCGATTACCTCACTAATAGTTTGGCTTTCTGCTTCTTGTGTTAAAACCTGATAATATTTATTTCCGTTAGTCACCCACTTTGTCTACCGTACTCATAAGTAGCTAGAGACTGTTTTTCATTTGGACCACATACAGTGTGGTTCATAATGTTCTCAACATATGGAAAACTTCTTGAATACTGAATTCTCTTAATAACGGTGTGTAAATAAAAAATAATTTTGACACTGTTAATCCCTAGATCAGAAAGAAAGAACAAAACTTTGATATGCCTGGATAATAAAGTGAGGTTAGGTTACAAAACATATTATATATGGAAAAGGCGCTTGGAATTTAATTTCAAGGCTGTTTGTCAAAATTAAAACGAAAATTGTAACAAATAGCAAATATCACATTTTCCGCCCGTGTGAAGCAAGTTTTATATTACGGGTAACACAGGTAAACAAAAATTAAATTTTTTTGTAAGTAGAAAAAAAACCGGCTGTTTATTATGTAAAACTTGGCGAAAAATCCGAAAATCACCTTTTTTTGTATCACTCATGGTTTTCTGCTATAAAACCTTGTTTTCTAACAAAATATTGATATATTTTATTACTCATGTAAAATGTACCTTATAATGTCATTTTTGATGTTTTACGCCGATATTTTGTTTCTAGAATATCCCTTAAAAAAGTCCAACAGTAATCAGCAAGCAAACTAACACTCAATTTTTCTTAATATTTTTTTCCGTGGCAGAAATATCTTTGTGGAACCGTTCCCCACGTTCGTCACAAAAAATCTAGATGACATTCCTTAATAAGCGTTAAGTAGTTCACTCACAATATATTTATAATTGCCAGGTTTCACATTTCCAAGAAAATTAGTAATTCAGCTTCATATCATCTTTCATTATTGCCCTTATTTGTAGACCCACAAATATGCCTTCTTTAATTTTTGCTTCACTAAGTAAGTAAAATAATTGTTTTAGATATAAGAAATCTTTTTCATTCCGATTCATTGCTTTAACAAATTTCTTCAGCAATCCCAATTTTTTATACAAAGGTGGAAGTATTACTTTTTAGGGATCAACTAGTGGTTCTTTGGTAATATTTTTTTAGTGCTGGAATGCGTAGCGTAGTGAACATAATGACGATTTTGCGCACGGCTGTCCCATTTACAAAGGAAATAGCAATATTTGGTAAACACCAATTGCATATCAAGAAGAAGAGCTATTACTTTGAAATCTCCACGTATGGCCTCTCAATATTCATATAACGCCTATGATCTAGAAGAACTTGCATGTTTTCGTAAGATTCCTTCATATGAACTGCTTGAGCTATAGATACAAATTTAATGGATATTTATTACCGTTGTGAACCAATACCGCCTTTAACCAAGTTTAGAACAATCGATAAACAGGCGCCAATTATTTGGATCATGTTTCCGGCCTAATGGCGTTAAACAAATTGTTGACATTTGAACAGTTTAACAAATCTGCTTCTTGAAGAAAGCAATGTGTGAGATCTTTTTCCCGTTTTTGGTAAAAATTAATGTTTACATCACTTTGGAGAAGATTCCATCCTTTTAGTCTGGTTCTTAAGTCATTAAGTTCGTCTTGTGAAATCAGATGAGGCGATCCTGAACAGCTTGCTAAATCAAATAAAGGGTTGGTTGTCAGTTCCTTTGCGATCTCTGTATAACTTTAACTATTAGTAGATTCTCCTTCTTCATCCAAGGTCCAAGATTCTGGGGGCTTTGGGATAGCACGTTCATCAGTATGTTTCATGGGCCGTAAAGCTGATGATTAAAATACTTAACAGTGTGCCCAGATTTTGCTCCAATATCTTTAATATTCGTGAGGCAAAAATAGCAATCTGTAATATGATCTTTCAGTTCTCTCCAAACCATCGGTACTGCAAAAGCCATTTTACGATTTGCACCTTTTAACCAACCTGTTAACAAAGATACGCACGTCTTACAACAGGTATTAGGTGCCCATGCTTTGTCTTAGTCTCTAATTTTAGCTCCGAAATAAAGTTCGTTTTTTTGCACAGGGGATGTAAAATTACTTTTGCGATTTAACAGTTTTCTTCACACACGTAACAAAAACTGTTACTATTTACGCATTGCATTTAAATCTAGTCGCAGTCACAGTGAATTAAAAAACAAAAATTGACACACTCGAAACTATTTCATATTCAACACATAGAAAACGTAACCGATTCGGATATCGTTGGTTTACTACTAAACGTAATATTAGCGAGACGTGCTGTTTACATGTAATAAACAAGAACAGACTTGTTTAACAGAACTTTTAACTGTTTAAACGTTTAACTGTTAAAACTATTTTTATTCATGCACCAACTTTTATCAGAAATACAATTTTCTGAGAAATTAACAATAAATAGAAATCATATTAACCATAATGTTGCGAACATTATGGTTAAACTATATACTTTTTCAGTTTTTTACTGTTAGTTTAGCTGTTATTAATTTTAATTCTAATTATTAACGTTGTTTAGGTATTGTAAAGAAAACCAATATTTAAATCAATTAAGGAAACATATACAACCCCTAAAAACTCATAAAAAATACAATAAAAAAAATCTATTGCCACCACCTTTTGAACCTCCGGAGAACTGTACTAACATATTCAATACATTGAACAAACGAACAAGTTGGGAAAAGATGTATGTCTCGAATGAAAACTAATTATAAGTTTGCATTACGGTTCAGTCAACAACAACCTAGGACGGAATACATATTTTATTTGCTGCTTTTGAATTCATCGTCAGAGATCCAAACTTTCCCAAAATCCCTTATTTTTGCAAGTCAAACTCAACTCTCCTTAATTATGGAAATAGTACATTTTCCCAAGATCATGGTCGGTATTAATGAATAATGAAATAATAATATCATCCTATATTTAATTTTTTTCAAATTAGTTGATTTGTGGGTTTAGGACAAGTCATAAAGAGCTGTTTTTGATCTAAAGTTACCGATCCACATTATTTCCACTTCATATTAAGAATTTTTTAAGGCTGAAAAAAATAAGGAAACAAAAATGTAACTGCTTCCTTTTCTCTCATTCATTCCAATATAGGATTCGCACTAAATTACCAGTCTATCCCTGTTTAACATATAATATATTTGTGCAAAATTTCAGGTCAACTATAAGTAGTTTTTGGTACAGAATTGAAACATTTCAATAGGTCACCATTTTGATCCGCCATATTGGATTTATACAAAAATCTCGAAGAGTGATTTTTTCACAATTTTTACATAATGGATGATACATAATAAACATTTTTTTTTATTTTTATATTCGTGAAACATTTTAAACTGTTTAAAGATTTAAATGTAATATTAAGTAATATATTACATGTATACTATTCAACTAACGAATAGGTATTATAAAGAAAGGACATACGAAAAAGGAAACCAAAATAAGATAAAGGTATAAATAATTAATTTAAAGGAACATTTTGAGAAATATTCGTATCGCCGAGGATTTTGACATACCGACAAATTACAACTTACAAAATCAATCGTGTTGGTTTTTGTTTTTTATATGTACGCCGATTGCCAGGGGCGAGTCGGAATGGTTTTACGATTTCGGATAAATTTTTTAGCAAGTATTTAAGGTATTGCCAGAGTGCTATCACAATTAAAATATTGAAAAATAATTAAATAGGCCGAAATTTTTTATATTTTTCTAATAAAGTTTTCGTAGTACATTTAAAATTGTTCAATATAATGACTGGAAATTTGGTTTACCAAACGTGATTGAATAGTTGTTTATTTCACTAGGCAGAAAACCACAAACTTTAATGCCGCAGCTGGCGTTAGGAAACCAGCCAAGGAATTACATCTGCTTTTCAGCATACTGCCCAGATACTTATAATTTCCGTTTTGGCCATCAAATTGCAATTTTTTTAAATTATTAACATAAAAATTTGCCTGTTTTTACGAATATTTGTCAGAAATATATTATTTCAGTATAAAAGAGTGTTTATAAATATTTAATAACTATAAAAAGGGAACACTATTCATGTTTGAAAACGGACTTTTCAATTGTTAAATATCAGATTGTTAATGTTGATTTGGAACAATTGGATTAAACATATAGGCCTCTAAGGCACATAAGGAACATAAGCAATAGTTTGCAATAAATAAGATTTCACAATATACGTCTGACATGCTAAGAAATTTCTGATGTCGGCAATTTGTTTTTTGTTTCTTCGATTTATGGTTGTACTATCGCCGAATGTAGTGGAGACGCGTCTTTAACCGAACCTAGTAGACCATGCCCTTCTAATAGGCTTATGTACTCAGCCTCTATTCTAAGATCTACTGCGTTTTTTAAATGATAATGGGCAAGCAAATTCAAACATCTTTTTTCCAAATCCGCCTTAATTTTAGCCGTTGTTGATTTACGTGCTGTGGGAATTTCTAATCAAATTATCATGACAATCTACAGAAATCTGTATTGGCTTCTGTAAATGTCATCAGACTGACACGGCCCACACTGTAAATCTTCTGCTACGAAACACTCGTTTACAAATATCAAGGTGTTAAAATAAGCTGGCCCTAGGTCGGCAACATGCAAAAACGCCATTGCAGATTTCTCTTTTAGGCGCTCAAATGCACTTTTACATTTTAGTTTAGTACAAAAAACATATTTCAAGTAATGGCCACATTAGATATAGAATATAAAAAAAATCTTTATATATCTGTATAAAATTATTAAGCTACCATTTTCTTTTGCCATATAAATTCTCATAAAAAAAATTACCAATCTAACACATGCTTTCTGTGCAAAAATTTCGAGTCAATTGGACAAATAAGTAGTTTTTTGATTCTGAATTTTTAAGCATATCAATAGGCCGAGATTTTATTCCACCAGTATGGGTTTATTCAAAAATTTTACCAGTTTATCCCTATATCGCAGATTGTTTTTGCCGAATTTGAAGTTCATTTGATAAGTAGTTTCTTAATTATAATTTACACTTTATGAGGCCGCCGTTTTATTCCGCCACCTTGGATTTTTACCAAAATATAATCATTTCATTCCCATATGATCCTAAATTTTTGAGTTATACCGCGTAACGACATACCGACAGACTGATGGAAATGGAAGAACATGTGTTTCAGCCATGTTTGTATATAGATAGTTGTTCAACGCCGAGTTAGTACTGGACATCACTACTAGATGGCGGGTTCACAAAGTGTGCTCATTCATACATTTTTACAATCGAAGACGTGGTGGGATATGGCAACGTACTCCTAATTTTTGGAAAGGCGAACGTTTTCAAAGTGAACTCGTTATGCGAACAATAAAAAAATAAGTGCCTTTAAAAAGATTTTTTTTTTGAAAGTTTATTATCCTTGTCTATATCCCCATTTATAAAAAAGGTTGTTATTTCTCTTTGATGATGTAAGCGCACTGAAAAAATGTCATAATTACTGATAGTAGTATAGCAGGGGCGGTCCTGGGACACCTCGATGGCATCATCGGTCCCAGGAGATCTTTGTGTAGTATTGAGATGAGCAATAATAATATTTTAATAAATAATATTTGTTTCGAATAATAGCTTATACCAGGTGATAATAAAAACGTATAGCACTTAAAATAATTAATATATATGTAAAATATAGAGGATTTAATAGCAGTCGATCACCAACCAGACTGGTGGTAATATATGCCTGTTCCAGTCGACAGAACGTGTCAAGAGTGTAGAGGGAACTCAATATATCCAAACATCTGTGCGTTTTGCCGCTGTGAATAATTTCACAAAGAGGTTAACGGACAAAAGCGGATTAATAGACATACCGTCTTGTATTATTTGAAAGAAGAGTAAGAAAGAAGGAGAATGCCGTAAAACAGTGAGTAAATTTGTTTTACTTTTCTTTGGTATTCTTTTTAATTATTATGTCCTAATTAATAGTCAACCAACGACGGCGACGACGTCAAATAGATATTATCCAGAAGAGTGCAGTTATAATTTTGTTTCAATTAATAATAGACGATATTATATTTTGAGAAATGTAAGTTTAAGAACATTTCAAGACACTGGTTATAATGTATGGTTTCACATACATTATGATTTAATAAAACCTGATGAAAATGTAAAGCCAAACGATAAAATATTTAATTTGGCTAATCAGCAAATAGGTCTAGTGCCTCACTTAAAAGACAGTGTATCAAACGTAACATATGTTCCTGTAAATATTAATGAACCTGCAGATGTATATTGTAACTGGTATACTGCCAGATATTTTCGAAATAAAAATATTTATCTTGAATATAAGCCTGTAGAACTAAAAGACATTTTTAGTGCACATTCCACTGTTCACAGCACTGGTCAGACAGAATTAGGAGACATTTTTAGTGTAAATTCTACTGTTTAGAATTCATACATGTCAAATTACTTATTTATTATAATAAGACCCTGTACGTTACACAAAATGGATTTTGAAAGAATTGAAAGAAAATTTACTCTTGATGGTTTATGGAGTTCTTCAACAATATCTTTTTTTACTTTGGTTACAAATTTAGACATATTTTTATTCTATTATATTGGCTTCTCGTAATTCTTCAATAATGCCATTAATCTCGTTAACGTGATTTGTATTACCAGCAGCCTGAGACGCAACTAGTAGCTCCAATCTCTCAACCAATTCATTAGGATCATCCCAAAAAACGTAATCAATAGGATTGTTTGAAAGTTTCATAGACATTCTCTCCCTCTGTTTCAAAACATCATCATCATCATCGTCATCATCATCATCAGTTGGACTGGTATAATTACTCTCAGTTTTATTTATTATTGGTTCAATAAATTTTATAAATTTCTTATTTTTACTTGATTTTACATTTTTGATAGCATTTGTTTTAAATAATATGTGAGTATAGTTTCTTGTATCATCATTTGTATAGATGGTGGGAACATTCTGATTAAATAACAAGCCATATAATCCATTAGTGCCTTTATATTTTTTTCCTGCAATTATCAAATCAGCTCCATCGAAATCTATCGTTTTGTTACCGACAGAAAACCGTTCGATATCCTTATCAAACTTTACTTGGAATTTTCCATCAGAATCACCACTATTTGGACCCTTTACAAACTTTTTGATGTTCTTTAAAGGTAAACTATGATATTGATCAGAATAATCGGAAAATTATTTTTCTCTTATAGTTTGATTTAGTGCTTTTTCAAATTCCTTTTGTTTCCTAATTTCCTCTTCTTCGATTTCATCCTGCACGTTTTTTATTATTAATTTTCTAAGATTATATGGTTTCCATGACGACGACGACAATGATTTTGGAAGAAAATAATTTTCTTTTCATTTTTGGTGCAGTTTGATATGCATGTGTCATTTTGTTTCCTGTAGGAGTATCCTTAAACTCTAATGGGATAGAAGTGGAGGGTATAGGTTCCGATTTCACTGACTCGTTTTCCTCTTCACTATTATGGTCCCCAAAAAGTTTCTTCTCGTCATCTTTATCATCATCATCATAATAGTTATCGTCATCAGAAAATTGTTCCCTTCTTTTAAGTTCCGATATGAAACTTTTAGGAGTGTGCTTCTTTCGATCCAATTTGATCTCAGTCACCTACAAATGTTTTGTTATAGGCTGAAATACATTCTCGTGGGCTATTTGTACATGTTATAAGATATCTAGTTTATTCTTTATATCTTTTCTCTTTGAAATTATTATTTTTCTTAACTGATTGATGTTTAGTTTTTTCCTTTTTATTTTTCGTGGTACGAGCAGGAGCCATGATGATAATGATGATGAACTTTCAACGTTCAACTACGTAATAATTTATAAAAGGGATACTATAGATATATATATTTATCAAAACATAACCGATATCGACCTTCATCAATTTTATTATCCTTAAATATAGATAGAAAACCAAATGGTTCTTTCCAACAGTACGAACATATGGTTTTAAAGCTGTCAAATGACATATCAGTACCAATATGATCAGAGTATACATGATGTAAATTTAAGTCATCCTGTTTAAATAATATTAAGACGTTAGCATTCTCTCATAAAATGTTTGGGTATTTTTGCATATGTTTGACACAAGTAAAAACAGTCTATATTATTGTGACGTCACATACTAAAATATTCTCTGATAACATCCTGTTTATCACACGCGACGTCATTAAATATGAAAATTGAATTTGCTTTAATATTTGTTCACTATTATCGAATGCATAGTAACCGATTCCTTTTATTGGTTTTAATAATTTCTTTAAATACATCTATTTAGGTTGATACAGAGACTTTCAATAGCCGTAGACATTTTCAAATTTCAATCCATTGGGATGTTCAAGAAGGCTTAACATGATATTGGTTTTTCCACAGTTTGAAGGTCTCGATATGATGCATTGTACAGTAGATGGTAATATTATACTCTTCTTTTTCTCCTCCATGTTAAATATCTGATGTAAAACTAATTATAAAGCCAAAATACGCTGTTATTTATATTCAGTCTTTATTTACTTCTTTTAAAATGAGGTATTATTCGATTGATCGACAACACCAACGAACGATTAATGGGGAAGTCCAGGAACTAAATTACAGAAACGTTTACGACGTGGTGATAAAGGAATTAACCCGTTAGATGAAGCATGTAAAAATCATGATATTGCCTATTCACAATATCAAAACATATCAGATCATAATGCGGCAGATAAAATTTTACTTAAACAAGCTTTAAGCAGAATAAATTCATCGAATGCATCCTGGAAAGAAAAATTAGCCGCTGCAGGTATTTCAGCTGCAATGCAAACTAAAATAAAGCTAGGTATGGGTACTAGCAGTGGGGATATAAGTTTGAGTAATAACCCTAATTTAAATCAGTCATACAATAGAATCCATGGTACCAAGTATCTTAAAACAATAATGGAACACGGTGTGAAGGCTATGCGTGATTATGTGAAAAAGATGGAGATTTTGCTAAACAAACTCGAGAAAGTAAAAGGTCAAACTGGAAAGGTGTATCGAAAACAAGTCAAAAAGGGAACAAAAAATAAACAACAAAAATACGATAATTATCATGAGAAGAAAATAAAGGAAAAAATGAAATTCCCTTCCAATTTTATTAAGAATGATGATGAGAAACGAAAGAACTTAGAGAACGAGCACTCAAACGAAAGATAGATAACTCTGATGATGATATAATGGATGGGAAAAAACTAAAATTTGAAACAAAATCGGCAAACTTATCCAATAAGCGGAAATTAAACGATGACGACGACGATAATTTTCATGAGAAATTTGCTAGTGGCCCATTGAAAAAAAAAGTTAAAAAATAGTATATATTTTCATTTATCTGGCTTCAACGTTTAGTGTATTAAAAACTTTTCCAACAGAAAGTAGTAAACATGGTAGCAATTAAAAAAAGTAAACCTCGGAAGCAGAAAAGCAAAAAGGCAAAAAGACCAAAAGTTAGCGGGAAAAATGAAGCAGTACAAAATTAAAAAGTTTTCAGTTATGAAAAAGATTAAACGTACTATTTTAAATCAAAAACCATCTAATATTTACGATGCTGTTAAGATAGCTATGAAAGCAGTTAATAATACCAAAATCAGACAGCCAAGAATAATTAAAATTCCAAAAACTGGAGGTTTTCTTCCTTTGATCCCTATTTTTGCGGGACTGAGTGCATTAGGTGCGTTAAGTGGAGGAGCTGCCGGCATCGCAAAGGCCGTATCTGGTGCTCGTGCTGCCAAACAACAATTGCAAGAAAGCGAACGCCACAACAAGACGATGGAATCCATTGCATTGGGAAAAGGTCTCTTTTTAAAACCATACAAAACAGGTTTAGGCCTTTTTTTAGGAAATCATCTCAGGAAAAAAAAACACCGATAATCTTACCTAACCGTGCCTTAAGTAACTTTGATATTGAAAAGTATACTAAACTACTCAAAATACCCTATTTTCGAGAAGTGTTTATGAAGGATCGATTACCGAAGAAAATTTACCTAAACGAATCTGGTAGTATCAATTTATACAATTTTTCTGGACAGGAAACTCATTGGACTGTTTATTGGAAACATAGAAATAATGTTTATTATTTTGATAGTTTTGGAAATTTAAAACCTCCTCTGGAAGTGTGTAAATATTTTAAATCTAATGGTATTTGTAACATATTTTATAATCATCATTGTTACCAACCTTATGACTCGTTTATGTGTGATCACTTATGTCTGAAATTTTTGTATCATTCTGTAGATTTAGAATAAATACCAATATAACTATAGCAGCAACTCGAACCCAATAAAAGACACATTTCCGATAATCCTGTAAATATATTTAAAGTTAATTCAATATGTATAGAATGTAATCTAGTGACAAATTCCTATAATAATGGAGATTTAGTTGATATTATACATTTGTTTTATCCAACAGGGCCACCAGGTTTCAAAATAATCGAGAAGCCATCGAAGGTTATTTATCTACCAATCAGCATACGATATATCGATGAGATAGTCCTTAAAATAACTGATCAGGATAACAAATTAGTCAATTTCAGAAACGAGCTAGTAACGATAAGGTTACATTTAAAGCGAATTCTTTAAAATGGTTTTTCTGTATAATCATAATTCTTTAAATATACTCGGAAGGACTCGTTTGAAAATTGTCATAAAACCCAATTAGATGAACAGACAACTATTAGTTCCACCAGAACGTTTAAGGAGTTAACATCTAAAAACAAACGTGTACAACTCTCACCGGGTTTCAGTTTACAGGAGGAGGAGAAGAAGAAAAAGAAAAATCAAAATTAAAAATTGGAAAATTACAAAGATTTTGGTGTAGTTTTAAATTACGGATTACTACAAGTTTGGAAAGAATTTTTATTATATTAGTTTGCAAGTATAGATATAGGCACAAAGACAATGAGTTATAACATGTTAAAAGTGGGAGAAAATAAATGATGACTCAATCATAAATTATAAATACCATACACATCAACCTTATCCCTCAACAACTCTAAACAATAACTATGAAATTAGAATACCAATACAAACACAAGATTTATACACGTTACCGAGTCAAAGCTTTTTATACATTGAAGGAAAGTTGCTTAAAAACGATAATACCTATAGTGATAATGTAACTTTTATCAATAACGGAATTGTTCATTTGTTTGATGAAATTCGCTACGAACTAGGAGGAGTGGTTATCGATCGGGTTCGAAATTCCGGCATAGCCACAACAATGAAAGGTTACGTATCATTTTCGAAAGCTGAATATTTTCCACTTCAGAATGCTGGATGGGATTGTGAAGACAATCCAAAAATTTTGGATGGTAACGGTAGTTTTAATGTTTGTATTCCGCTAAAAATGTTGATGGGTTTTACGGAGGATTTTCATAAAATAATCATGAATCTTCGTCAAGAATTAATATTATTTAGAAGCAATTCTGATACAGAGGGAATCATGCAAAAAAATGACAAAAAGGAAACCTGTAAAGTTACACTGAGTAAGATATTGTGGAAAATGCCTCATGTTACCGTTAGTGATACTCAAAAATTACGTTTACTTAAACAATTTGAAAGTAACAGGGAATTAACGATTGCTTTCAAAAGTTGGGAACTACATGAAGACCCACAACTGCAGCAAAGCAAAAATCACACATGGGCAGTGAAATCATCAAATCAATTGGAGAAGCCTCGTTTTATCATCATTGGTTTTCAAACTGGTGTGAAAAATAATATTGCGAAAAATGCGAGTCATTTTCAGCATTGCAGTTTATTAAATTTGAAGGTGTATTTGAACTCTGATATGTTTCCATACGATAATCTAAATTTGGACTTTGATAACAATAAATATACGCTTGCGTATGAAATGTATCAACAATTTCAAAAATCTTATTATTATAAAAATCAGAGTGATCCGTGTTATGACCCAACAACATACAAGACTAAAGCAGCATTAATTGTTGTTGACTGTTCACGTCAAGATGAAGACATCCTAAAAGGTGGAGCTGTTGATATTCGCATTGAATTTGAAACAACTAAAACAATAACAAACAATACCTCAGCATTCTGTTTGATTCTACATGATCGTTTAGTCAAATACAATCCTTTAACCAGTACAGTTAATGTATATTAAATTTCAAAGTGTCAAAAGTAAAACTTCAGTCATCGATTGTTCACGGTAAAAGGTGGAGTAGTCTCAGCAGTAGCAGCAGTATAGTTAACGTTTTGTAAAGAGTCATGTTTGTAATAGATATACAAGGATTTGAATATGGCAGCTCAACTTTTTTGTACAAGGAAATTGCAATTCTTAATACCTCAAATAAAAATTATAAACATGCTTCAGTTAAACTTCCTTTTGAATTGGACTTTTGCAAAGACCAAATTAGAAATCACATGAAATGGTTAACTAACAACGTACATGGCTTGGAATGGTCAAACGATGCTTTTGAAAATTTGGAATATGAAAATTTGACTAAGTTTATAAAATATTTTATTAATGAAAAAAATGGATATGACACTGTAGACTCTTGGAATAACCACTACACCGACAATATCATTACAGTAAAGGGAAATAAAAAATTGGAGTGATTGACCCGATTATTGTTCAAAACAAATTACACCGTTATTGATTTGGAAACAAGTGGATGTCCACCCTTGACCGAATTACAAAATGTATTTAAGTCGTATCGTTGTCAGCAACATGATAGTAATACATTAAATTGTACCTTGGAAAACGTGTTTAATTTATATCATTGGAATGCATTTAAATGTAGAAGTTGTAATGAAGATTGAAATAAAAAACTAAAATATTATGTAAATTGTATTTATTCAAATCGTTATCCTACTTTGAGACATGTTATTTTTTTCAGACATATCATTGCTAAGGTGTCTATATTCAATACATTTTCAAGGCGTCTTTCTATATATTTATCACGACGATTAAAATTTCTTGGAATACAGTTTTCAATTTTCTTTATTTGATTCATTGTATGTAACGAATTATTTTGCCTAAATAAAGCAGTTTTACATATATCTAAATCAAAATTAGTTATCGTAGGTATAATTAGTTCTTCAAAAGTTAAATGGTTAGAGTTTTCTTTCAAAAATAGCAATTGTAATAAAAAACCTTTTTTGACGACAACATTTCGTAAGAAAAATTTTGTTGAGTAATTATTTACGGTGGTTATACTTTGTACACTTCTATAACCATTTTCCTTAAGTTTCTCTATCAGTATATTTAAAATCAATAAACATACCGCTTCACATACAGGACTAAGTTCAATAAACATGTCAATATCTGCATAAGTTTTGGTTCGACCTACTAAATAACTAGGATAACCAACGGCTACAAAGGATCTACACGGACAAAATTTTAGTAATAGGTTAATGATTTGTACCTCATCGAGAACCTCAGTACCAATCACATCATGTAATGATTTTGATGTCCAACACTTTTTTAAGTTTTGGTAATTATAACCTTCTATCAAAGTTACTTGATTTGTCTGTAATAAAAGAATAAATATACTATTCTAACTATATTTAAATCTGAAAAAAAACACTAAAGTTACTAAAAATAATTTACAAACATGTTCTTGTTGTTGTTGTTGCTGTTGTTCTTCATCCTCGCTGGAGGAATAGACCTCCTTCACAGTCAACTTTTGCCGTTTCGACGACGACGACGACAACGACGACGATGATGTTGATGGTAGTGTTCGTCGTTGCTGCTCACTAACAGTTGTTTCCACATCCTCGTCCACAAGATTAAATTTGAACCGTTTTACCACTCTTTCGAGTGGTTCAAATTACATTCCTCATCATTATTGATTTTTGTCCGTAGATAGCGTACGGGGAGATTTCCAAATTTTCGTTTCAAGGTTTCTCTCCGGGGACTATAAGTAAGATGTATATACACCTTATCATCCCTTTCGAGAATCCTATCAACACCATATCTGAAAGGAAAAAAAACTTCTCTAAATACAAGTTTTATAACACCTCATAGGAATCATTTTTATATATTCAGTATTTTTGCAAAAATAAAAAATATTGCTTCACTGAAAAGCTTCCAAAATTAAAAAAAAAATGTAAATGTAGATCGAGAAAAAAATTCTGGAATAAAATAAAAATTATAGATATGGCAGGCTACGCAACTACTGCACCATCAATGCTATATAAATTTATGGAATATATAAAATAAGCTACAGCACCTAGCTAAACAAATTCATGCACAAAATGTAATAAAAGGAGCTGTTATTGTAATAAATGGTACGTTCACTAACACTTTAACACAAAAATTAACAAATACTTACTGAAAAAGCTGTTTCATACCAAGACGTGACGCACAGGAAAGTTTATTTTATCTTCAGAAAATACGACAAGTGTACTGGGTACTGTTGCTATCTTGAATATTTTCGTTTGGCTGTTTCCAAAAAACGGATAGACAGAGAACTGATACCAAACGCAAACTCTGGATGAGTATAAATACAAATTTATCATTGAAAAAATTAACAATTTTGACGTAGACGACGATAAAGGTATTCATTAATTTCAAAGAAAATTTTCAACAAAATTTGCTGCGTTACATATTGTAACACCACCTCCACAGTAAATGTTTCTTTATCTTTTATCATAATTGCTAGCAAAAACAAAAATTTTCCTAATATTTTGCAACGTGACTCGTATTCGATAACGAAAAAAGAAAAATGCAATGTACGTCGTGCAACGTGACTTGTATTTGCTAACGGAAACAAAAAATGCAATGTAGGTCATGCAACGTGACCTATATTTGATAAAACATGTTTTTGGTGCAACGTGACTATCTAGCTAGTCCAGCAGCAACAAAGTCCTAGATTCATTTTCAAGTGAAGCGGTCCTGAAAACTGAAATGGTAAGTAGATTACTTAAAACAAAAGAAGATTACCAAACACATATGCGTTATCTAAAAAAATCAATTGCCATTATTAAAAAATGTTTAAAAAATACTTCTTGTGTTTCGAGTTATAGTAGAGTGGAAAGTAATTTGTCAATTTTAAAACACTTTTTATTACGTTTTCAATTGCATTTAAAAAATAACAAGGGTCTATTAAAAAGAAAAGTTTGGGAAGATCTTGATTCTTGTTTTAGAGGGAGAATAAAAACGGGAATTATTAACAATTTAAAGATGAAAAAACCAAGAGAGTTTTTAAATAGTGCTTTTCGTATTTTTTCAAACAGGATTAAAACTGAACTTAAAAATTCTATGATTAAAGTAAATGTTGTGTTTTCAGGTTTATTTATAAAACCTCAAAATTTAGAAAAATCCGCTAAACATTTTACAACGAAAAATTAATTAAACCATCTACGAATCTGACTGAATGGTATAAGATACACGTTACTGGTAAGATTTTGGTTCAACTTGAAGAATATCAAGAAAGAGACAGTGGTTGGGCCTTGTGTGAAATTTGGTACTTGAAAGTAAATATTAATTCTTTTAATCCAATAAGCGTGGGGTCTTCCACTTATGTGCAATTGCCTGAATTCATAAAAAAAACTAAAAGTGTTATCAATATTAAAAATAAAGACGTTTATTGTTTTTTTGTGGGCTATCATGTGTGCTATATGTGGACCCAGAAAAGGCAAAAACGTTTCACGCACGTCATCTTATGATCATTTCAGTCACTATTTGAAATACGACGGAATTCAATTTCCAATTGCTCTAAAAGATATTTCCAAGTTTGAAAGAATGAACAACTTAGCTATTAATGTTTTTTGTTTAAGAAAGAGTTAATTTACTTATACTACCTTGTAATAACGCTGAATTAGAAAACACACAATATTTTCTCGAACCTGCAAACACAACATTTCATTTTGCATGCATAAAAAAATTAAGTGGTTTATTGAATACCCAAATGGGTAATAGAAAACATAAAAGATAGTTTTGGTAGTGTTGTCTTAATCATTTTAAAACTGAACCCATTTCCATCCAAAAACATTCCAAAGATTGCCAATTATTAAATAAATGTAAAATTACATTGCCAGAGGAAAATGAAAAAATTTTAACTTTTAAAAATTTCTCAAATAAAATATTGGTTCCTTTTGCAATTTACGCAGATTTAGAGAGCATTGATATTTTTTTGATTTCTTAGTGCATTGCTTGTCTTCATACTTGACAAGCAATGCACTAAGAAACCAAAAAAATATCAAAAACATGAACCATTTAGTATTTCATATTTTCTAAAATGTTCTTATGATGATTCGCTATTGGAATTTCATTCATATACTGGAGAAAAGTGTCAAGAATGGTTTGTCAGGGAACTTGGCAAAATTGCTTATAAAGTTAATTCAATATATTCAAACCCTCAATCTATGATACCTCTAGGTAAACGAGAAAATGAGGCTTATTGTCAAGCAAAAACATGTCATTTTTGTAATGAACCTTTTTTAGGGGATAACTATAAAGTAAGAGACCATTGTCATTTAACGGGGCTATTCTGAGGAGCTGCACATAAATCAAGTAATTTAAAATTTTCGGATTAAAAAAAACTATGCCTGTAATATTTCATAATCTATCAGGGTACGATATTCACTTCTTAATCAAGGCCCTTTCTACAGAAGTGAAAGGTATAATTAGTTTGCTTCCATTTAATAAAGAAAAATACATATCTTTTACTAAGTACATTGAAAATTCAGATATTAGCTTTAGATTTATCGATTCATTTCGTTTTATGGCTAGTTCCTTGGAAAAACTAGCATCCTATTTAGAGGATCACCAAAAAACTGTTACAAGATACTACTATCCGGATGATGTTAAATTTAAACTAGTGACCAGGAAGGGGGTATTTCCTTACCAATATCTAGACTCTTAAGAAAAGCTGCAAGATAACAGTTTACCTCCAAACAGCTATTTTATAGTTCTATATCAACCGAAGAGTATCAACATGCTTCGACGGTGTGGGATACGTTTAAAATTAGAAGACTTCAAGAATATGCTGAATTGTATCTTAAAACCGATGTCCTACTTTTAGTTGATGTCTTTGAAAACTTTCGCAAAGTCTGTTTGGAAACATCAATTGGACCCTCTACATTATTATACAGCACCAGGATTAGCATTTGATAGCATGTAAAAAATTAGTGAAGTAAAATTGGACTTCTTAACAGGTATTGATATGGTCATTTTTATTGAAAAGGGTATAAAAGGGGGAATTTCACAATGCTCAAATAAATACGCTAAGGCTAATAATGAATATATGGGGGCAGATTATAACAATGACAAACCATCTAGCTATCTCATGTATTTCGATGTTGTAAACTTATATGGTGCTGCTATGAGTTATCCTCTGCCTACTAGAGACTTTCAGTGGGTTGAAGATATCTATCAGGAAACAAATATTTTAGATGTAGCCGATAATAGTGAATATGGGTATATTTTTGAAGTGGACCTTTATTATCCAAAAGAGTTATTTGAAACACATAAGGATTTACCATTCTGTCGTCCTGAACATTTAGTACCACCAACTTCAGCTACTTCACTTCCCAAACTATTAACCACGCTTTATGATAAGAAACGTTACGTTATTTATAACAAACATTTGCAGCTACTCACCAAATTGGGTCTTAAAATTGGAAAATTTCATAGGTGTTTAAAATTTAAACAATCTCCATGGCTAAAAAAATATATAGACCTAAATACTACTCTCAGAATAAATAGTAAAAACGAGTTTGAAAAAATTTTTTTTAAATTGTCCGCAAATATCGTGATATAAAATTAGTTTCGAAATGGTCAGGCAGATATGGTGCAAATTATTACATTTCACGACCTAATTTTCACAGTTGTGAAATTTTTACAGAAAATCTAGTCTTAATTGAAATGAACCGATTAAACATAAAATTTAATAAACCAATTTACATCGGTATGTCTATTTTGGATATTTCAAAAACGATAATATATGATTTTCATTACAATTTTATTATACCGAAATTCCAGTCTAACGCTAAATTAATGTACACCGACACTGACAGTCTTATTTATCTATTTTCAAATTATAATATTTATGACTGCATTAGGGAAATATACATATGTTTGATACGTCAGATTACCCTAAGGACAACGTATACAATATTCAACAAAAAAATAAAAAAGTTTATGGGCTAATGAAGGATGAATGTTGTGGTCAGGTTATGACTGAATTTATCGGCTTGCGATCTAAAATGTATTGTTTTAAAACTTTTAGTGATAAAGACAGCGCTGCAAACAAAGAAAAAATTGTTAAAAAAGCTAAGGGTGTTCAATAAACAAATTTCTTTTCATGAATATTATCAGTGTCTTTTTAACAATACTACTATCGATGTTGCGCAAAATTTTATTAGATCCAAAAAGCATAACGTATTTACTATTAATCAAATTAAAACCGCTTTGAGTCCTTTTGACGACAAGCCAATAGTTAACTACACGAACTACTACCAACAGTTAAATACAGACACTCTACCGTGGGAATATAACAATGTTTAGTTTCATTTATTCTTCTTCTGTTACGGGTAATCTACTATATTCAAAAATTCCGTCTCATCCAGTTAAGAGGTAAATAGTTATATTTTAAATATAAATGCAATATTTAAATTGAAAATATTATTTCAGACCACGACTTATATCAAATATTTGGAGGCAAATGATCGCAAAAGATTTCACAACTTGACCCCTGTCAAATATACTACCGCTACTACTACAAGACAAAATAATCGGATTAAATTAGATGTCGGATCACAACGAAAACACGAACCATTAGCTACAATTTACTGTCACCTCTGTAAGCTACATTTCTGCTTTTGTCAGAAATCAATTCGCATTCACGGAGCACGGTCATTTGTTGGAACGACGTCGGAACTTGACTTGTACTGCAAGGAATCAATACCCCAGTCATAGTGTCAAGGGTGAAAATATTTCAATGCATTTCCTATTAAATTCATTAGCCTAAACATTCTAAAAATTATTAGTTCAGTGACCGGTTTTACATGCTTAGTAAAATATTGCTTAATCAATTAAGGAACACTGAACCTCTTAAAGCAGTTTCAGCAATAAACAAATCGGTGAATAGTAATTGTTCGGCAGATATAATATGGCGAATACAAAAGCAATCGCTGACACAGTACTATTGGCTGATTATTTAAAGGCTTGGAAATCCTTAGGAAAGGGGCAGTCTACAATCAGACAGTCAGTTGCTTCTGTTATATTGAGTTAAGTGACAGCAGTGTTTTGGCTAATACATAAAATGGCCCTCAGAAATATATTTAGGTAAGAACCGTTTTAAGTTAAAATTATTAGTCCTTGTTATAACCGCTTACTGTGTTCTTGATTATGCTCTTGTATTAATATAGATATAGTTCGTTTTGGAAAATAGTTCTTTGTTATAATTTGGTAAAGATCCCCAACGTCCCTAGTCACAGCCCGACAAAATGGAGTGTTTTTTTTGTTATAGCATCATCATAGCTGTCCCATTCCTACCAAACAACAGTTTTTGGATACCAAAAGTAACCTCGTGACAAACGAAATGGACAAATGTTTTCATCTTTATCAAGCACAGCCACAAGATGATTGGGGATGGCGACAGATGGATGAAGATTATTTCTATGCTAACATCAGTGACAACTCGACTCAAAATTACTGGACCTGAATTAAAATGGAAACTTCGTACAATATTGCACATTTTGCTTTTTTACGAAAGAAAGAAAAGAAAATTTCGAGAATAGTGTATATATTAATATTGTTTTAATAAACATTATTTGAAAATTTTGACTTTTTTTATATTTCTATCTGAAAATTTAAAAAAAAACAAATTATTTCAAAGTTGGGTTTTATTCCATTATTTTAATAGAAAATAAGACCAGACTCGAACTCTTGTGACTCGAACACATTAATTTTAAATAGTTGAAAACAAATCTCGTTATATTAATTATTTTAAGTGCTATACGTTTTTTTATCACCTGCTATAAGCTATTATTCGAAATAAATATTTAACTTATCTATAAAACAATTTTTTATTGCTCACCTCAATACTACACAAAGATATCCTTATCTACATCCTCGACCTTTTCTTATCTGCGAACCTGACCTTTAGTCTTACGTCGTCGAACACATTAATGAAAACAAGATATTCTCGGTATTTTTCGAAAAACAAATATTTTACGTATTTATTCAAACATTGCTCATCTCAATACTACACAAGTATCTCCTTATCTACATCCTCGACCGTTTCTTATCTGCGAACCTGACCTTTAGTCTTACGTCGAACATATCAATTTTAATTAACAGAAAAACAATTCTCGATATTACGGAATTCGGCTCGGCGAGGCTCGGCTCTTGTGATGACGCGAGGCTCGGCAAAAGTCGCTTCTTGGAATTTTTGTTTGGTAAATAACAGCTACCTGTGCAAACCAGGTGTCACGCTTAAGACAAGTGCACAAAAGTTGACAGGTAAACACTTCTTGCAGGCAGGTGAGCCGAAGAGCTCCTGGGATCGATCGTTGGTCAAGATGCCATTGAGGTGTCGCAGGACCGCCCCTGCTATACTACTACTGAAAACACTTTTTGATAGCTAAATGGAGGTTCAACTTCTATCGATTTGGCACAAAACATCGTATTTCTTCCGGCTAAAAGTTGATTTTGATATTTGTAGTAACATGTACCAATATCAAGATTTTCTGAATCTTATTTTGGGGAATATCTACTTAATTAACTAATTCCTGGACAAATTTGGTTGTGTAAATTGCCGTTACTCATTGAGGTCTAATGTAGAGTTGTATGGCAAAATTTTAACTTTTTTTAAAAATATCAACGATCGATGTGCTTTAAAAAAAACTCAGCCGTCGCCAATAAGAAGTAAATGCTTTTAAAAAATGATGTGTGGAAAATGTCTAATTTAATTTTAAAGATGGCAGGAATGGAAACCCTCTTTAAAATTAAATTGGAAGAAAAAGACATTGGCGAGCCAGAAAAATTATTTTTGTCTGAGAGGCCTAAAACTTAACGCAGAAATTCAGGGCCGTTTCAAGGCAAGGTTTTAAAAAACGATGCCCCATAAAACCAAGCGACTAAAAAAGCGTTTTTGAGTTACTCACTTCTTTAACTTTCGATTATATATTTTGGTATACAGTGTTTGTACTGAATAAAGTATATTTTTAATACAAAATTTTACTATATAAAATATATTTTAATTACAATTTTGACATGCATACCTCCGTGATATGTACCAGAAAGTTGCAAGATTCATAAAACATATATAACAAATAAAACTGTGATTGTATCATCATCGATGAAAAGTTCCGAGAAAAATTAATGTCTATAAATACTTATTAAACAAGAAGGAAGCAAATGGTGCCTTGCCAATTTGAGCTTATTCTCGTATAGGGTTCAAAAAAATGAACAAATACACTCACCACTGGCGTAGCTAGAAACATATTCTGGGGGGTGGGAGGGCAGAGATCTAAATTATATTGTTCATTTAGTGTAAATTCTACCACAGATATTCAGGTCCGTCTGCACATCGCCCCATGACTTTCAGTACCGGGTTTTGAGACCACTTAAATTATAAAAAACATAAAATACTACTTCCGTAAAAATACTGGTCTAAATTGCTCTATCGATAAAACAAGAAATGAAAAAAATTAAAAATCTATTAATACACAAAACGATTTTTACGTGAGTTTCGAAAAAAACGATCAAATCAGTTTATTTTAGATTGTTTGACGTATTTTATATATATTTTTTAATTAACCGGCAAGGTTTAATTTTCAAAAAGTGACTGTTCAGCTGCCTTCAATTTCATTCTGAATAGGATATCCTACAAAATATACATGATATTATTTACAATAAAGAACTAGAGGTTATTTCCAGTAAAACTAGAAGAATATATTAACTATTTTTATCAAAAATCTGTCTCATATGGAGTAATATAAGTGTGCTAAATTCCAAATAGATATACTCGGAATATACTTTTTTATTTTTATGTTCTTCTAAACAGTTTAAAATATATAAAAAAATAAAATTTTATAGGTGTTAATCAGGCATAACGAGGCAGGTTTTAACCCAAATATTGCTTTTTAAATTTTAACAGTAATGAACATATCGTTATATAATGAATCGCTCAACTAGCAATAAGTTATGGGGACTAGGATTAAATATATTTCGACCCGTTAATATTTCTGTTTATTTGTTGCATTTACACCAGAGTACATTTTAGCCTATTAGACAGATTTTTTTTTTATTTGTAAGTTCTATAATTAACAAATCGTCGCGTTAGAATAACAAAGTTCTAACTGCATTTTTTGCCAAAATTCAGATTTTAATGTATTATAGTTGTATCTGCTTTATTTTTACTATTTTGGTAATAGTGGCACCATCTGTGTACTAATAACCGAAATAACATGATTACAGAGTTCTAACTGCATGCATTTAAACTGCATTTTCAATATTACAGAGTTCCATCTACGGTCAAAATATAACAAAGTTCTATCTGTCAAAATCTAGATGCAGATAGAACTTTGTTCTCGAAGCTGCTAGTGAAAATCAATAAAAATGTCAATATTCAATTGTCAATATCAATTCGCGCCATTTTTGGCGGTGGTGAAATTTTTACTCGAATTTTTGTGAAAATATCGACAAAATACCTGATACCTAATGCATTCACGAAGTTCCAAAATACTGGAAATGGGTAAGTTACATGCCATGCATTTTTTTATATTAATATAACAATTAAACACTGTTTAGCATGGAATTTAGCATGTACTGCAGATAAAGATGCAGGCATCAACTATAAAAACGTTAATATGGTTATTACCACTCCTAATAAACATCAACTTACTATCCAAACACAAGAAGAAAACACTAGCTTCAGTAATGTGTCTCAAAATATAACTGAAAAGTAAGTTACTTATGATTTTTGGTGTAAGTACTTACACTCATTAATGTGCGTTTTTAGTGTAACCGTTACAAATAATATGATAATTCCATGTCAAGGTAATACCACTCTTCATGAAAATTCAGTGCTGAACGACATCTTGGATTTGGAAAATTCAATAAGAAGTAGTGCCGTAAATGCCTCGGATGAGTCGCATAATAATCAGAAGTAAGTTCAGATTTAAAGCTCAGATTTTGCGGTAGATGCTTTATTTAAACTACCTAATTGATTTTTTTTTAGTGTCATACAAGTGGAAAATTTTCCAAGCCCTTCTCAAATTAACATGAGTAGTGATAAAAATCCTGGCCAAATAATTGAAATGTTTGATGAAATGGGAGAATTTGATGATCTGCCTGTTGTAACTGATATCAGTAAGCCGCAAAGTAATCCAAGGTAAGTAAATTTGTTAGTCGCAATTTTCTTTCAGTACATAAAACCATAATTATGTATACTAATCCATTAATGTGTTTTGTAGAGTCATTGAAACAGAAAGTCCAACAGTTGCATGTGAAGTCATTACTATCGACATTTTTGACGAACAATGAAACGTCGTAAATAATATTAATCAGCTCCCTGTCACAACACAAAACGAATTAACAGAACAATGTATTGTTGTTAATCAAGCAGAAATCCTTCCCGAAAATGCTGTAGAAGATGTCCAACAAGAAAAGAAAGATCGATCGCGAAAGCGCAAAACACAACCCAATGAATGGAAAGTTAATGTTCGAAGAAAGAAGTGTCAGTCAGGAGAGGAATATGTAAACGTCAGGGGAAAAGTGGTTAAGGCAAGAAAGATTCAAAACAAAAAAAACTGTTTACAGAAATGCAAGTTCAATTGTGCTAAACAAATATCAGAAGAAGAAAGACAACGAGCTTTTGATTCTTATTGGTCTCTGACCCAAAATGAAAAGTATCTGTTTCTTAAAAATTTTACTAAAAAAGAAATTAAATGCCGAAAGACTACCGGGGACAAGGAGTCACGAAGATGTTTTTCATTTAAGTATTTCATTCAAATAAAAGGAGAAGACATACGAGTATGCAAGAAATACTTTTTGGGGACCTATAACATATCTCAAAAACCTGTGTATACTGCTCATGTAGGGCCAGGCATTAAAAAAGACAACAGAGGAAAACACGGCAAAAATAGTACAGCGAAACAAGAAATAATAAATCACATTAAAAGTTTTCCTGTTATAGACTCACATTACTGCAGACAGAACACGAAAAGAAAATATTTAGAATCTAATTTAAGTATCGTTAGAATGTATGACTTATACAAGGTGTGGTGTGAAGATAAGGAGATTACTGCTGCCAAGCTGTCCTACTATCGCCACGTTTTTACCACGGAGTTCAATTATGGCTTTCACATCCCAAAAAAAGACAGGTGTATAAAATGTGAATCGTTTAAAATTAAAAATCAAGAGGACCCACTTACATCTGAAGAAAAAGAATCGTACGAAACACATGTTAATATTAAAAATCAGATGAGAACAGAAAGATACAAAGATAGAGAAAATAAGGTACCAACTTTGTGTTTTGATTTGGAAAATGTCATCACTTGTCCTCGTTCTGAAGTCGGCGACTTTTTTTATTCTCAAAAATTAAATATTTACAACCTTACCGGACATTTTTCCACCACTGGGCAAGTCTATTGCGCTATTTGGACAGAAGCAAAACAAGGCAGAAGTGGAAATATTTTGGCTAGTGCATTCAGAAAAATTTTAGACCAAGTTTTGCAAGACAACAACATAACGGATTTAACTACTTGGAGTGATTCATGTGTTTCGCAGAACTGAAATTCCTTTATTTCATTTGCAATAATCGGTGCAATGAGAGATCATCCAGAATTAAACAGTATTACAATGAAATATTCAGTACCTGGCCATGGTGCTATTCAAGAGGTCGACAGTGCACACAGCAGCATTGAAAGGTACATGAATAAAACGGAATTTTATTCGCCATTAAGTTTTATGAAAAACTTAAAATCAGTCAACACTAAAAAACCCTACTGTATTTTACAAATGAAAGACGATGACTTTAAAGACTACGAAAGTTGCTCCAAGAAACTATTGTTCAATAAAATTCCTTTTTCTAAAGTTGCCGCCTTAAGATTTACCCAGAGCCTATCAGAAATTGAATACAAATTAAATCATGTTGATGAATTTGTAAAGGAAACTTTAAAACCCGACCGAACAACAGCACGGCGAAATAAGGCTTCACAAAACCCCAAAAACACAAATGAAATGTTCAAATCTCTAATGATGACGCTAAAACCACAAAATTTACCTATAAAAAACAGCCTTTCGGAAGATAAAATAAAAGCTATAAAAAAAATGATGGCAGGTTGTATGCCCGATTTGGACAAAAAATATTTCGCCTCGTTTTTAAACAGCCTTAAATAAAAACTGCCGAAGTTGAATGTAACCTAAGTACCTACATTATATTAGTTCCTACCATAGATATAAGTTAATGTTGAATAATTAGAAGTAGTGATTTGTAACATTTTTTTCTAGTGCATTATTTATTACTTTTCCTACACAGTTCACATGTTTAATAAACGTTTTGTTTAAATATAATTCCGGATGTTTTATTTCACAATACAAAAAAACAAAGTTGTAAGTGGCACTGACAACTTTGTTATTTTAACTTGATTCCTAGTATACAATATAATCATGACACTATAAGGTTTATCTGCCACATAGAACCTTGTTAAATAAGCTCAAGTTCCCTCATTTATAAAACAAAGTTGTATCTGCTAATGTCCACTTGAAAATTAAAATAAATGGTATATTTTAGACTGCTTTTAATTCCTTTTTTTGATATAGGGTATTTACCACTAATTTTCTGTAAAGACAGTTTTTGATTTAAAGTTAAACTAATGAAATGGCACAACATCCAATATTTCGACAGCGATTTCTCAGAATGGCCTTAAGACCAGATAGACCTTTGTTATTCTAACGCGACGAAATGTCAAATATTTTCGGCATTAAAAAACAATGACTTCCATACAATTAAAAAAAAATGGATTAGTTATTTAAAAAAATCAAGACAAAACATAGGGTTATTTAAACTAATTAGCTTTCTTGTAAATTGCCAATACAACTTTTAACTCAAGACATTACCTCACACAAATTTCGCGTTTGAATTGCGTTCTCCAATTAATTCTCTAAAATTCATCTGGGTTATGGTAAACTTAAATCGAACGTGTTCAACCTATCTCAATATATTGATAGGTTTACGCTGTCGAATCGTGATTCTAGAGGAAATTGTTCGTAGTTTACACCAATTAGGCCGATTTAAGGTTTTGCATAAAAAAATATTTTTTTAGATACTTGACAGTACTTTGGAAAAAACAATTTATTTTTTTCTTTTTAAGTTAATTTAAATATATAAAAAAATATTTTCCGATATTAATGATATATGTATACAGGTTAATCCGTTTATTGTGAGGCTCTTATCTCAGAACCTATAAAACAATGAATCTTGGATGTATCTATATTATAAAAGTACAAGCGAAATTTTGCTGAAAATTGAATTAAGTTCCATTAATGTTAGTATAAGAAGTAATATATTAGGCATATAATGTAGGCATCTTTAAAGTTTATTTGACAAAATGCATCTGATATTTCCTACCTTTGAGAAATTATTTTTTGTAATAAATTCCAGTAGAGACATGCTGTATTTTGTTGTTTTGCAGAATAATAAATTCCAGTAGAGACATGCTGTATTTTGTTGTTTTGAAGAATGGCCACGTAATAAAAATACAAAAACACAATTTAATAAAATTTATTTATTTATTGATATTTTATGAATATTCACAGAAAAAACACATTGGTTCAGTCAAGTAAATTTTGCGTTGAGTCAAATAAATATTTTTTTGCTAATGGCAAAACACATATAAGTTTGAGTTAAATTTCTAAAATATCTCTTGATATCTCGATAAGAAAAATTGACTAATGAAATACGTATATAGTTATGGAAACACATCTTTTCCTCTCGATATCGGCATCCGAAATTAATATTTTAACCTAATCCGCATTTTTATTAATTATAAGTTTTGTTAAAAAACTACAAAAAGTCATCCGCCTGAACGGGGATTCGAATACATATGCACGAAGACCATGCCTAAGATAGTAAAAAACTTGTTTATCAGTTAACTATCTAAAATTATTCTATATTCGATTTTACACAGTTCCAATATTTCCTCCTGACTGGTTAAAATCTTTTTTTTAATTTGAATGCTTATGGGCATGAAACACATAATTAATTCAGTACAGGATGAAATTATGCCTAATTTTATTCACAGAATACATTTATTGTTATTTATTTTACCTGGTTTTATAAAGTTCATAATTAAGGCACAAATAGAAACCAGATTTGTATGCCTATTTTAACTAAAAATATATTTTTAAAATTAGAAATTCACTTGGAATTATAAACAGGTATTTATTGAACATATAAACGTTATAAACATATATATATATAAATATATATATATATATATATATATATATATATATATATATATATATATATATATATATATATATATATATATATATATATATATATATATATATATATATATATATATATATATATATATATATATATATATATATATATATATATATATATATATATATATATATATATATATATATATATATATATATATATATATATATATATATATATATATATATATATATATATATATATATATATATATATATATATATATATATATATATATATATATATATATATATATATATATATATATATTATATATATATATATATATATATATATATATATATATATATATATATATATATATATATATATATATATATATATATATATATATATATATATATATATATATATATATATATATATATATATATATATATATATATATATATATATATATATATATATATATATATATATATATATATATATATATATATATATATATATATATATATATATATATATATATATATATATATATATATATATATATA
Organism: Kuschelorhynchus macadamiae; assembly: GCA_030620095.1. Taxonomy (NCBI): domain Eukaryota; kingdom Metazoa; phylum Arthropoda; class Insecta; order Coleoptera; family Curculionidae; genus Kuschelorhynchus; species Kuschelorhynchus macadamiae. The sequence goes on along the minus strand of JAUTXW010002911.1, from coordinate 204,072 downwards.
TATATATATATATATATATATATATATATATATATATATATATATATATATATATATATATATATATATATATATATATATATATATATATATATATATATATATTTATATATTTATAACGTTTATATATTCAATATATACCTATTCATAATTCCAAGTGAATTTCTAATTTTGAAAATATATTTTTAGTTAAAATAGGTTTACGATGCACTTGCCAAACGCCAGTTGCCATATGTTGTTATTAGGTGTCTTATTCACATTTAAAATCTGCGATTCTGTGAATAAACAAAAACGATATTGCCAATACAAAATACAACTAAAACTACATGCCTGGCCGTTACAGGCGCAATGAAATCCACACGATAGCAATGCAGGTGCTGCTGTGCTTCCCGCCTCTTAACATATTTATTTAGAGAACGGCAGTCAGGCTGCATGCCGTTGACATGTGGTGTGGAAAAAACTGGGATCCGGGATATGTCCGAGTGTGATGATCCCCGGCTTCAGTTTCAATAAAAACTTTGAAATTGACATCAGTGGCTCAACAGAACCAGTAAAAGAGGCAGACATACACATCTAAACGGACGGCTCGCAGGGGCTGGCTTGGGAGTGCATGTACCATAACTCGACCTGGAAATTAGCAGAAATGGAAGGATGGCCAGAAATGGCCACAATGCTCGGCCGCTATGGTGCTGAAATACATCAATGCTGTTGGCTGGCTCGACGAGTAAATATATATATATATATATATATATATATATATATATATATATATATATATATATATATATATATATATATATATATATATATATATATATATATATATATATATATATATATATATATATATATATATATATATATATATATATATATATATATATATATATATATATATATATATATATATATATATATATATATATATATATATATATATATATATATATATATATATATATATATATATATATATATATATATATATATATATATATATGTTTATAACGTTTATATATTCCATATATACCTATTCATAATTCCAAGTGAATTTCTAATTTTGAAAATATATTTTTAGTTAAAATAGGTTTACGATGCACTTGCCAAATGCCAATTGCCATACGTTGTTATTAGGTGTCACATTCACATTTTAAATCTGCGATTCTGTGAATAAACAAAAACGATATTGCCAATACAAAACACAACTAAAACTACATGCCTGACCGTTACAGGCGCAATGAGATCCACACGATAGCAATGCAGGTGCTGCTGTGCTTCCCGCCTCTTAATATATTTATTTAGAGAACGGCAGTCAGGCTACATGCCGTTGACATGTGGTGTGGAAAAAACGGATCCGGGATATGCCCGAGTGTTCCCAGCGGCTATCGCACAACAACCTCTTGTGGAACACCGAATGGATGCAAGAGGCAGACATACACATCTAAAACGACGGCTCGCAGAACCAATCTGGGGCTGGCTTGGGAGAATATTTTCCAGAACTCGACCTGGAAATTAGTAGAAATGGAAGGATGGCCAGAAATGGCCACAATGCTTCGCCGCTATGGTGCTGAACTACATCAATGCTGTTGGCTGGCTCGACGAGTAAAACTCCGAAGGAGGTTACAATGGGCCTACCTCAGATGCCTAAGTAATAGGTTGGCGCAAGTCACTCCTCTATACTCTCTATCTATCTATCTACAACTAGAACTGTGATCACGTTACGTCTTAAAATCACTGATACTAAAAAATCCTTGGAACAATCGTGTAATATAAAAATAATGGGATCGATCAACCGGCTCATCTCTAGTCTGTAAACGCTAATCCAATTCTGCTACCGTGGTATGATATGATCTGCAAGGCTCATCAGGAAGTTTAATCACGGGGTATCAGTGCTAAAAACGACAATACGGATTATCTTATAAGGTGAAATGTAATTTTTTATAAATAAAATACAAATGTATATTATATAGGTTGTAGAAAAATTAGGTACTATTAGGACCTTAAGGGAAAAAATGAGGCGTCATTTAATTTTAATTTTTATTCACGTATGGTAATTATTTACGGTAAAAGGTAATTTTTTAATAATTAAATATTTTATACCGGTTGTAAATAAGTAAATGCAAGAAGCTAAATAAATTATTAAAGAATGATGTTGTCTAGGGGTAAAAAAAATTAATGCATGGGTAAAATTTATTTATTGGGAATGTAGGTTCGATTTTTATTAATCGGATATATTGTACATGGTGTACAAAAGTCAATGCAAAAGGCGAAAAAATATTACAAACGGCGAATTTATATTACATTTATTACTTACGTATGAATAAGATTTATGTATTAAGAATGTAGCCTTTATAAAAATTATTACAGAAGACGAATAATACATTATTGTTGTGAAGATTTAAAGTACCTACATATATTTATTTTTTATTTAATAAGGGATTTCCCCCTTTTCGGTAATAATAAGCTGTGTTTTCTTATTCTAGAATGAACGGCTGGTAATGTAGGTTCGAAATAATTGCTTTTTTCAATGTACGCAGGTCTAAGAAGTAATTATATTTTTATTTTTTTCTTTGTGAAAAGCCACCAATATCACTTAACAATAAAAATAACTTAGTAACTCAAAAGCCATTCATTTCAATAAAATAAATGGGGCATTACATTTAAGATTAGAAAATGTCGACATGCAGCGCAGAAATCCATAATTATCAAATTTGGTAACCACAACTTTAGCGGTTTAAAAGAAAATTGGGCGTTCCCGTACTTTTTACTGTAAATGCGATGTTGTCATATCTCAGCAACCAGTGAAGATAGAATTTTGAAAGTTTAAGATTTTATTAAATTTGAGACGGTCAATTTATTGCAATAAAAGTAAATAGGGCATTCTATTTTAGGATAAAATTACTACGTGTAGCACAAAACTGGGAAATCTGCAGTGTCGATACTATTTTTCAATTCTGCATATCTAGAAACCCTCAAATATCAAATTATGTAAGCACAACGAAGATATTTAAGCGTTCCGGCACTTTTTACTATAAATGCGGTATTGTCATATTTCAACAACTAGGACAGATACCGTCTTGAAAATTTGGAATATTACTAAAATTGAAAGGATCAATTACATGCAATAAAAATAAGTAGGACATTCTATTTAAGATAAGGAAAAGACCATGTGTAGCGTAAAACTGAAAAATCTGGCAACAGTGCCGATATCATTTTTCAATTTCGAGTGCCCAGAAACCCACAAAGACCGAATTTTGAGAGCACAACTTTAGCAGTTTAAGAGATATTTAGGCGTGACAGTGCTTTCTACTGTAAATGCGGTGTTGTGATATCCCGGAAATCAGTAAAGATAGAATTTTGAAAATTTAGGATGGTACTAAACTTGAGACCGCCAATTTAGTGCAATAAAGTCTCGAAACGGCCTTAAATCTTCCTAATTTGTTGGCCGATCTAAACCAAATTTGGTACAGTTATGTAAAGAGATATTATGCAGCCAGTAATGGTATCGCCGTTGTTGTCACGTGTCGAGTTTTTTAGAAAATCTAATGATAATTTTAATTATTTAAATGGAATACATTTTATATTTTTTTAATTTAAAATTTTACGATAAATTTTTTATGCTTTTGGTATCACATGTATTATCCCTAATATCAATAGTTTTTGAAATAGACGTTTCTCAAAAGCATTAAATAATAACAAATGTTCAAATTGTTTTCCCTGAATTGTATTGTAAATCATCTCTGGTGTTATTGATTCCATTTCATCCAGTACTCGACTTTATAATTCAGCCTGATCTTGAGGTTTGGTTGCATAAACATTATACTTTAAGTGTCGTCATAAAAAGTCGTCGTTTGGTGCCAAATCAGGGGACCTAGGCGGCCACTCGATATGGCCTCTTCTTCCAATCCACATGTCTGGAAATGGATTCTTTAAAAATTCTCGTACGTTTACTCCAAAATGGGGTGAAGCTCCGTCCTGTTGGAAGTATGTAATTGCATAATTCGGACCGATTACGATTTCGTTAGCAGGCACTATTTGATTTTCCAAAAGCTGAGGGTAAGCTGCTATGTCAAATTTCCTTCAAGAAAAAATGGAACAACTTGTGGGTACCAACGAGCCCAGCCCAGGACGTTATGTATGACATTCTCTCATCAAATGGGAAATTTCATAGCTACAAAATCTGCAGTTGTGACTATTGACTCTAGCGTTTAACATTACTGTTGCTCCATTCTCCATTCAAAATCTCCTTCCAATAATTCTTGCACTAAGTGAATTTTGAACGAATGATATTTATGTTTTCTTAAAATATTATGCAAGGATTTGAAGCAGACATCAACTGCTTGAGTAGTTTTTCATAACGAGGATCGTCGCCTATCTCTACAATTTTCAGTCTCTTCAAATCGTCGGACATTTTTTAAAACGGTGGTTTTGAAATGAGATTTCGGTTTCGAAATACGTCATTAAATACATTTTTAACTTCTTCGTAAGATCTGACAGGATCGCCATAACCTCTCAATCATAAGAAAAGTAATTCTTTCCTTTTAGGTTAAAGAGATTTTTGGATTGACACTTTAGGTAACTTTATTAGCGATGATGTTTCGATCTAGTATTTCAATGAAGGTGTCTCATTAGCAATGACGGTAATAATTTAAGGTGCTTAATTACATATTGGTGTCATAATATTCCAAAACATCTTTATTTAAAAAACTATTGATATTAGAGATGAGACATGTTATACCAAAAGTCTTAGAAATTTACTGTAAAATATAAAAATAAGCAGGAGAATCATGAGGATTTTCCATCTAGCGAGCTCTTTTTCCCTTATTACATTGCACCACAGACGAAAGACACGTGGTGGTGGAACTAACTGACAAAAACCACTGATTTTTCGTTTATTACTAATGTAGCTATCAAAGATATTGGAAGACGTATCTGTATTAAAATAATTTGGTAGTTGTTATACCCATTATTGTCTTCTAGCAATTTTCCGATATAGTTTCATCAATAGTGCGCAAAGATGTGGCATAATTTTAGTGGTTTCTTTTAGGGGTTTGATTCTAGTTCTCCCTTTGATTTAGTGAATCAACCATGTACTTTTAAAATTTGTTATCATCTGGACAGAGCCGGACTGTAAATCACTCTGACTAAACCCTGTAAGCTAAAATAGCATCCTTATTTTATTTTCAACAAATTAATAGAAATTGATTTTTGGGTTGGTACAAATTAATTTGATTTTTTTTTCCTTAGCAAAAAACAACCGCAACCAGCTGCTTTATCCAATATCCAAGTTATGCCCTGATAATTAAAACTATTTGTGAATTTTTTAACACTAACCGAATCATGTAAATTACATAAAATATCTATGGAATAATTGTATACTAACAGAGTAAATATTAGCAATTTGCACATTTATGTTCAGATTAATTAGATATTAGGGATAGTTTATTTAAAAACAGCTTTTTTGAAAGAAAAATAGACCATTGTTGCAATATTCGAAGTTCAAGCTTTTTGAAAGCTTTTTGGAATAAATTTATAAAATATCTTGTACAGGCTCTCGTAAACAAATATTCTAAAAAAGTAAGTCCCATGAAACTTTTTTGATCTACTTTGCTCTCGTCAACACAATCATGAGGTTTAATCGTCCGGCAGTGCTCTTTTTCTCCTTAATATGATACCACAGACGAAAAAAACGATTACTTCGGTTGTCTAACATAAGCAAAACCTTCAATAAGGTAAACCGGGGCAAATGCGAAAATGGGGTAAATGTAATAGTAGTCTATAATACCTTCCTCTAACCAAAACTTGTTGCTCCGTATCGTTATTCATCAATATTTACCTCCCACCGAATGTCTTAGTAAATTTGGGCCCTCGCTGCTCGCCTCAGTTTGATCAGTATTATTGACCGATGTTGTGCTGCTGTCAAGGTCAAAAGTTTAATTTGCCACGTGTCTATATAAAAATCGTTTAAATCTGCATTATTAGGGTAGGTAATTTATATATTTGACTATTTTGCTACAGAAGGGTAATATTTGTATAGAATATTTTTAAATTTGTGGTTTTATTAACTGTTTTTTTAATAATGCCATATATTACATTTACCTCGCATATTTTTATGGTAGGGGGCAATTGAAATGTATGACTAAAATACTTTTGCCCCATATAACACATTTGCCCCATTATTTTTTTATTTTCTTTACAGATGGTGCGTTCCTACAAGAAAAAGCTCCCAAATTCCTCATATTTGGAAGAAGACGTAAAAGTGGCCGTGCGGGAATATATGGCTGGTCGAATGACTATTTACAGAGCACACAAAACCTATAATATACCTTATTCGACAATATACAGCCGTGCGAAAGGTCTTCGTGGTGTAAAAAAGCAAACTAGGGGTCGACTGACTGTCTTCACTCAAGAACAGGAGAAACAATTGGCTACAGCACTAAAAACTATGGAGAAGTGGGGATTTGGCTTGTCAAAAAAAGAGGTGTTGCAGCAAGTTGCTAATTATGTGAGGGAAAAGAAAATAAAGACTCCTTTTAAGGATAGCGTTCCGGGAACTGATTGGTTTTTAAATTTCAAGAAGAGAAATAATTTAAGTTTAAAAGTTCCACAATCTGTGGAATATGCGCGCAAGAAAGCCACTGATCCATTTGTAATTTATGGCTACTTTTCGCTATTAAAGTCAACTTTAACAGAATTAAATCTTGAAAATCAACCCGGACAGATCTGGAATCTTGACGAAAGTAGTTTCAGTATAGACGCAAGTAAAACAAAGGTCGTAGGACAGCGAGGAAAACCTTGCGCTCGCATAATCAGTACCCCAGGCCGTGAAAATACAACGGTTTGTCTACTAACAAGTGCTGATGGACAAAAGGCACCCCCTTGATAATATTAAAACGTATGGGATCAATGGCAGGCACCTGATTCAATTTTTCCAGGACTATCTTATGCGTCAAGTAAGAATGGTTGGATGGACAGTGAAATATTTTTAAATTACTTTAAAAATACGGTTACTCCTGCGTTGGGTCAGAAAAGACCAGTACTTTTTTAATTTTAATTAAAAATTAAATTTTTTTAATTTTAAAGTTACCGCCTCACACTACTCATTTATTGCAACCGCTTGATATTGCAGTTTTTCGTTCGGTGAAAGCTAGGTGGAACGAAAAATTAGTAAAGTGGCAGCGCCATAATATAGGTAGGAAGCTACCAAAAAGTATGTTTTCTAAATTTATAGCTGAAGTGTGGAACGAAACGAATCCCAGTATTATTGTAAATGGGTTTAGGAAGGCCGGAATTTCACCTTTCAATGACAAAGTCGTACCAAGAGAGAAGTTCGACGCTGATGCATTAAAACGGTGGGAATCACAAAACATTCAAATCCCTAATCCGCAAAACGTTCAAGCAAAAAATGTAACAGTCATCCCTAACAATGAGCTTAGTTCGAGCTTGATATCAAATAGCTTTTCCGCTGATAATGAGCCTAGTCCGACTACAATATTAAGTAATATTTCCGATGATAATGAGCCTGGTCCTAGTAGATTATCGAGTAACGTTGCCATTGACAGTAACTCTACGTCTCAATTGGAAAGTGTTTCTTTTGAAAAGCTATTACTACAATGTGTCAAACAAAATCAAGTTTCACCCAAAGTACCAAAACGAAGAGTGGCAGCTGGTGCTGAAGTGATTACTGCACGAGAGAAGTCAAAAGAAAAAGAAACCTTAAAACGTAAAGTGAAATCTGCACATTCTCATCAAAAGAGGGCATCTACCTCCTCGAGTGAATCTGATGATGAGCTTCCCATTATTTATGAAGAATCAGATAATGACGGGGATTTTTTAGAAGAACTGATAGAACAGTCAGAAGAAAATCAGAACTCCTTTGAAGACACAATTCTAGAGAAAGATAAATGGGTCCTTGTTCAATTCCCAACAAAAAAGAAAATTGTACATTTTGTTGGTAAACTCCTGGAGAAAAATAAAGAAAGGGAAGAATGGCTGATTAATTTTCTTAGACTAAAAAGAAATAAATTCGTTTGGCCCAATATTGAAGACAAATCTTTGGTAGACACGGCAGATATTTTACGCATTCTTCCACAGCCTACAGAAGATAGAAGAGGGTCCGGATTCACATTTAACGTTAAATTTGCTGGAATGAATATTTGTTAATATTTTAAAATTTTAGTTTAGAAATTTCTGTCTTTACTTGTTTACGACGTAATGTAATGTTTGGAGTTAAGACTATTTGATTCTCACTTATTATGTTAATATATTTTATTATTTTTTACAAGTTATTTTACGTCTTAAACAACGACTTGTCTTTCAATTTTTTTTTAATATTATGCAGTTCTGTTATTTTTTTAGATAAATCAATAAACTAAATAGCAAATTTTATAGGAAAAAACATATTTTTCACAATTGCCCCAGACGTTTTTCTATGCCATTTTAATACCACGATAGAACTGTTTATTACATTTGCCCCCAGGCCCTGGGGCAAATGTAAGATACTGTGGACATTTTAAAAAATATGTAACATTATTTTTATACTTTATTCAATATCGGGTTTAGTAAATGAATCCCATATCTCAGGAAGCGGTAAACTTAATATGGTATCAACTGTTTTATTAAAATAAGAAAATAAATACATATTTTATGATTTAATTTGAACTATTCAAATTTTATAATCGTTTTGCCCCAGGCTACCTTATACAAAAAGGAAGATTGGACAATACTGAAGTTTTTAAACAGAAGAAGAATATAAAATTCTTTTTCCTGAGGAGAAGTGTATATGGGAGAAACAGTTCGCCCAATATTCTACTACTATAATTAGGGCACATGTATTATGTTTGAAAAACAAACACGTTAAATATAGTGCAACCGAAAACCATAACTGTAAAAGAAGGCAAGGGTTGAACGTCGGCTCCAAAATTCTATATAACTAAAAATTAGATATTATAAAGGTAATAAAAAATCAGATACGGGTTACGGTTAAGATCACACGTTTAAACCAATCACAACACAAACCAATTTAACGCCTATTAACGGTTTAATGAGCATAAGTCAGGTATAAAAGCTGAATGCCTCAGAGCTCAGTTAGAGTTTAGTTCCCATACAGTACAGATCCTTGAAGATACCTCCTGTTGTCGAAGACAAAACATCGGATAATTCCAATTTGCACGGTCTAGTCTTGAGAACATGGTTTTCAAATTATCCAAAACCGCTAAAACCGTACTTATAAAGTTGTTTAGATGTATAAAAAGAAGGACCAAATTTCTTGATATCCCATTTAACTGTAATAAACCAAATTACGTAGTTAAAACCCGATATCTATTTTCCACTTTACCCCTTTTATTTCTTTTCAGCTGTTATCGAAAACCCTGTTTCTATTGAATTTAAATAAAAGATTCGTCGAAAATAAATTAGATTGATTTTAAAATAATGCGAGACCATTTTTCCAGTCATTACACAAAATGTGTGTTCTCCTGTTCGTTATGTTTGAAAATCTCCATATACTACATTTTGGTGCTATTTTTACAATTTAATTAATTTTATAAAAATTTTTACAGATGTCGAACACACATCATATGTATGATGGAATAGTTTTAGTGATTTTTTTATAAAGCAGTGTTCTGATTATAAGATAATATTATGCTTAATGGAATAGAAAAAAAGCGGAAATAAATACAAAACTATTTTTCTTGTGCAAATTGCACCTGAATTATTCAAAAATTACGTCCTGTAATCTACAGGTCAGATATCAATCATTCTATTCATTGAAAAATATATATATTTTTTTTATAACTGCTTACGAAATTGACAAAAAACACACTGTTAACTTGGCTAGAAAGTGCTATACATCACACGCGTATTAAAAAAAATTTCAACACGTGTGTTGAAAACTACTTTTTAACACGACAATCTTGTGTTGATGTCACGGCTGACGTGACGGCAACGGCCGACAATATATTCACCACTAGTGTTGAAGCAATTTTTTCCAACATTAGTGTTGAAATATACAGAACTTAAAAATTTTGTGTGTTCGTAGGAAAAATAATGTACATTACTCGAAAGACTAAATACCTCCACGTTTGAAAACTACCACTTTTAACACTTGTTATATACTATTTTCTATTTTGCAATCATAAACATGTCTTTTCGATAGGCAAACTAGTGTCATAATGGCCCTCTTTTCAATAATATACTTTTTCTCTACAAAGTAGGCTGAGTCAGAGCCACCCCGAATTCGAAAACGGTCACGTCTATAGTAGAAATTTTTCTAATATGCAGTGACGTCATTTTTTGAATCTTTGTAACAGTGAATTTACTAAAAAAGGTCACGTCTCTTCTTGTTTCAACTAAAACTTGTCACGTTGACCAATCCTTAAGTGTGACATTTGACATTTCGAAACGTTAAAATAGTTTATCTATGCGTCAAAACAAAGTCAATATTGAATATGCCGAAAAAAAAATGAAAATAGACGACTAAGTGAGCAAAGCCAGCATATTATTCTTAATATTTTAGCTCTTTTGAGGTAGAAAAACAACAAGTAGCTACAGCCTTGGACCTTCAGAATGTGGTGGAAAGAGCAGCTTCCGCAAGGAAAGTAAGTTCAATATCGATATTTAATTTAAGAAAAAATGGACTAAAATCGGGAAAAAGATTTAAGGAATTACCATCAACAAGAAATAAAGAGAATATTAAGACAACCGACTACTTAAAAAGTAAGATCCGAGATAAGATTTATCGCATGTATGCCAAAAAAAAATATTACCATAAAGTCTCTCCATCAGAAACAGAATTATGATATGTCCAATCATTTCAACTAAATATTCTATTAGTTTTCTCCGAAAATGGGTGAGAGAAATTGGCTTTCGATGGAAGAGAAGTAACAGCCGCAAGTATCTCGTGGATTTCCAGATGTTTTTTAAAAATTAATTAAATTTTTGAGTACAGAAAAAATATGAATTCACTAGAAAACGGTTTTACTCCAGTCTTCCTTGTTAAACCATATATAGTCAATAAAGAGTCTTTTAGAAATACCTGGCAGGATGATACGAAAGTCACAAGCTCTTCAAAAAGTGGTGAAGGTAAGTTTATGGAGCATTTCGACTATATTTGTTTTTTGTTTAATTTAGTTTTCTTGTGCATTTACATTAAGAACATCGGTCGGCTTAAAATGTTTGCTAATTTAAGGTGTTCTTTTAACCCAAATCATAAAAAAACTAAGTTTATTATAAACAACTTTTTAACGGTATTTCAGCGATAAATAGTATGAGAGTGTAGGATAAATTATTTGTATTAAATATCAAAAAATAGAAATGTTACAAGTGGTCGAAAATGGCTAAAAATCAGTAAATTTTGCACCATAAAAAATATTTATATTTATTTTTTTGGAATTAAAATAAGTTTTTCACATCCCCGCAATAATCAGGATTATAAATAAATGTGTAAGATAGTGTAATTTAATTGATAAACACGACCAGGATTTGGGTTAAAAGCCAACCGTTTTTGGCCACGAAAGAATAAAAATATTTGTTTTTTTATATTTAACAAAATTAATTACTTGTCAAAACCATATATTATTTATCTTTTAAATATTGTTGAGAAATTGTTAATAATAAACTTATTTTTTTTTAAATTTTGATCAAAAGAAAAACTTGAATTTGTGTGATGAAATGTGGTGAAATTAATCCATGTTCGTAAATATACTAGACTTCTAAATTATATATTTAAAAAAAAATTGTTTTCTTTTGCAGAGGCATCAATGAAGGACAATATCTGGGATTTAGTAAAAAAAAAATCGAAGTTTAGAAAAAAAATATTTTCTTGACGAATATGAACTTAAATTAAATATCCATCTTCAACTTACTTTCGTTGCTAAAGCTGTTTTTTCGAACGCATTTTCACTGTCCAAGAAATTCATGCAGCTTTATGCTGTTTTTCTAGCTAAAAAAAGGATATTTAGAATAATAGGCTCTTTCGTTTTAAAATAGCGTTAGCACCGAAAAAGTTTTGTCTTTGTTATTATAAAATAGCTTAATATAAAATTTTAGAATAGAAACATATTTTGTATGTTTTTTAATGATTACGACACATTTCCTACTGTTCTTCTTGTCTTTATTTAATTATTTAATTATATATAGTTTTTGTTAAATATCTGCGTACCTTGGCAAACTGTAAAGTTATTAAAATTAGCATTTATCCTTTTTAATGGCAGCCACACGCCAGCACGAACTTGGATGCGATCACTGCCATCGTGGCGGCCAAATGACAGCATAGGATCGCCATCCTGATTGCTGCCGAGAACGCTTTAGTGTGTGCATTCCTTAAATAACTTGGTATATTAACCGTTAAGGGAGAACTGCACGCAACAAATAAAAAATCAGAAGTCTAGTCAAGTTCAAAGTAAGATTAAAAGGTACCTACGTATTAGAAAAAACTTCCTGCACGTCCGACCTTAAAAAATTGTGCTATGTAGAGGCAATTTAAATTACATTTCGGTTAAAAATTGGTTTAAAAAGGTTCACGCGCTGCAGAAATACAAAGACATGAATACGATTTAACATTTCATATTTTTTAGTTATGTAGGCGAAGGATTAAAGGCGGTAAAAGAGCCATTTTGTAGGGAAAAATTATATGCGACGGCATTTGCGTCAAAAAGTGGTCAAAATATGGTCGAAAATGAACAAATCTACGTCTATTTTGTCATTCTAGATTTGATTTTTTCATAAAAATTCGAATGTAGCACCCAACTATACATATTTCCATCAAATTAAAGCTAATAATTATCTCTTACACCTTTAGCATAATACTGCAGCGGCGGAAGGCTTGCAAATGATCTATAATACTGCGTGCAGTTCCCCCTTAACAGCTAAGAAATACGTTCTTTTTGTGCTGTAGTAACGTCACTGCATGCCCGAAATAATTCTACTATTCTTGATAAATAATCGTCACTTGTGGACACTTATCATGTCGTGTGCATGGTCTACTGATACAAATATTCGGCAGTTATTTGTTTGCCATCGGTTGTCGATAAATAAGGTACAACTCAAAGGGTAATGTGGAAATGAGTTCAAATGTTTGTCAAATATACAAGTAGTGTGATCGAGCATTTTGGATACTTACCAAATACACAATCACTTGTGTATTTGTTAAATACGCCAGTCGTTTAAGTCTGCCTTGATATACTATTTTCTACGACTGCTATGAAAACGTACACAACCAACAAGATCTGAAAGTGATTACATAATCATTTGGCACTGTCGAAATTTGTTCATCATTGGCCAGCTCTTGTTTGTAAAACATTGGCTATTTTATTTTTCATTTATATATCGATATATAATTGGTGGTTATCGGGTTGCCTAAAGCCAAACCCCTGTACATTACAGGGCATACAGATCAAATTAAATCGCAGCTCGCAGCAAAAGAGGCAGGTTGATTTGTTTTGGTTAGGTTAGGTTTGGTTAATTATTAAAATCAGTTGAATAAAATCGAATGAATACAAGAACAGACACCAAGTTCAATGTAATTGGTTCATCCAAAATAGAGATATAAACGTTTGAAAGAAAAAAGTTTGACCTTTCCCTTCCACTTTATTATTCAAAGCAGAAACAAATGATAAATAGCAAGCAATTGTATAATTGTCTGAAGAATACTATACTTATATTTTGGACAAACCTTAATCAGGAAAATTCAAGAGAAAATAAGCATTTCCATAAGTGGACACCCGGTGCAGTGTTTATTAAAAAACGTTTCAATCAGATGTGCTAAACTGATGAAAAAAAATAAAATATATTTTTCTTGGTTGTACAATAACGTTATGCTCAACAGAGACAAGTTTGACAAATATCAACAATAACCTTGAAACATGTTTTTTCTAAACAGTTGTTTAAAAATAACCTAACATTTTTAAAAGGTAAAAATAATAATGTTAGACTGTAATACCAAATAATTATATTGGTGACGTGTTGCATTTAATATAATCATTATGCCATTTCAGCGAATGTACTTGTAGGTAATAGCTAGTATTTTAGATAACAACATAACAAATACTGGAAGCGGAAGTTTCCAAACTAAGAGGTATTTAGCACGAGGCGATAGCTTCGTTTGAAACCGATCACTGTCACGCGAGTAATGTACACTATTTTTCCTAAGACCACAAATAAATAGGATTTATTTTTATATTTTTATTTACTTTTTAACACCAAATGGCCACTATATGAACTCGTTGAGAATAATAATGGTAATATATTTTATTTCACGTTACACCAACGTCATAACAATGCCACTACGATCCTTGTCTGGAAAAGTCTTGGAATGTCGCCGTTTTAGTTAAACAACGCGTGTGATATATAGTACATTGATATTACCATAATTAGAAAAAAACATAAAGTTTTGCCATTTGGAGACTATAAGCACCAAAGGGATAGTTTTTAAAATAGTTCACAAGTTAGAAGTCTGAGCTTCAGCCCCAAAAACCACCCTCAATGCGCACTACGTTGGTTTTTGGTTTTTTTCTCAGAAATCGTTGGTTGCACAGAAAATTTTATACTTACTAAAAATGTTTCCTGCAAAGTTCTCTACAAAAAAGGTTTATTTGTTTATTTCATTTTATCCAAGGCATTTCAAGCAACGAGCAATCGAAGTCAGGGGTTGCTTTCAGAGTAGATTAAATATACGAATTTTTGTTCATCTGATTTTACAATTTAAAAATTATTTTAATTTAATGTTACAAACACATTTAGAAGTTAAAATTACTATGAAAAATTATCGTAATATATATCTAGAATTTTGAAAGGTACCTTAAAATAGACTATTTTAAGATACGCCACAATGAGAAATTAGTGACTAGTTGGCAACACTGGCAGCGGCGCCGCGCCATCGGCAGTCTCAGTAGGCGTTGACTTTTCTCGGCCGTGCACTAGTTAGTTATCATATTTTTGTTATGGATATCGGTAAGTATAAGATCATTTACACCATATATATATATATATATATATATATATATATATATATATATATATATATATATATATATATATATATATATATATATATATATATATATATAGCAGTAGCTGATAAGAAAGTTCCAAGGCTAACAGTAGTTCCGGCATCAATAGATATTGCAAGTACTCGAAGAATGCAAATGCAGTATTTTCAGAGACAAAGTCAAGGCGGTCTTGTAAAAGAAACTTTAAGAAATGTATATCAAAAAGACGATTTTGAGAAAGCTGCAAAATTTTCAATGCATGTTGTCGCTTGGATTTTGGGAAAATTTTTCATGACCGAAATTACTTCTGCTGTATGTAATGTCAACTCCCGTTTGTAACAATCGGGTTTCTTATGGCTGACATTGGACTCCCAGAATTGTGATCGACTGTATATGCTTCTGTATCTATCAATATATGCTTTCGGGCCATGCATACGCAAGAGTGATTCGAGCTCATTGTCTTTCTTTTTGCACTATTTTCATGCTAATAGTTGAAGAAATTAAAGTTCTACATAACGATAAAGACAGTCGCTGGCATTGGAATAAATAATACTTAACCTTTCGACAGCTTAGTAAATGATGACACCCTTACAAAAATTAGAATAAAGTTTTGAGAAACAATAAACCTGTTAAGAGAATTTCGTCAGGTTTTTCAGAAAGTGTTCAAAATAAATGGATTCTTGGAATGTCATCTACTCAGCATATATATGAAGCTGTAGAAACATATTGCAATATCACACCAGTCACCACAGATCAACATGCAGAAATGCGAGACTCAAGAATACAGACAGATGAACTTGCTTCTGTACCTTTATCTTTCTTTGACAATAATGGGATGATGGGAAAGGCAAAAAATCAGCATTTTCTTATATCTTTAATGCAATGGCGAAACGAGAAGTCAACACAGGAAATTATCACTTTGTACTTCACGGTGGTTTTCTTAGCCACTGCCTGATCTGCCTAAAAGAAGGTACCTTCTTTGGGAATGTTTATGCTGCATGTATCAACTTTATTTGGTCAAAAAATTACTGTGGTATTCGATGGCTACTTCAAAAACAGTACAAGCACAAAATGCATTGAAATTGAAAGGCGATTACTTAAACGTACGGGTCGTAATATCGTTTTTGATAATAATACCTTTTTGGTTGAAGAACAAAGTAAATCCCTAAGCAATATTAAAAATAAGAAACAACTCATTTCGCAGCTTTCTATACACCTGAATAGCGAAAATATCAGCACATCAATTGCAGTAGATGATGCTAATGTTCAGATTGTTCGTACTGCCATCAGAATATCACAGAAAAATTAACAAGCACTAGTTGCTGGACAAGATGTCGACCTTGTTGTTTTATTAGCAACACTTTCCATTGAATATAGAGATATTATATTTCTAAAAGAGGCCATAAGTAATGTGAAAAGACGGATTTACAGTTCCAAAGATTTACAACCATCTAGTATTTTTTGCAAATTAAAAGAATATATTTTATTTATTCATGCTATAGGCGACTGTGACACACCATCAGGATTTTTAGAAAAGAAATCAACAATACGTTCAAATGTTTAATAGGAAAAAAGATCTTGATAGTATTGTAAATGTTTTTAACAATGCAGAGTCAACCGAAACTATTCAAACTTCAACCATGAGATGGCAGTCTTTATGAGCAAAGATATGCTTGCGTCAGATTATCAATAAAAGTTAGAAAGTTGATGATATCCGAATAATTTAAAAAGATTCTGTTATAGTTAAAAGTGTATAAAATTGAAAAAAATACTAGTAAAAATTACTTTCGATCTCTTATATTATTTAGAAATGTTCAATTTCGCAATATTTTGTATAGTATAAGGCAATTAGTCCAGTAATCAGGGGGTTTGGGACCTGACAAATACAAAAGTGCACTATCTTTTTTTGAAAATGATCCTCTTAAAGGCCTCTTTAGAAATGTGCCGGACTCACACGTAGCCCGACTGATTCACAAAAAAAAATGACCAAAAAAGCGGTTTTTGTCCTATATCTTTCAAATTGTAGATAGAACAAAATTATTTTACCAGAAAATTACTCTCCCTGCTTTTCGGACCAAGATACATATTCCTGAATTTATTAGTAAGCGCGAGGACAAATTTCGCAATATCTCGATTAATAATTATTTTTTATGTATAATAAAATTACGTTTGGAGCCTTAAAAAATCATTTTTTATTTTTAAACTGAATATTCGCAAAAACTACGAGGACTGCAGAAAGAGTCACGAATATCTTTTTTTTACGTAATAATTTGCCCTACAGTTTTTAATTATACAATTTTTCTCGATCTGTGATAATTTGAAAGATATTTGCCAAAAACCAACAATTTTTTTATACCTTTTTTTTTTCCCAATGAGATTAAAAGTTTCCATAACAGACAAAATTGTGTTATTTTTATATATAAATGTCTATTTCGCCTTATTACCTGAGCGTTGCATAGCAACGAAAGTGTTTACTGCCTAGGAGTAAAAATAAAACTTTTGTTAATCATCATTAAAAAGACGCTTTTCATGGTATTCCAAAAAAAATATCATTGCTAAAAAGTGTAGTTGCTCTATTAACTATGTTAAAGCAGGGCGTTTCAAGAGATTTTTAAATTATATTGTGTATTTTTCCTCCCAAAGCAAAAATATTATCATAGCTGTTGCAAAAATTTTATTAGGTCAATATCGTTATCCCTATTACGGGTTTATTGGTCCAATATATATTCACGAATAGCTAAATATCTAGCCTAATTCGCATATAGCTGTATGATCCAAGACTTTGAGCTTTTTCATTATTCCAGTCTGTAGTATTCGAGATATTGGAGAAACAGACTTGATCTAGTAAATTAGTATAACGGTTATCTGCTTTTATTTGGAATCTTTTTTAAGCCCTTTTTTCAATATTTAATAAGCCCGATAATTGCGTTTTTTTATTAAGCATAGTAATTTAAAATTGTTAAATAATTTTGTAAATATTCTGTATAATAATTAATTATTATTTATGTAATTTACAGTAAAAATATGTAAATCTTTGAATTGTATTTAAATAACGAAAATTTCAAGCTCAATTTTCGATACAACTCTATATGTTAACAGTGTTGGCGCAATGAAAGAAAATGTTTGTTTTAACATTCTGAACAACATATTGCCATTTCAGAAAAATCGGTTGGTCGTCAAAAACATATAAGATGTAAGATGTCCTTTTATTTCGTTATTAAATACTTTTTTCAAAAAAAGAAATTTTTATTATCTGTTTACATATGAAATTAAATTTATTTTAATTTAAAATAAAATATTATTAATCATAATTCAACGATTTTTGTAATTCTTTTTACAAAAACATCGGACATATACATTTAAAACCAAACACAGCTTGCTAGTACTTTTGTAAAAAAATTCAAATCGCCATTTTTTTACAGAAGTAGAAAAAATGGCTTCCAGTCGTCGTGCAAAAACTCAGGATTTCCCTACTTTGTGCAAAATAGTTATCTAAAAAAACCCGAAGAAAATAAAATTTATTTTGAAAAAAAATTGTGGTTGATAATTATATCCCACATCATACTTATGTATGATAATTTGAATCCGCCACTCCATCGCCAGAGCACAGCTTTGGCCTTGGCACTCGCCTATGGCTTGTGCAACAATACTATGTAAAAAATAGACCGTAAATAAATTAAGCGATTTCTGAGTAAACTTATATAATTTTTCTAATAACTTGTACAACTTCAATTATATACAATTGCCCGACATCATCTGGGCATGCCCAAAATCAGGTTCATTAAAACGGATTCCACGTGTGCTCAATGGTGGTATTTATAAAATAGGTATGGTTATAGTTGCCGCATATGGCATAACAACACGTCATAGTATTTTGTAAATTAATGACCTACCTGATAAAGAGTATGAGGTCAGTTTTTCCATCAATGCTGAATTAACCCCAGGCCATTATTGTTCCTCCTCTGTAAGAGTACATGTCACGAACTTTACGAAAATCATTTAGATTATTAAGCTTTTTCCGCACTTGGACTCTTCTTGAATCAGGATGAATTCCAAACCGAGACTCATTCGTTAAAAGCAATCTAGCCGAAATTGCATTCTGCTAAATTGAATGTTTCTATTCCCAATAAAGTCGAGTACCTCGATTGCCCCTCGAAAGGGGTTTGAACTCTTAAAAGGTGTCAGCTGCAACAACCATTTTTATGTAAACGTCGACGTACAATATCATCAGAAATCATTCATTCATCGCATCACGTACTAGATTTGGCGTACGTTAAGTACAGTAGGTACTGAAATATTAAACCGTAACGGTACTTAAAAAAATGCGGTATTGTCATACAATTCAGTTTTTTTTGAAAAACCCTGTTTCCCTTTCGAATGCATCACAGACCTTCAATATGTTTTATTCCACAGGCTATATCAATTAACAACGTTGATGCATTCAGAGCTTTTATCAGTGCAAAAGATCCTCAAAAGATGTCTATGCATTAAAGTCGAAATAGAAATGTATATATTTTAAGTATTTTTATTTGAGCAATACTACTTATATGAATAAATCATACAAATATTATTATAGCAAATGTAGCTCTGAAGGAAACACAGTTTTGCAGAGAAGTACAAACAGAATTGAATGACTTTAGTTCAATTGGTTTTTTACAATCATCAATAACTCACAAGTAAATATTTCTAATTCTCAAATAAATAAATATAAAATAGTACGTTGCGCCCATTTTTGTTAATTGTTGATTTTTTAAACTAATAAAGGAAGATGGATATTTTAGAGGACAAATGCAAAACTAAGGTATCATTTTTTGTTGTTGCATATATACTTTCTTATTTTAACTCACATCTAGCAGAAGCTCAAAGAGTTTTAATGTATGGCCCACAGTTTAGGATGAAAAAGTTAAACCCTAAGAGTATTATCTCGTTTAAATTTTCTTTGTATGCTCTTTACTAGTAATTAGTCATATCAGCCCTTTAATTCATGTTTAGTGGTTGATTGGCATTTGCTCTTATTTCTGACAATAAACTGATCTAAAATATAAATAATTGCAGGCAATATGTCATTGATTCATTATGCTGTCCGAAATTTAATTTATGAAGTTACGACCTGCAATTAATTATTTGTGACAGGAAAATTGATTGATTTTATTTGGTTATTTCAATGCATATTGTCAAACGAAATTAAATTTCAACATTGGTGACTTTATTTTTTACAGCGAAATCATCTATATATTCAAAACACAAGTGTTTTTTTTTGTTTCGTTAGTAGCTGCCAACTTAACCAATTTAGATTTAAATTAAACCTTTCAACCCAGCGACGTTTATTTTAATTGTCCTCAACGTACTTCAAATGTTCATCGAGAATTAACGATGGCTACGCTGCGCCTCACGGTCGGCGAAGTCACACATGTCTCGGTTACGACTGGTACATACGTTTTTATTGATTAATGATTGTGCTTTTAAGGTTCCAGTCGGGAACGAATTATTAAGAGTTTTAACTTTTGCGCTAGGTTAGGAGCTGATTTGGTGTCTAACTTTTTAAAGATATAAAAAATACACTTTTATTTAAATGTTTCTAAAAATATTTACAAAATTCTAAAAGTGGATTGAGAATATATCTTAACTTCCAGGTATAATTTTAAAACTAAAATATAGTTGGGGTGGAATTTCGACGGGATATCACTCATACTTCTTAAAATGAGTGAAAACTGGGAAAATATTCGATATATAAGGTCATTGTTACTTTTACTCATCTCTTTTCTGCGGACCAGAATAGAAAAATTCAGGATCAGAATATCACATTTTACAAATATTTTTAATGCCTATAAGGACAAATAAACAAGGTGTACAGGAAAAAGGTCATTTCTTTAAGTCTGTATTTAGGTTCCCATCCAAAATAATTTTACCTATTGTATTTTTATTTGTGGTTCCTATTGTGTTTTGTTGTTTTATGGCATTTTATTTTTATCAAGTAAAGAAAAACTAAGATTATTTTAACTTTTTTTATATAATGCTGCAATCCTTGTTGCTATGAAATATAAGACCAGAATACTTACATATAAATTCCAAAAATGGCTCAAAGGACATTGAAAATGTTCCATATTATATACTTATATTTATTTGTCGTCATTGTATAACAATTTGTTATCGTATATTTCCTAAAAAAATAAGATAAGTTACAAGTATATAAACAAAAAGTTTTAAAGTGACCTACGAAATTTCTCCCTTTTTCCTAAATATTTTTTAATTTATTATTTAAGATCTTCCTTCTTATAAATTATATATCTACTAAAATAAATGCAACTTGTATACATAAGAAGTTTATGGATACTTCCTATCAATACATATGTTTGTTACCTATTACGTATGACAATTTAACAAAAGAAAAAACATATTTCTTATAGGATTTTCCCTGTCCCACCAATTCCACTGTAAGATACCTTTGGAAGAATTATTTTTGTTATCAGAACTAGATAAAAAAAAATAGATTTCTTGAAATTAGAGACGCAATTTAACAAAATTTGATGTTTTATGTTATACAAGAGTTAATAATATCACTAAAACCGATTTTAAATATTTACAGATCAATTATAAATTATAATATGAGTCTAAATATGTTTACAATGATGGAAATTACTGCTCAAATAATTAATTAATCTAGCTTATTATTAAACCACATTAAATTTACATTCGACAGAAAAACAAACCAGATTTACAAATTCAGATAATGATGGACTGAATTAATCACATAATAATTTGCTGTATGAAGTACATCATTAAATTTAATATATTTTAAGTATGCTCCTAATTTATCGTTTGTTTAATATAAATTTGCTAACCTTTCAAAGAGTTTAAATCTTGGATTTTTAAAATATCTGAGATAATTAAAAAAATTTTGCTGTATTCCGAACAGGGGCGTGCGGTGTAATTTTAAGAAAGGGAAGCAATTTTTAGAAACTTACCTATTTGTAATGTAATTCGATTCTTCGATCATTTTTTGCAAATTCGTCAATGACGTCATCATAAAAACGTCCATGCTTCGACATATTTTGGAGAAGTTTATTTTCAATGGACAACAGAGATGTATGCGAAAGTCTCTCCTGCCCCGTTGAATTTCTCACGAAATTTTATATACGTTTAAGTGTTGAAAAATTGCGTTCTACTGATAAACTTGTGGCAGGTATTGTCAATACTAATTCACACAATTTCGACACTTCGGTGTAGGCATCTTCCAGCTCCTTGTCTTTTAAAAAATGCATTAGTTCCTTAGCATTATTTTTTGCGCTAATGTCATCAGTTTCGTAAATCACTTTTAGTTCAAATCCCAGTAACACTCTTTCGAAGAACTGGCCATAATGAAGAAGAAGAGATTTAAACGCATCTTCTGGAAAAGTTTTTCCTTTAAATGCATCAAAATTGCAGAGCTCGAGGATTTTAAAATCATTTAAACCGTTAAATCTATAGTTTATTGCTGAATTTGATCGATTATTTCATAAAAGAGGCGTGTGTATGATGTTTGAACATCTCCCACCTTGTCTGTTCGAAGACGCTTGGCTTGTGGCTCTACATTTAGCGTCATCGTTTTCTCCTAAAATAGGTCAAAGTCATTTTTTTTTGGCTTAACATGGACTTAAAATCATCCACTTTTTTTAGGCAAAAAGCAATATCATTTGTTTTAGTTTGTAATATATTAAAAACATTGTCCGAAAATGAAAATATTTCTGAAAATATGTTCAACAAATAATTGAAAATAAAATCTCGTTTTAAACAGTCCAAAAACCCCCTCGAACTATTTATTGCTTCTGAGTCCCACGTTTCATTATTTTCTATTATATTCTCAAATAGTTCAATCAGTGATTCACGATTTTCAGATACTGTTAACACAAATCTTCCATTATAGTTCCACCTAGTAGGAGCTACTTTAGGCAATCGTTTGTGGACAATGGAGTCCAAAGCTTGTGTACGTTTTGTTGACTTGGAAAAAAAAAGCAGGCATGCCACTTAAAGTAACGAAAAATACTTTACGCACTTTAATGTCATTGATGGACTGGGATAAAACTAAATTTAATTTATGAGCAAAACAATGGACAAACACAGCACTTGGGAAAGTTTCTCGAACTTTAGCTTGCAGACCCCCTAGTTGTCCTGCCATCACTGTAGCTCCATCATAGCTTTGAGCAACTAATTTTTTCTCTCCATTAATTTCTTTAGTAACGTTATAAACTACGGGATATAATGCATCTGCTGTACGATTTTTGGACACATTCTTAAAACCTAAAAATCGCTCTTGAATACTTCCGTCTATTTTAACGTAGCGTATTACTATAGATAATGTAAAATTAGTGATGTCAGTTGTTTCGCCCAGAACAATAGCAATGAACCGCGCCTCGCTAATCTCCTGCTTAATTCTTTTTAGAATAATGGTTGCAACAGCGGAAATTAAATCATTCTGGATTCGATTTGACGTTCCGCGAAAAACTCTAGACTGCCTAAATGATTTTTAAGCAATCATCATATTTAGCCATTAAACTAAGTAAATCTTGAACATTTCATGACCTCTAAATCCCAATTCGTGCTGTCCGAGAAAACAAATAACATCGATAAGTCTTCTTAATATTTGACTATTTTTATCGACTAGTTCATTGTGTTGGCGGTGACTAATTTCCAACTGTTTATTAAGCGCGTGTTCAATTCTGGTTTTGCCGAAGACTTTTTCTTTTATGACGGCCTGTAAATGCGCTTTGGACATAATGTGTTTTTTAACAGCTTTAGGGAAATTGTTTAAATCGGAAAAACCAGTTTTATTCCAGATACCTTTTTTATATTTTCACACCTTGTTAGCCATTTAAATTGTTCGTATTGTTTTTCCGGATAAAAATGTCTAATACAGTTTTTCATTTTTGTGGTTAAATTATTCATAGGTGGTTTTGCCCTTCCTTTGGAAATTATTTGAAGCTTATCAGCGAAGTCTAATGTTGGAAATCCCTTTATTATTAAGACACACACCACACATTCACACACACTCTTCTTACTAAATTCTCTAACATTTTCAACGTTATTACTGACAGCCGAAGTTGACGGTAACTGCATATCCACGTCCGTATTATTGTCTTCCATATCGAACCATGCATGACACGATGTATCACACAACACACGGATAGCCGTTCAAACAAAGAACCTACTCCAACGATAGCTTCCGCCACCACTTAAAGCACACGACTGAAATGCAAAAATTGTAAAGAATCGGTGGAAAGTTCAATAACCTCTGGCTCGATTAACAGGAAATCAAGCATACAGGACTTGGCTGCCGAGAAGCTAGCGGCCCGCATAGGTTCTATTCGATATTTTTTAGTGACTGGGTCGGAGTCAAGGCGGCATTTATTATGGGCTTGATAATTAAGATAATATTTTAGCATTTTTAATATAAACTAAATGAATGGATCCCTATTTCAAAAATTACATTTTAGAAGATGTTTTGTAATTTTTTTTGAGGAAGCACTGCTTCCCTTGCTTCCATGGACCGCACGCCCCTGATTCCGAAATATCAAGAACTTTCATTATAATACCTATATTTACTAGAATAAGGTTTGCTAATTACAAATATTGGATTGTAAGGATTGATGACTGCTTAATTTTTCTTTGTATAATAGCTTTCAGACACATGCTCGCAAACAATTTGAAAAATATACCAATACATTTTTTTAAAGATTTTCAAATCCGTTATTTAATACTTTTTTATTTATTCCCTAAAGATGAGTATTCAAGACAGGACAGGTAGTTTTTTTTAAGAATCTTATCAGTTTGTGTAGCCACTTGCGTTTGTTTTAGAAAAATCAACAAAAGATAATTAGAAAAAGAAATAAAATATCATGTTTTGTTCGTTATGATTTTGTAGATAGAGAGTTGAGACAGTGCTACTCAAATTTGTACGCAGAAAGAGTGGAGCTTAAATCATCCTAGTCCATATAAAGAAACTTAGTTACATTTTAGATACATTCAAAATTTCAAACTGGATTTCTATCGAAACTCACATATTTGCAGCGTATTGTAATTTCTATATATGGGGATGACCTATATCTAATTTGAAATATTTTCAAGTTATACGGAATTAATTTTAATCAGAAAATTGGAAGCAACTCACAAAACAATTTCCGACAGTATTTATCTTTACACCTTGATAATGGATATGCGCCATTAACATGGAGATGATTTAAGAAAGAAATATGCCGATAAAAAGTTGAATTAAAAAGTACACCACAATATCATTAGTTCCATCACGAGACATGAGTTCAGATAGTTTTAATGTAATTTGTGACAGTAAAAATGCGCTTAAAGCAGACACTACTAACTGGCTAAAATGTTAAGGCTTCCTCAATTAATTCCTGGGACAGGTTTTAATATTTGCTTTGTAAGACAGTTGACATGTAATATATTTGCATAATATTATCACACAGTTTTGCCAGTGCATGTTACATTCTGATTTTTTTCAGATGAAGCCAAGGTAAATCCAAAGTTCAGTTTTCGAATCAAATATTATGTTAGCTTGCAACACAATAGCTTGCAGTTGACTTTTCGGTCAATAAAACTTTTAAAAAGTGTTACAATTTCTGGAATTTTTATAAATAAAACCTTTGAATATTATTCTATTTTCTCAGTTTCTCTTTCCTGAGCCAGTTTCTGGAATGTCGCTTTAATTAAAACAAAACGTCGTATTATTTTAAATACTTACAACTCATTCGCCTTATCTTTTGTTTGTTATGTTTTGTTTATTATATGATAATTTTTTTAATTCCAGTAAGCCAGTGATTTTTCTCAATATGAAATATTTGGCCGGCCCGCAGCTGAGTTGCAAAAAGATTTGCTCGTCCCTACAGCCAAAAAGTTTGAGTAACCCAGTAGCACTAGTTTAAAAGACATCCTGGTTCAGTTGGCTTTACGACTGACTACTAAGATGAATCTTCATAAAAGTTAATTCCTTTAACACATCTGCAAGTGTAAAGTGTATCATCATCAAGAGTCATTCCATTCAAACCGCATCGATTAGAGGCTGTATGGAGATAAGATATTTGGAGGTTGGTGTAAATACAAACTTACTAATCGGTAGGTCACCCAAAAAACTATTGTTATATACAAGAATGGCTAAATCAACCATGGAGAACCTAATTTGGAGAGATTTTTACGTTCTACTTTTAGCAGAAGCCGATAAATTCTAAAATGGCAGCTTTGTGATAAAACAAAATCATCAAGTAACTAATTAAATAAGAATTGCAAGAACAGTGACATAAATTCAATTGAGTTGGAATCGTCTTGTCAATAATATTAATATTAATTATAAATCGGCTAACCTTATTTCGGGTCGTCGGTCGGTTAATTCTTGTTATAGGAATGCAGAAAAGGCACAAACAGTTAATTGGAAAGGCTACATCTCAAATATTCGCAACCAGCACCCACTCCTACAAAGTGGATGAAGATGAAAATGAACTAAATCTTTAGGCTAACTGAAAATTTCATATCATAAATATTTAAATTATGTTTGAAATAAAAATGTCCTAACTGAATCTTATAAATCGAAGGAAAATGCAGCCGATGAATATTTTATTTCCTACACTGTCTCTAGATATTTGTCATATGTATCATTTAAATAACACAAAATAACTCTTTTTATAAAATCTCCGCGTTCAAATTTATCATCTGTCGAAAAAATATTTAATGTTAAATGGTAATTATATGGAACTAAAAAATATGTACTACCAAAACGCGCATTGTTAATTTTTTAATAAATGGCGTGCACTACGATTTAAAGAATTATTGTCACGAGTTCATCAAATATTATAATAACTGCAAAATTTTAGATTAATCTTTATTTTCTTCATATTTTATAAAACGCTTTCAAACAATTCTGGTGCGCTTCATGAAAACAATCTTAAAATTATTTTATATCCTCTGAATTAATTTTTTTTTACTATGGAAGAATACTTATTCTGTACAAGCTTACAATGTACAAAATTATAATAGATTAGACAAATCGTTTGTTAAAGTATGTATAAGAGTAACACGATATTTGTAATAGAATATGAGGTTATTAGAGTTACAAGAATTATATACTGAAAAAAGTCAGTAAAAAATTCAATAAATATTTGTTGCCATTAGTTTTGACTAGAATAATTTTTGTTTGGTTTATACAAATGTTTGTTTTAAATAAACATGGTTATTTCAATATTTTTATATATTTATTTTAACTTCACTAAGAAGTTGATTCAAACAAAAAATCAAATAATTTTTTGTTATTCTATAATAAATACATTTGCTAAACAGATTTGTATTAAAGAGAACCAATTTTTAATTTAATATGGTTTATAGATTCCAGCACTTATTCTATATGTTATAGAAAGGAACTTCTTATCTAAAGGAAATTTTTTAAAGACACCTATATCGATGATTCTAGTATGTACAGTGAAAGTTAAAACGACAAAAAATAACCGAATAATTTCTTTAGTAATTTTTAATAGTAAGTCTATTTGCTGAAGTTTTTCGTACATCACTTTGTTACTAACCTGCTCAAATGCGGTAAATTATAGCGAATAAAATTATTAATTTTTTTTTATAATTTTTACGTGCGCATTTTTTATGTAGGTCATGCATGCCGAGCGACGTGCGTCAGCATCGCCAGAGTCTCATTCAAACCAGGTTTAATAGGGTGCACGTGATTTCGTTTGATTTGAAATATGTCTGCAATGGACTACTCCGGTGGAGCAATTAATTATTCTTGTGGCTGAATTTTCCGAAGATTAGAAGGAGTGAAAATTTAAATATACTATTACTAGCTAACATTATTTGATATATACTATTTAAAATAAGATTTTCCGTCATCAGTACAAAAATTACGGTTATTGAACATGTGCATATAAAGATTGTCCTACTCCATCAGTTATTAGCCTCACATAAAACTGCCGAATTTTTAAAATCTAATCTTAAGAATGCAATCAGATAAAATTTTCCGAGATCGCGACGAATTCCTGCAATGTGATCTTGTCAATGCGGCGTTTCTAAAATGGCAAGATATGTAATGATTTCGAAAAATGATACTGAATTCAATAATAATAAATCATTTTCGCGGATAAAGAGAAACATTATTTAATAGCACAGAATACCAAGATATACAACACGACAAAAAAATTCCGAAATCAATACGACACCAAAGAAATTATTGATGATCTCTCAGTCGCTAAAACGGCCTCTCAATTGGCTTGGATTTTTGTTTTGGGCTTAGATCAAAAGGCAGTTGAGCTACAAGTACTCGATTACCTTCTAAATGCTGCGTTTGTGAGATGATGAGTACAAGAAAAGGCAAATAAAAAAGTTCATTTAAACTGGGGGTTCCCCAACACAAGAAAGAAGTTCTTATGGAAGGTGATATATGGCCGGCAGGACTAGTCATCATCCATTTCCTCATCCGATACTATCTGGAAATTTCAAGAAAAGATGATTTGTTAAGAATTGTTTCATCGGAATATTCAGTTAATCAGATATGACCTCAGTGAACTCGAGGCTTTTCTAACTGACAAGGGTGTAAACATAGTTTGTCGTACCAAACGGTAGTTAACAAAGAAGTATCGCATTTTATTTATTGCAATATTGCATACTTCAGTAGAACTCAATATAAGAGTTGTGGATCAGAAATTTTATTATCTGCTTCTTTGAATTATATAATGTTTTATGAATTTAACCTTTTTTGAGTAATATGAACAATATGCTGAATTAACTTGCTGGAAACCAGAGATAAACTGGTAACAACGGGAGATTTTAATATTCATTTTGGTATAGAGAAGATGGAATGCAATGGATTACGTACCCTGATAAACTTTTATGGCATATTTTTTACTAATTCTTAAGCCCTTATATATATATATATATATATATATATATATATATATATATATATATATATATATATATATATATATATATATATATATATATATATATTTATATATATATATATCTATATATATCTATATATATTAATATATATATATATATATATATATATATATATATATATATATATATATATATATATATATATATATATATAGCAACGTTTTTTAAATATTATCCCATTCTAAATAATTTATAAAAATGAACTTTTTATCTACAGGAAAGTTTATTTATCGATTCTAGTATGTACAGTAAATGGTAAAAAGAAAAAGAATAACCGAACAATTTCTAACAAAGAGTGCATTATACGTTTTGTTCTAAACGAAATATACTATTAGAACTTGACAAGTAGAAATTGTCTTGACAAAGTATTCCTGAACGTAAAAGCTTTTTACCTCTCTGACCACAATTAGGGTTGGGCAATTATCAAAATATAGAATCGATTATCATTTATCTAGAATAATCGATTAATTGAAAAATAATCGATTTAACGAAAAATAATCGATTAATCGATTGATTGAAAATAATTGATTAATCGGAACTAATAATCGAAAATAATCGATCAATGGAAAGTATTCGATTAATCGAACATAATTATAAAAATAAGAAAAACATTAAAATAAAAAAACGAACCCAGATTTTCGCGTACACTTTTAGATGCACCAATCTACTTTTTAACTTATTAGCTTACAAACGCTAGTAAAGGGAATCGTCCCAATTAGGTAAAATATTCTCCAAGTTTTTTTAAAAATATCATTATTATAATATAATATTTCCAATATTCGCGGTAATTTCCATCATTGTACAAAGCTAAAGGGTCAAAAAGATATGCAGCAGCAAAAAGCCCTTATACTATTTGGCAGCACTACATCGCAAAGGTTTAATCCTTTGCCGATATACTGATTGCCTAGTGTCGAAGCCGAGTACGCCGACAGGTAAATAATAAAGTTAAAAATAACGACTTTTTTTATTTCTTCAACGAAGGATAAATGAGACAGATATAGAAATATTTGTA
Organism: Kuschelorhynchus macadamiae; assembly: GCA_030620095.1. NCBI lineage: Eukaryota > Metazoa > Arthropoda > Insecta > Coleoptera > Curculionidae > Kuschelorhynchus > Kuschelorhynchus macadamiae. Next base: position 174,129 of record JAUTXW010002911.1, on the reverse strand, counting down.
TTATCAATGTTTACAAAATAATATATTTTTCTATAAACTGCACTCTATCATTTAGTATATGCTATCTTTTGAATAAAGTTTAATCACATCAACAGGGTAGCGTTGTACAAAAAAATTTTCCGAGATCGCGACGAATTCCTGCAATGTGATCTTGTCAATGCGGCGTTTCTAAAATGGCAAGATATGTAATGATTTCGACAAATGATACTGAATTCAATAATAATAAATCATTTTCGCGGATAAAGAGAAACATTATTTAATAGCACAGAACACCAAGATATACAACACGACAAAAAAATTCCGAAATCAATACGACACCAAAGAAATTATTGATGATCTCTCAGCCGCTAAAACGGCCTCTCAATTGGCTTGGATTTTTGTTTTGGGCTTAGATCAAAAGGCAGTTGAGCTACAAGTACTCGATTACCTTCTAAATGCTGCGTTTGTGAGATGATGAGTACAAGAAAAGGCAAATAAAAAAGTTCATTTAAACTGGGGGTTCCCCAACACAAGAAAGAAGTTCTTATGGAAGGTGATATATGGCCGGCAGGACTAGTCATCATCCATTTCCTCATCCGATATTATCTGGAAATTTCAAGAAAAGATGATTTGTTAAGAATTGTTTCATCGGAATATTCAGTTAATCAGATATGACCTCAGTGAACTCGAGGCTTTTCTAACTGACAACGGTGTAAACATAGTTTGTCGTACCAAAGGGTAGTTAACAAAGAAGTATCGCATTTTATTTATTGCAATATTGCATACTTCAGTAGAACTCAATATAAGAGTTGTGGATCAGAAATTTTATTATCTGCTTCTTTGAATTATATGATGTTTTATGAATTTAACCTTTTTTGAGTAATATGAACAATATGCTGAATTAACTTGCTGGAAACCAGAGATAAACTGGTAACAACAGGAGATTTTAATATTCATTTTGGTATAGAGAAGATGGAATGCAATGGATTACGTACCCTGATAAACTTTTATGGCATATTTTTTACTAATTCTTAATATATATATATATATATATATATATATATATATATATATATATATATATATATATATATATATATATATATATATATATATATATATATATATATATATATATATATATATATATATATATATATATATATATATATATATATATATATATATATATATATATATATATATATATATATATATATATATTATATATATATATATATATATATATCTATATATATATATATATATATATCTATATATATATATATATATATATATATATATATATATATATATATATATATATATATATATATATATATATATATATATATAGCAACGTTTTTTAAATATTATCCCATTCTAAATAATTTATAAAAATGAACTTTTTATCTACAGGAAAGTTTATTTATCGATTCTAGTATGTACAGTAAATGGTAAAAAGAAAAAGAATAACCGAACAATTTCTAACAAAGAGTGCATTATACGTTTTGTTCTAAACGAAATATACTATTAGAACTTGACAAGTAGAAATTGTCTTGACAAAGTATTCCTGAACGTAAAAGCTTTTTACCTCTCTGACCACAATTAGGGTTGGGCAATTATCAAAATATAGAATCGATTATCATTTATCTAGAATAATCGATTAATTGAAAAATAATCGATTTAACGAAAAATAATCGATTAATCGATTGATTGAAAATAATTGATTAATCGGAACTAATAATCGAAAATAATCGATCAATGGAAAGTATTCGATTAATCGAACATAATTATAAAAATAAGAAAAACATTAAAATAAAAAAACGAACCCAGATTTTCGCGTACACTTTTAGATGCACCAATCTACTTTTTAACTTATTAGCTTACAAACGCTAGTAAAGGGAATCGTCCCAATTAGGTAAAATATTCTCCAAGTTTTTTTAAAAATATCATTATTATAATATAATATTTCCAATATTCGCGGTAATTTCCATCATTGTACAAAGCTAAAAGGGTCAAAAAGATATGCAGCAGCAAAAAGCCCTTATACTATTTGGCAGCACTACATCGCAAAGGTTTAATCCTTTGCCGATATACTGATTGCCTAGTGTCGAAGCCGAGTACTCCGACAGGTAAATAATAAAGTTAAAAATAACGACTTTTTTTATTTCTTCAACGAAGGATAAATGAGACAGATATAGAAATATTTGTATTATCAATGTTTACAAAATAATATATTTATCTATAAACTGCACTCTATCATTTAGTATATGCTATCTTTTGAATAAAGTTTAATCACATCAACAGGGTAGCGTTGTACAAATAAGAATATGTGGTTATTATACTTATTTGGCCTAATCGTTATTTCTTCCTTAACTGTTTGTTGATTATTATTACTATTATTATTGTATTATTCGATTAATCAAAATCGGTACATAATTATCTTAAAAAAAAACAAAAATAATCGATTATTTATTTCCAATTAATTGAAAACAATCGATTTATCGAAAATATTCGATTTCGATTATCGATGTTTCTAAAAAACAATAATCGAGTAATCGATTAATAAGTGATTAATCGATTATTTTGCTTACCCCTAACCACAATGTATTGTTGCTGGAGGTTGAGTTTCAAGTAATGCTTGACATTAAACCAGCCAATAGTGTATTTAGACCCATAACAGAGTGGAGTAAGTTTGATTTCTTTAATAATGTGAAAAAAATAAGGATAAGCATCCACTTAAGAATATACTTTATTGACTTTCCGAAACAAAACAAATTATTTTCTATGACAAACAATATATTTAAGTGAATGATTTAATAAAAGTCAAGGTATTATTTTCAGAAGAGGTGTATTTTATACATTATAGAAAATATAATAATAATATAGTATTAAGAGTTTTAATGCGATGCAAAAGAGGAATGAAATTCAAGTATTTCAAAATGTAAGACTTGACCCAAACACTGGCAGAAACCTACCCTGTTTCGACTAATAACATATTCAGGAAAGTAATTTTCGTCACAGCCGGATGTTAGAAAATTTGTATTACTAAGTAAAGAAACTGATATTGGTAACTCTGTAAAACAAGTTTCGGCATAAAAATATGAAAAATATAATTAAACTTTCAAATTTACATAAAAGGTATAATAAACCACAATTAAAGTTTCTAATTTAGCTCCTTTGCCCTGACTGGCAAAGCACCCTGATCTTATTTCTTACTATTGGTACTTTACAGAAGATGAGATCCTAAATATCAATCATCAGAGTTATGAGACCGCCAATATACATACATTCCCACGAGAAACATAGGGAACAGCATTTTTTGAATAAGTTATAAATATTGGTTAAATGTCATTTTAAACAAAGTACTATTTCTATTGTTGTAATACTCAATACAATAGTTCTAGAAATTTATGTTTTTTAAAAAGTTACCAAACTCTCCCCGAAAGTTAAATGGCGCAGTCAGTAGGACTGTTTTAAACGTTTCACGAAAAATCGACAAAAATCGCGATTCGAAACGATGTCTTTCAAGACTTTGTTAAAACACAAATCGACAGTGTGTAACGAAAAACCAAGCTTGAAGATCTTCTGGCAGAGGACAAAAATCGCCGAAACCTAGAAAACCCGTGCAGAGGACAAAAATCGCCAGAACCTGGTTGAGGACAACAAGGACAAAATCGCCGAAGTTGAACTCAAATTTAGAATAAAGACCCTAGGATAGGATGAGATTTTTCTAAGCCTCAAATTCCTCAAAATAATTATGTAAGACCTGAATTTCCAAATCGTTTTAATTTGCCTCAACCGAATTTCACTAATACAAATTCCCAAAATAATGTTGTGAGGTCATTTTTCCCACATCAATTTAATACACCCAGACCAAACTTCAATAATAATACACATGACCGAAATAATTTTGCTAGACCAACTTTTGATCAATCTTTCGGTCAATCTTTCTTAAACCAAAATAGATTCATGCCACCAAATTATCAAAATTCACAGTTTTCAAAATTCAGAAACCTGAACCAATGGACACTTCATCAGGTACTAAAGCTACTATCAAGCCAATATAACTACCACATAGTTATATTCTAGAATTAAATGCTAATTGTCTCTTAGATACAAGTAGTAGTAGTAGTCCACGTAGTATTATTACTCCGAATTTGGCATATAAATATTTCAGAAATAATATCTTTAATGAAAATTTTAATATACAAACGGCTCATAATACTTCATATCACAACGAAGTAGTGTTTTTCCAATTTTCAAAATTTTTAATGTTAATGATATCCATAAATTTTATCTTTTTATATTTAGTGAAAAATACGATAGTTTAATTGAAAGTAACTTCTTAAAACAAATTAAAGCTTCAATTCATTTAGATAAAAAATTATTCCTTGTGCACAAATTAAAATTATTTATGAATCAGAGAACTATACAAATTTTAAAGGTAATTTAAAAATAAATAATTATGTTATTATAGTTCCACCGCGTACCGAGAAAATTTGTAAAATACCTGTTAATTTAGAAAATGGTATAAGCTTATTAAACCTTATACAATTTGCCAAAAGTTTCGAATCACCCTGAGCTCATGTGAATATAAAAAATGTTTGTGCTTTTACAACTATCACAACCACCGGCGAAGGAAAAGTCGAAATTAAATTAAATAAACGTTACGATATCGAACCCCTTGATATTGCTCAAATAAATTTTATAGAAAATATAAAAACCAATGAACATTTTAATCAAAATTTTGAATTTTAAAATCTAACTTAAAAAATATTCATTTAGATCATTGTAATAGCGAAGAACGGGATGCTATCAGAAAATTATGTTTTGACTATCGAGATATATATATATATATATATATATATATATATATATATATATATATATATATATATTTTGAACAAATTCCACTAACTGTCACTAACGAAATTAGACAAAATTAATCTTTTCATATATCTAATCCAATATTTACAAAAACATATAGATATCCAGAAATCCATATAGTGGAAGTCAAAAGTCAAACACAAAAAATGTTAGATCAAGGTTGAATTCAAAATTATTTTTCTCCATGATCATCACCCATTTGGGTTGTTCCCAAGAAATGAAGGCTAGTTAGCGATTATAGAAGAGTAAACGAAAAAACGATTGATGACAAGTATTCCTTGCCAAATATTAATGACTGGATCCCAATGACGTGCAAAAAAACGCTTTTTCTACTGAAAACGGGCATTATGAATATAAAAGAATACCATTTGGGCTAAAGATCGCGCCATCCACATTCCAACGAATAATAGACAACGTCCTACGCGGTTTACAAAACGAAATTTGTTCCGTATACCTAGATAACATAGTAGTTTTTTAAACCTGTTTGCGAAAATTACTAAGCCATTAACATTATGTTTATAAAAGAACACAGTCGAAAAAGTTGACGACAAATTTCTTGTTGCATTTAATACATATAATAATTTATTAATGAACTACCCAATTTTACTGTACCCGGATTTTTCGTAAAAATTTATATTAATGACGGACGCCTCAAATATTGTGTTAGGCGCGGTATTATCACAAGGCACTATGGGTTCCGGTAACCGAATAGCATTTGCCTCTAGAACGCTTAACGAATCAAAGCAAAATTATAGTACTTTAGAAAAATAACTTTTATCCATTGTTTGAAGTTGTAAATATTTTAGGTCTTACTTATTCGGTAGAAAATTCATGATCTATACAGATCATCGACCTCTTATTGGGCTGTCCAATTTAAGAGAGCCTAATTCAAAATTAGTTAGATGGCGGATTATATTAAAAGAATTTGATCATGTCATTGTTTGTAAACTTAGACGAATAAATACTAACGCAGACGCGTGTCCAGAGTCGCTCATAGCAAATCCCGGCGATGTAGATTCTGTTACTGTAGAATTGCTTCGACATGTCTAAAAACATTCCAAATCCCGAGACCGAGCAAACGCCCTCGACTAGTCAAAATACACAAGAAACAAAAAAAATTCGAATTATATCTGATGTGCAAATTCGACCACCTAATCAATCAATGTGATACTGAACACTCAACTTTTAACGAAAAGACAAACTCAGGAATTAAAATACTTGATGAAATGATAAACAACAAAGTCAACAAAATTTTAGTCTTTCCATGGCTTCATCATAAATTGCATGTTGTACGAGAAAATTATCACTGTAAAAATCCCATACGAAAATAACGAGACTTTTATCTTTCAATTCTTACGCGACTACACTGTGACAGGTAAAACATATTGTATTTATTTTCACACAGAACAGCTACATGGCTACTTCAGTCGAAAATATTTAGAAAAATTCTCCGAAAAAGGACCTACACTTTTGAAATGTACGAAATTAAATATTACGGTTAAAGGTTTTGAAGAACAATTTATGTTAATACAAAATCATCATGAGGGAAAATCTAATCATAGAGGCATAACGGAAAATATTGTATATTTAAAGAAAAACTAGTATTGGGTAGGAATAAAAGAATCTGTTAATAAATATATAAATTCTTGTGATATTTGTAATTATGCTAAATATGCTAGAAAAAAAAATTAAAGTGCATTTTACAACACCATATCACCATGATTCAAAAGGAATAGTTGAATGTTTTCATTCAAATATAATCAAACACTTTCGAATTTTATTAGAAACGCACCCTAATGAAAAGGACAATATAATGTATTATGCCATTATAACACATAACAACACAATACATTCCGCAACTAAATATACACCATTTGAACTTACTTTTGGTCACACAAGTTAAAGAGATCCACATGAAATATTTCTTCCAGAATTATTTGTCTCTAAATTCCACAAATTCTATAATAGAACCAATAGAATTACTTTCAAAAATAACATTGATAAATAAACACTTAATAAATAAAAAATTACCCTTTGATCCTAAATTAGAAAACATTTTGTTTTTCGAAAAAACTATAGTAATCAAAAGCTATTCTAAAGGAAATAAATTAACTTTCATTCTAGAAATTCCAATCGTAGAAAATAAGGGATAACTTTATTCTACCCCAGTCAAAATACCTTATCGTTAACGAACAATACTTATGTCAACCGACGAGCTGGTTTCCAAGAATACATTTACCATGAGTGTAGTCCATTACAAGTGAAAGAAGAAAGAGCCCCCTGTGAGGTCTTACTTCTCAGATTTTCCAAAAACTCGACGAACTGGCAACCTCCACCTGTACATATCACGAGGTGAAAGCTTAAGAGGTCGAAGATAATAAGTGGATAGTTGTTTCCCCAAACATCATTACTGTTAAACAAAAGTGCGACAGTGATCGTGATCGTGAAAATAAACAAATAAGTGGAACATTCTTACTAGAAGTAAATTCATACTGTGAAGTCCAAGTCGGTAATATTCAAATAAAACGTTATCAAAATACCCAACATGAATATAAAAAAAATATTTAAAACACTTTTGTTGAGCGCCATTTTGTTCCAACATATTGATTCGTACTAAACAGTTTGTACTTATGCCACACTTGATAATCAATTTTTACACTGATTTTTTTAAGACCGCCATTTTGTTCTGTCATGTTGGATACCAGTTTATCTCTATATCGCACTTTATGCTTTCACAAAATTTGAAATCAATATAATAAGTTGTTTTTTGCGAGCTGATTTTTAAATATTTTATTAGTCCGCCATTTTGTTTCTATGTCGCGACCGGACAGACAGACTGACAGACATACCGATGGAATTAAAATAAACATGTTTTTCAGCATCTAGGGACCCTGAAAGATGAAGATCTGCATACATTTCGGAGGATGATCTTTTCACGATTACAATACTTCCTTTTCCTCAAAGTAAAAACGCCATCAAAGTTATTTGTGTGTATTAGCTAGCAATAACTGTCAGAATCAGAGCCTTTGTAAAATATATAAAAATCATAATCATTTTTTTGCATATAGGACATGATAGTTATTTTTGTACAGTTAATATAAATTTTATTAAGCTGACAAAATATCGTTATAAATTTTCCATTACCTATTTTAACATACAAATGCAAACTACTTGCTAAAATTTTTCTAACAACTAAGCATTGGTAAAAATACAGTTTTCATTTGGGGAAAATGCTCTCTTATATTCAATTTAATTATTTCTTAATTCACAAGATCTTAATGAAAACAATGAAATATTTTAAACTCTTGGTTGAACAGGGGAAACTTAGTTTATTTCTATACAATAATTATTGATAAGGAAGTCGAATTTCCTAAAGTAATTTTCCCGTTCTATTAAAATCAACACTTTTTTAAAATAATGTGTAAATAAAGTAATTTCCCATTCTACAAAAATCAACACTTTTTGACTAATCTAAAATTTTGTTTTAGTTTGCATGTTTGATGTATTCAAATTTGAAGTGTCAATTTGATTATAGGTTTATGTATCAAAATTTAGTATTAACAATAACTATATGCATTAAGAATAAGCATTTGGATTGATCCATTAAAATCGCATGACTAAAAACAACCAATAACAGGGTGAGTTTTTATTAGCAAAGGTGAAGATAAAGGCCAAATTTTGTCATATGAACGCACCTTTTTCGGTAATGTGCTAAAAAACCTTTCTTTTGTGTTAATAATTTCTATTTGTAATAATAATGTTACCTATAAACAATTTTAATCAAGTATTTGCAGAAGAAGAGGATTACAAGCAATTGAATTTGACAATATTGAACTCAAATAAAAAGTTTTAGGGAAATATACTACTGCCTGAATTACTCTGGATATACATAGATAGATCAAAATTTCGTGCTATAACCCTTTGTAAGTTCCAGTGGCAAAAAGATTTTGTACGCCAAAAAAATTGTATAGAATGGCTATGAGATGGTTCCCCAAGTGTGACTGTACAGTGATCCAATTTAATATGCGTTCCACCATATCTTTATTTAGCCCAACTTGTTAAATCTAATATCTTCAATCAGGAACGGGTCATTGGCATCCCTCATTTGCCGATATTTAAAGCCGCGCCAATCTAAATTGAGGCAGTCCAGCAAATATTGTTGTGCTCCTTCTCCAATGACATTAAACGACTAAAAAAAGGTTCCTCCCTTAATACGTAAAACATTAAAAAAGTTGTTGTGATTGTTTATTTTAAACTTTATTGACTTTAGGAGATCTGGCGCCGTGGACCCTGCTTACATTCCATGTTTTCCACTAGAATATCTTTTAACTTTTCTTCTTTTTGGGCAACTAATATATTTGCGGCATAACCTCTGAAAAGTTAAATTGTTTCTTTCTAAGCGTGATGAAATGAAAGCAAATAAAGTATTAATGCACTAAACAAAGAGAAGAACACACACTAGCTAGACACGTCTAGCCTCATCGCCACCACTCGACGAAAAAAGTAACTATTTCTATAAAACATGAAGTGTCAGTCATTTAGTTTCGAGGCAATGTAATGAATTCTATTGTACACAGAGTCCCGCTTGTGGTGTATAGAGATATGAACGTTTATTTTCATTAGAAAAATGATCCAGATTGGATACGCCTAACACAATTTTACTATTGATGACCGTAACCGAAGAATCGGCAAATGTTTCAATAAAAACTGAAAGGGTTTTCGTTTATACATTTTCATATCGATATTGTTAGCTTAAGCCGTAGTTACAGTGAATCAAAATTATTGAAATGTTATATGCTGGCACAGAGGTAATTTGTTAGTGATTACTAAATTAATGCTTTTATATAAGTAAGTTACTAAGACATCGCGGTTTTCTACAAAGAAACTGGCGGAAAACCTCAAGGCATCATTAAGTTGACTGAAAAAATGAGCAAATAAGATCCAGACTCATACAGAGATTATCTAAAAGTAGTAGTATTGTTTTAAACGAAAATTGCAGAAGGTTTTACCGCCAGATCGAAATGCATGCTTACTCGTTCCACTAAGCTTAGGATAATTATGAATTTGGATACTTTCATACGCAAATGCATATTTTTAACCAACTTAAAAAATAAGGCGGTTCTTAATTCGACCTGTATGTATTTTTTTTATGTTTGCTCGCGCATATTGTCTAAACGGCTTGGCCGATTTTGATGAGTCAAACATGAAATTCTAGAGGACGTTTGTCTAGTGGTCCGATATATTTTGATTTGAAATCCGTTCACCCGCTTTTTTGTAATAATAATATTTAAAAAAACACAGGTATAAAGGCGATAATAAGAGATCTTATCCTAAAGTATTTTTCCGAAAAGTATACCATGACGTCGATTTTTCATGAATCTACTTTAAGAAAAGAATGTATGTCCGATTTTGTATAACAACACTATTAATGCATTGCAAGAGAAAATGGCAAACAACTTTAAAAGTATTAGACAAAGTAAACCATTCTACTATTGCTGCATTTTGCAATGACTCCTTTTATCTTTTGTGGCCTGGTATGAAAAATCATCTTGTATGAAAAAGTGTTAGTAGCAGTTACAGATGCTGCACCATATTTGTGTAAAGCAATAGGTGGTTTCCAAATTTTGCATTCAAAGCTGATACGTTACTTGTTTTGCTCATCGTGTTGTTGAACAAGTCCGAACGATTTATCTGCAAGTTAATGTATTCATTTCTTCAATGAAAAGGGTGTTTTAAAAAGCTCCATCCTGGGTGGAAAAATTTAGACAGATTACGACAAATATTTTCTTTACTCTGTCTCAAATTAAAGAAAGGCGTGGAACGTGGATAAATGCTGCTATTTACTATGCTGAGACTTAAATTTATTAAAGGATGTAGGAAACAAATTTAGTGGTTAAAGTGCGTAATACGTACGAAAAGCACAAACCATTTTTGTAAAAAAAAAAATTGCCTTTTTATCCAAGTCTATAAAAGTATTTGAGACGACAGGACTTTCAAAGAATATAAAAATTATTACCAAAAAATAACTATTGTTTTACAAAAGAATACTAGTTGACAGAACAAGAAGAACACAAATATTAGAGCGCTCTTGAATAATTTAAAAATGCAATTATTTGACTCCAAATAGTTTGCATTTTTAAACATCCAATGACTGTTGTTTGTTAGTGTATTATCCAATTTTCTCCTGAGACGTTGAGATAATATTTTCGAAATGGAAACTGCTACTATCAATTGATAGAGAAAATTTGAATTAAAAATATATTACATTATATCGTTATCAAAACAAATCTTTATTTGGTATAGTTTTTACGTTCTTTCCATTTTTCAATGTATACAAATGTTTCGAATTTGTTCCTTCTTTTTTATAAAATTAACGCGCATTGTATAGATTTTTTTTAATGTCCATATTTTAATAAACTATTTTGCCAAACACTTTCTGTTTTATTTATTTATTGCTCTAGAATAAACGCATACTAAATATTTTTATGTTTTTCAAAGCATATTTGCATGTATATTATTTGATTTTTATATGCATGGATTTTGTAATAAACATCCTAAGCGTACTTATCACTATTGTTAAATCAGGTCCGTCCAAATAAGAATGTTTTCATCAATAGTAGAAACTGGGATCTTCAGCTAAATGTGTGTTTTTTCTTTATTGTTCAATATAAAAATACAATACAAAAAGGTGTATTAGGCTTAGAGAGTTAGAATAGGTCATCTTGTACTACCGTAGTTTATTATATTCAGAATATATATGGTTAACTAGATGCACTATCATCTTGTAGAAAATAAGAACGCTAGAAGAACTGACTTAGCTTAAATCTTGTAATCCTTGTTTTATACTTTATATGCTTGTATTTAGTGAAATACTTTAACTTATAATTAAAGTACATTAGATTAACATGACCTCGATATTATCCTTAAAATACTAAATAAATGTATGTTAAAAGTTTCAATTGTCCTCTATCATCATGTCACATGATATCTACATACTGAGACCGTTACAAAACACTAGGTAACTCGAAAGGGGTGTGTTCCTAGTTGTATAACATATCTCATTTGATAACAGCTTTGCAAATGTTCAAATATTATCCATTCTTACCAGTTTGGTTCTATGTTTTTACTCAATAGTAGTTACTATCAATTTAGTATAATTTTATTTTATATTTATTTTTTTTATTAAGTTGTCAAGACATCCTTAACGGTAAAATATAACCACAGTTCCGACATCAACTTTTAAATTTTAAATATTTATAGGTTCTTTTGTCTATTATCCCAGTGCTAAGTCTTATTATAGCTAATTTAACTTAGCACAATTTTGTAAAGACAGACTAAGAGGTAATAAAAAAAAATTCTAACCAAAAAATACAAATTCTTACCGTTTCAATATTTTTAAATAGTTCGTTGAACTGATGAACTTGATAGTCCTGTTATAACACGAAATTTAAATGAAAATCCAATAACCGCGCGGACCTGAGAGGAAATCGCCGTTAGAACTTTACCGAAAATCGAAATATCTGCTTCACAAAAATTCATGCACCCTCCGAAGTTATTTCCCGCGGTATTGAGAGCGGGATCCAGCGGCGGCTGAGGCGAAAATAACTGCGCATTCTCCTCGTGCGAATCGATGGGACCCATCCCATCTATATAGCCATAACTTCTTTTGTTTCTTTTTTCTGAAAAGTATATTTCCAAGCAGAAAATGTAACTTTTGAAATATTATTTTACATTGACGGAATTACTTAATTTTGAAAATGCTTAGAATAAGTTTGTTCAGAAATTCGCAACTTGAGTTCGAAACTACAAGTGCGCTTTTAAAAGTAAACAAAAAAAACCAAAATATTTTAACAAAAACATAATTGTCTATTGTTTCTAAAATGTCTCGCTCTTCTTTGCTACTGTAGACACGTACTTATGACTTTGTCTTCTCCAATATCTGTGGTCAACTAAACTCACTAGATAGATGAAATAAATAATCAAAGTGAAATTTTCATATAGAACAAGGAGGGATTTAATATGCGATTTCACAAATCTTAGTAGGAACAAATCAGTTTAAACAAAGGAAATTGATTAAGCTAACAATCCTATTGCTTTTTTATTTTTTGTTTGCTACATTAAAGCAATTTTTAAAATTGCCAAAAATATTTTCAGCGGATTTTAAAAATTTTGATTTTGAAATCTTTTAACGGGTCTCCTATGATTACGTTTTTTAGTAGAGGCTAAGTGATACTTTATTAAAGCAAGTGTTTTGATTACGAAAATATAGGTCTTTTTAGGGGTCAAAAATACTATTTAACGGCTTTTTAGCATTACACAGTAAGCAACAATGTATTCTTTAAATATTGCACGTTGACGCAATGTTTCAAGTGGAAACGTTAGTTGTTCCCAAATTGCAATTATGTTGAAGTTGTTGGTATACCTGATATTATAAAAATTTTATATGTACAGTACAAGATAATAACATACAAAAACAACTTTTTTTATTTTTCCCATTAAACATTACTAGTTTTTTTTGTAGTTTGATAGATTTTTTTCAGTTTGTTTGATAAACCGTAAATGAATACGCAACACGGTTTCATTTTCTAATACTATAAATTTTAGATATTGTTCAAAATTTTCCAGACTAAGGTTTTTCTAACTTTTATTTTGAGACTATTTACAAAGTCAAAAACAAAGCCACGATCGGCTTAATATTATTGAGGGTATGCAGAAATTGCAAAGACTTAAAAGCGAGCGAAATTCAGTAACTTTGACTTCACTTGATCCTCATTTCAACAACTTCTTATTCCGAAGCTTACGCAAAGTATCCCAGTCGAGATTATACTGTCAAATCAGACCCCAGTTAATATTGTTTATTTAAAGATCCCAAAGTAGAGTATGCCTTTATTTTTATAATAATGTAAATATCTTCGATTCTGACATTGTGGTGAAGACGTCACTTTAATTAAATTCCGCTAGAACCATCTACTCCCGCAAGTACCGTTGAAACTATGGGGAACACCAAATACCTTCTAAACAACAAAGACCTCATGGCTCAAATTAAGGAGCGCGACATAATAAAGTGTAGGTCGAATCTTTTTCCCAAAAGAATGCATTGATTGGTAGCCCAGCGCAGCACTAATTAACTCATCGCGACTAACTGGGTATTAACTGTACTGACCGACAACCTATTCCGTTTGTTTTAGACTTTGGAATTAAAGAAAGGGTATTTTTTTTAATTTTATATGTTTAAATTCACGTGAGCAAAGATAGTGACTTGCAAAAAAAAAGTCACGAGCAATTCCGCCGGATAATTTAGTATAACAAAAACACTTAAGTGTGTGAGTTACATTTTTCTGAAGGTAGTATAATTTAAATTAATTCTGATCAGGATCCGCAAAATTATTTCAGTACATTTAAAAAAAATCCTCGATTAAAAGGAGATTTTAACCAACTATTTATCCGAACTGCCCAACTATTTTTTAAAAAAATTGTTAGTTCGTAAAAAAAAAGACGAAAAAAGTAAGGACCTTGATGAGCTACATCTTCTGCATGCTATAGAGCAAAGTAAAGAAGAGTTTAATATACATAGAAAAGCTATATTTTTTCAAAAATTTGTAGAGATTTTAAAAGTTTTTCTAAATTTTAATGTAAGGATGGGTGGTTTTGGGTAAAAGGTATAGATAAACCTTATATAAGCATGAATATACTCTTGGTCCTATAATAACTAGGGCAAACTTAATTTAGAAATATTGTATACTTTTATCAAGACCATTATAAAAAATTTGGAAAATACTGAGTACATAGTATTTTGTACAATTAGTGACCATGCAGTAAACAGTTAAGCAATAAGTAATTTTGAATCAACTCAATATAATTTTCCCACATCCTATTGACTGAGCAAGACTCTTATTTTACCGTTTTGACACTGTTCGTTTACTAAAATGTACTTTTAACAACTGGCTCAATTCCAAAGCTGACCAAACATTTTCTTATCCATTTATATTTTGAGACAGGCCAAAAAAAATGTGCTTATTTTCTGTGATCAAAAAATATAAGAACTAGAACAAGACAAACTAGTGAAATATGGTTATTCACTTAGTTCTAAAGGCTATAGTTCCATCATCTATAGAATGGCAAAACATTAAATTAGCTCTTAAAATCTTTAAACCCATTATTAGAGAGGTTCTAGAAGGTTTTATTAATAAATTTGTCATATTTACAAAACACAGAGGACTTTATTAGTATTATATAGACGTGGCGGAAAATTGTTAACGTAAAAACTCCCCTCAAGGGAAAACATTTGTTAGATAAATATCAAGAATCTCTCACCAAACAAACACTAACAGCCTCCAATGATGATCCCAAATTTTATTTTTGCAAAATTAACTAGATACTTGGGTCCAACTAATTTTTCAAATACATTGACTCAACAAACCCACACTGAAAGCATACCATTCATGGACTTCTTGGAGTTACTGACTACTCTTTAACTAAACTTAATATGAATTATGTCTTGACATAAGACCCATTGGAAAGGCGTTTTGGAACATATACGCAATTAGCTCGTGATCATTACCATATCTCAGTTCGGCAGCTATCTAATCTAGTTATTATGAAGACATTAATATAAATCAATTCTTTAAACTTCCTGAATGTGAAATCTAGTCATTAGAAATTCTGAACATGTTAATAATTTGTTACCCAAAATCTTAATTACACAGTCTGATATTGATGCTATACAATCTGAACTGCCAGTAATAACTTATTTAAATGGATATTGGTGCTAGACTATTTAAAAGAAAGAGTTGTGAATTTTACAAAGAAAATTTAACTTTGAATGAACATTGTGTTGTAGAAGATTCTTACAATGTTATTAACTTCTTAGGTCATGGTGCTTTTTTATATCCCCTTGAGCAGGTAGTAAATGTAATTTCAACAGCCTATATTATATTTAAAAAAGTAATTGATGTATTTGAAGGTATATTTTTGGACATTTACAATAAAAAATATTTTATTTGTAAGTTATTTTTAAATTATTTTACTAAAAACACACTTTTAACGCCTTTTGAAAATTGTAAAAGCCACTTAAAAATGATTGTATCATTATATACATTTCTTAATAATTATTGCTCTATACATAATCACAATCTATTGAATAAAAGCAAAAAAAGAAAACAACAGACTTTTAATTTCTACTTTTTCAAAGATCATCCAAACAATACTAGGAATTCCTACATGAAATTATAACAAACTTTTTTTTTACTTAAAAACGCGATTTTAGCCCATTCCTGCGCTCTTTTTTATCCATGTCAAATTTCCTGTAACTGTAACTCGTAAATTATTTAATATTTAATTTATTCTTAACTTTAACTCTTAATTTATATTAGTTTCTTGGATTGGGATGTTGACAAGGGTGAAGGGGAGGAAAGAGCCCTTTTGCGTTTTTTTAATATATTAACAAGCGAAAGCCCTAACGCTTTTTTATAATATTAAATTATTATTAGATATATTTTAGACCTAATATTAGTCCTATTTTTATCTTGGAATGGGATTGACAAGGGTGAAGGGGAAAAAAATTAGCCCAAAAAAGCTTCTCTTTTCGGCTAATTTTTTTTGTATACGACTTAGTTGGCGAGTTGGCTGATGTAGGGCAATTAGGGTGCAAAAAATCATGCCGGCGTCAATCTGAGATTTTGCAGCGGATCCGGGCAGACGTAGTCGGGTAAGAACACGGAGGGGTTTACTGAGCAGTAGTTGATCAAGATCCGTTTTTAGCATTATAAATCCATATAATATAAAGGAAATAAGTTTGACAGATTCAATAACTCATAAAGTAAACCCTACAAAATGATGTTTGTTTATCTGCCTACTAAAATGTGAAATTTAAAAAAAAATCGCACATTTAAATATGCCATAAGGCCTTTGTGGTTTAGCAAGTATTGGAAAGCCGTCTTATCAATCTGAAGAAAAGTGAAAGCAACGTCAGGAGTAACAGATAAAGATGCAGAAGAGGGGCAAATGAAGAAGAGAAATTAGGATGATCAGTTCAAGCACGACAAGAAACTAACGACGATGAAGAACCAATAAGCTTTTCGCCTGCTTGTAGAACGAGAACAAAAATAGGCTAACGACAAGAAAATTTTACAAGTTTTAATAGTGGTCTTAGTACAAGTATGGAAAAGATTAGCAATTTGTATTTTTATGGAAGAAACCGATAGGCAAAAAATGTTGCAGAAGAAGGGTCAATGAACCTAGCGAATGTACGATGAGTTCGGAAATGCCTAGCAAATAAATGACGAAAAAGAGGAAAAAAATTAATTGTCAGATACTATGTATAAACTTCACAAAAGAAATAAAGATTGTTCTCCCCACGAAATTTATATATTTATAAAAGAGACAGTTGAGGAAAAAAGGAGAATAAAAAGTGTTGTGGAAAAAATTTCAATAAAAAAACTGAAAGAAATGGTTATAAGAGAATCTCTAGTACAGAGAAGAAAATTTATTTATATGTCAAAATACGGTAACCTTGAAAATTATTAGCAATAAAATAAACAATAATGTTAAGGAAAATTTTATACATATAAGAAAAAATAATGTTAATAGTTATACATTTATAGAAAATGCTAAAACAGGACAACTTAAGAGTAAGAAGATAACTACATTAACCCGAGGAAACCTATTAATAAGAAGATAAATTTAGTAGAAATAAGAAGACAAAACAAAGAAAGAACATGTGACACAAAATGCAGATATGGAAAAAATGCGTGAGATCTACTTAATAAATAAATTACATGAAATATTACCTAAAAATCATTTTTTCAGATTAGGTTAAATTTCAGTATCAGGTGTAAAGGGTAAACAACATATCATACGAGGTCTCGGTACCTCTGACCTACACAGACCCTTGGCTAGAAGAAAGTGCATAATTGCATTGTAAATAAGTACAACTAAATATTATGTGCTTAAAAAAGACAAAAAAAAGTATAAAATATTAAAGAACATGGACGAAATCTTTTTACTTTTTAGAAAAGCAAAAAAGCAAAAGGGTATACATGTCTTCAGGTACTAGATAGGTTAAGTTTTTTTTTCATAAAAAATCAACATAGCTCCTATGTAAAGATAAATAGGTAGTCTATACTTCGAGAGCAGGAAATTGCAATAAATTCTTCGCTCTTTTCGCAAAAGAAATATTTAGTTTTGAAAATAATTAGGAAGATACGTTTTAATGAAATATCCTCCTTACTTGAAGCAAATAAATATTTAAAAAACTTATGTTTTTTTTTAAATAAAACACCCTGTATATTAAACTAAAAAACAATTTGTTAGAGATAAAATAATTTATATTTTACTAGTGTGTAAGATTTACTCTGCTTTTTCTGCTTTTTTTGGGTGCCTTGTCAAAACGGTTTAATCCACTTCTTTCTTTGGATAACTTTATAGTAAAGGCAGTGTTGCGCCCACTCTACAGTCAATCTATCCTAAAAATAGGGGGTAGATAAAAAAATTGCAGTAGTGATAAATTTTTAATATCTTGTTTCTGGTAATCATAAAGTTGCAAGGGTACCTCTTCAGAGCCATCTTAAAAAAAATTGGTATGGATTCTACGAATAAAAAAAATAGTGAAGCTCGAAATTTTTTGGCTGTAGCCGAACTTTCTGTAGATCGTTCCCAAGAAAATACAAAGCTCCAAAAATCAGTTTTTTCAATTGGCACGTATTATTCATTTATTTTTTTGCAATATCATTTCGAAAGTATTTGAATCTAATTCCTCGTGAACCCAGAGAAATATAACCAAGTTTCTGAAACATATGGAACTTTTTGTAGTAGTAATACAACAAGTCTTGAAAATAATTATAAACAATATATGTTTTTAATTTCGAGATTTACAAGTTTTACAAAAACAACGATTTAAATCAATTTTTCAGGGTTCAAATATGGCCAAATAAATATATTTTTCCTCGTAAGCTTTATGTAACAAGATCTGACAAATTTTGTTTAGTGTTAAATTATATGTCGGTATGTTACGTTCGATATACTATACAGACTTTTTCATTTTCTATGATAATATGGCCACCGTTGAAAAATTTTAAAATATTTTATTTTGTTTATTTTTATTACTGGATTTATTAATTAAAAGAACAAATCCTAAACAAAAATAGGACAGGAACACACATTTTCAGGCCACTGCAGCACTGTGGTGTGTCAGGGCGCAAACACAATCAAGTTAGACTACTAAAAAACAAGCAAAGACAAATTTGAAATTAGAATAATGTCTTTGACTAATTAAAAATAATATAAATAAAACTTAAATAATAAAGAGAGTATAGTAGGTATATATATTTAATATCAAAAATTGCAAATAGCCGAAAAAAATTTCTACATTATTATTGTTTAGTAGCGATGGTAACCAAGTAGGTAAATAAACATTATTTGCCAAAAATTTGTAAAATAGAGTATTATAATAATCTTTTGTTAATCAGCAGGTAAAAAACATATGATTTATATCTCCACAATCTCCGCATTCGTATAGTGGATCATTATTAACTCCGATTTTATGAGGGTGGCTTGGAAAGCGGCCATGATTTATTTTGAGACGGCTTATTGTCCAAATTTTTGTTCTGGGTATTTGGGAATGGCTACATCAGCGCGATAATGGAATGTCTTGATACACCTTAAAATAAAACGTATTTTAAATGTTCCCATATATTCTCCATTCTTTGAGAAAGGATAAAAATGTGAATGAATTATAGTAGTTTCATGAATTTTGTTTTGTGAGGAGTTAGCAATTTTGTCGTCAATCTCGTTGCCCATTATTCCAGAATGCGCTTTTCATTGAATTTAAAATTTGTATTATATTGGCTATAAAAGTACTGGGGTATTTATTTTTGCTGGCATAGAAATGTTTTAAATTTTAAAGGACAGATTGAGAGTCGGAGCTATTAACAGCACGAGATCCAACTGCATAATTACTATACCCATCTGTTTTGTAATTAAAATATATTTTTTGGAGATAGTTAATATTGATGGAATACGTTTCAGCCGGGTTGCTTATAAAAATATAGCCGCAAATACTTTTAATTAGAATTTAATTATTTTTTTAAGTTAAAACGACATTCTGGTCCTTTCAGCAGATAAAGTCGTCATGGATAGAACGGATTGTTTGGAAAAGGTAACTCAACTTTTGGACAACAATACCTTTAAGGTGCAGGCAGACCCTACAAGTAGAATAGAAAGACGCACCGCCAATCCAGTCTACCACCAGCTGAAAAGAATTCACTAAAACCAAGCAGCTCCAAGATTCCCAAGTTCTACGGTCTTCCCAGGATACACAAGGATAATATACCACTTCGTCCGATCATCAGTGCCATAGACTCGTCCACATAGAAACTAGATAAATATATTTTAGATTTTCTTGATCCATTTACTGGAAAATCAGATTCTTTTATAGAAAACGTGAAAAAACTTAAGGCAATCCAATGGGACCCCGAAGATAGTTTCGTCAGTTTCGATGTAGAATCTCGATATAGAATCGCTATACACAAATGTTCCTGTCAACGCTTTAATTTCTATTATATCAGATATATTGGATCATAATAATCTTGATAATACCTTAATAGACCTAGTAAAAGTTTGTCTTACCCCTACCTATTTCATTTTTCAAAGAAATTTTTATGAACAAACCTCTGGGGCAGCTATGGGATCTCTTCTATTACCTGTGGCAGCGAATATTTTTACGGAGGTCTTCGTGGATATTGTTATAACATCCGCTCCACTAAAACCAAAAGATTGGTTGTGGTATGTAGATGATACTTTTGTAGTTTGACGTCATGGAGAGGATAATCTAATAATATTTCTGGACCACCTTAATCCACAATATCATAATAATAAATTACAATGAAATGAAATGTAATGGAACGATCCCCTTGCTAGATGTATTTCTAGGAAGGAAAATGGTATATTAGATATTCTGTATATAGAAAATCGATACATACAAATAGATACTTAAGTGCAAACTTCCACCACCATCCAGTACAAAGGAAATCATTTATTAATTCACTAGTAGTAGTAGTAGAGCCATTTCGGTTTCTCATCAAGATTCTCTAACATCGGAAACATCAAAACTGACCGATGCTAGAATGGCTATTGCAGTGAAGATATTATGGGTTCAATTAAAATATTTAGTAATCCAACTTTGCGAAAGGAGAATGGTGGTTGTGTTGTTCTTCCCTGCATACATGGCACTACAGACAAAATAAGACGATTACGGCGATCCAATTTACAATTTTCAATATACATAAGAAGATCGGCCAATGTGATTTCCGAAAGATATTGTACCTTTTCAGATACAAGGAGTGTATAAAATTCCTTGCTCCTGTGGAGGAGTGTATGTGGGAGAAACAGAACGCTCAATATCAACTAGACTTAAGGAACATGAACCATGTATTAAAAAGAAAAGAAAGTCGGATATACAAGCCTACCTGAATCTCCGAGCCCATTCAGTATTCAGATCTCGTGGAGTAAAGATTGCTTGAGATGCTTCGTGCAACCGAAGGCGAAACGTCGGATAGTATTTCGAGTTTGACACGGTCTAATCTCGAGAACCATGATTTCTTTATTGACCAAAGCCGTTGAAGCTTCTGCTATATGTTAAACCTAGTGGAAGCTTGTCTTAAAACTACTTATTTCATTTTCCAGGGATTTTTGTATCAACAAACTTCAAGGGCAACTATGGGATCTTCTATCAGCTGTGGTAGCCAATATTTTTATTGAGGCTTTTGAGGATATTGCTTTAGCAGTCACTAAAATCAAAACGACATGTAGAAGATACTTTTGTTGTTTGGCCTCATGGACAGGAAAAATTCCTTATATTTCTGGACCAGCTTAATCAACATCATAATATTAATTCCACAATAGAAATTGGATCTAGTTGAACGATTCCCTTTCTAGATGTATTTGTTCAAAGGAAGGGAAGTGATACATTCGGGCATTATGTGTATAGAAAACCAGCACATACAAATAGATACGTAAATGCAAAGTCCCACCAACATCCAGCACAAAAGAAATCGGTTATTAACTCACTAGCATTTAGAGCTATTTCGATTTCTGATCAAGATTATCTAACATCGGAAATATCGAACTAACCGAAGCTCTGAAAGAGGATGGTTACTGCACTGAAGATATTAACCGTTCAATTAAACGATATAGTAACGAAACTCCGCTAAATGATAAGATGCTACCGTTAGGTAGTGTTATTCTTCCCTACATGAATGGCATTATAGATAATATAGAATGTTTACTTAATAATAATAATAATAATAATAAATGGCTTTTATTTCCAAAAAGGATTACAAACAAAAAAAAAAAAAAACAACAACTCAAATAACAATTCAGTATGTGAGGGATGAAGACAAACCTCATTCCGGCGAAGTCTAGCCTTCTGGCTACTCTCACTCAACCAGCGATGAGTCAATCAAACATCCCAAGTATTATAAAATGTTAATTAATTTTATCTTAAAATGGCACCTATATATCGAGTATTTGTTTTAAACACTATTCTTAATTCTATCTAAAAATTATATATAATATAATAGTAACAAATAATCTTTTTTTTTAGAGAGTCCACAGAAATTTTGAATTCCACTTCGGCGCACACCCCCACCGCTGCAAACTTACCCAGTTGATAAAAATTATTATTACCTATTATTTAGTTGCTCATAGAAAAGGTGATTACGTAATTTATATTTAAATTTATTGAAATTGTAACGCTTAAATTCGTCCGGCAAAGAGTTGTATAAGTTAATGGAATTGTATGAAAAGCTTCTCCTAAAAAGAGCTGTTTTATGCTGAGGCATTGTAAATTTGTTTTTGAATCTAACATTTCTATCATGAATTAGAGAATTATTATTAGAGTTCTGTGTAGTATTTAAAAGTTTATGTACAAAATTTCCCAAGTGATGTATTCCACGGTTATTCATATTAAGCCAGTTGCATTCTGAGATTTTTTTGGATATGTGATCATATTTACGAATATTAAAGATTAGTCTGCAACAGGCGTTTTGAACTTTTTGTATTCGATATTTATCGGCTTCATATAGACAAGAACCGTAAACAAAATCACAATATGTAAAATGGGAGAGAACTAGAGATTCACAGAGCAATTTTTTCATATTAAAATTTAATAAATGTCTATTACTATATATTAATTTTAAAGAACAAAAGGCTTTTTTAACAATACTTTTTACATGTTCGCAGAATCTTAAATCTTCGTCCACAAACAATCCCAGATTCCGAGCACCTGACACAAAAGTTAAAGGAATGTTACTAATTTGCAAATTTAAATTTTCTTTAACAAAATTTCTTTTATTTTTTGTACCTATGCAAATAACTTTAGACTTTTCGGAATTTAGTTTTAAATTATGTTCTTCAGAAAGTGCTTTTATAGTCTCCAAGTCACTATTTATGTTATAACTAGCTTGTGGAATATCTGTATGGCGAAAAGAGTAATAGAGCTGTGTATCATCTGCATAGGCCTGAGTTTTGCATGATGTGGAGGATGTTATAATGTCTATAGTATAAATAATAAAAAGTAGGGGAGACAAAATAGACCCTTGTGGAACCCCAGAATGTATACGTACACTATCTGATTGTACATTTTCATAACAAATTTTTTGAGACCGATCGTTTAGAAATGAGTTAATAAAATTTACCGAATTATTGTCCAATCCATAATATTTTAGTTTAGCACATAAGAGTCTATGATCCAGAGTGTCAAATGCTTTTGAGAAATCAAGCAGAATAAGTACACTTATCATCCCCTGATCATTAGCCTTTATTATATCATCCAAAACTGCTGTTAAGGCGGAGGCAGTAGAAAAATTTTTGCGAAAGCCATTTTGACAATCGGGTATTATTTTTTTATCTGTAAAATACTTAAAGATTTGATTGTACATGATTCTTTCCAAAACTTTAGAAATAGTGGGCAAAATACTTATAATTCTTAAATCAGAGAAATTTTGAGGATTATTAATTTTTGAAAGAGGTTTTCCCAGTGCAGTTTTCCAAAGTTCAGGTATATAACTATTTTCGATTATACTATTAATAATATGTAAAATTATATGATCGATATATGGACTACAGAGCTTGAGCATTTTTATATTAATATTATCTACACCTTGTGCATTTGTTTTTATGTTGTTTAAAGACTCCTGTATATCCTTTATGTTGGCTAATGAGAAACTAAATGAATTTTGTGGGTTAAAAGAATTATTATTGTAAAAGTTAATTTTATTATTACATTTGTTTGAAACGTTTTGTAGAAATGATGCAAAGTATGAATTAATATTTTCTGGATTAGAGAGCTTAGTGGGAAGTGAATTTGATACATTATTACGTACATTTAGATCTTTTAGAGTTCTCCATGTTAAAGATGGGTTATTTAGTCTAGTGATATTGCTTAAATAATCTTTTTTTGAAGTTCTAATGGCGGCAACAACCCTGTTTCTCAATATTTTGTAATCATTTCTATTTTCCAAATTTCTGTTTTTCTTATATTTTTGCCAAGCTTTTTTCCTTAATTTTTTTAAATATTTAATTTCTTCATTTAACCAGGGCGCTTTTGGTTTGGTAACCCGAGCGTTTCTGACTGGTGCATGCTTGTCGAATAAATCAGAAATATGTTTGTTAAAAATTGCTATTTTATTGTCTAAATTGTACTCTGTAAACAGATGATGCCATGATAACCTACTTAAATCGTCATAAAAATGTTGTTGATTAAAATTCTTAAAACAACGATATGTTATTGTTTTCGGTGGAGATTTTTTAACTTGCATATTTAAAGAGATATATACAACGTTATGATCAGAAATACCCTCAGAAGATATTACGCCTGACTTCTCAATGAGGTCTGTATTATTTATAAAGATAGGATCAATTAATGTGCTAGTTTTCTCCGTAACTCTAGTGGGATCCTCCAAAACCTGTGTAAGACCATATGACTCAAAAGTGTTCAAGACCGGGTTGTTAAGATTAAAGAAATTCACATTAAAATCTCCTAGACATAAAAATACATCAGCACTTAAAAAACTATCACATAAAATATTATCAAAATCTTGGATTATGTCATTTATCGGGGTACTCGGAGGCCTGTAAAAATTACCCAGCACACAAACTTGATGACCAACTTTAAATTGTATAAATAAATGTTCTAATGATTGGGTTATTGGGAAACTAAATTGTATAAGATGATAATTTAACGATTTTCTTATATAAGCGCCCACCCCACCCCCTCTACCAATTCTATCCTTACGAAGAAAGTTATAGCCGGGAATATTTACCAGATCAGAGCTTATTTGTTCAGTTAACCACGTCTCCGTAACCATAATAATATCATAATCATTAGCATAAATAATATGTGAAAAATCGTTGAAACCTGTAAGTAGTGATCTAACATTGAGATGAGCAATTTTCATTGAGTAACAAAATATTTAATAAAATAAATTCATAGCAGTGATAGGCAATAAATCCTTCTTATGATCGAGATATCAAAATCTAATACTCTTATAAAATATGTATGTAAAAAAAATGCACGACAGAGGTATTTATATAACAACTGAGCAGTCAACGCAGAGCAGACGAGGGGTTCGCCCAGTGCTTAATTGACAAAAATATATTAAATAGTAAAGGTAGACTCTCGCAAAAAAAAAAACCTAAATCAAAAAGGATATCGCTATATATATATAAAGAACACAAAAAGATGCATTCCATGCATCGCCCCTGAGCTACTAATAAATACCAATAATTTCATTTATGTAAATAGCAGAGCTAAATCGGAAAATGTAAATGTTTATTACTATATATCGAATAACTAATTATGGGTATACCTAAACCGAAAATAATTAATTAATTTTTCAATAATTGTAAATTCTTAAGACATTTGTATTGTTATTATTATCATTAGTGATTATAAAAATAAAAAAAAGCTAATTCTAGAAAGTATGTTTAGAAACTAACCGAAAAACTAAACCAAAAATAATTAGTTAGACTTCAAACAATTGCAAATTCTCAAGACATCTTTTCATCTTACTATTCAAAGAAAATACAATATACAGAATAAAGAATTTTTATATGTACATATTCAACATGAGTACCCAACTTATTTAGAGACATAAAGGCAGATCTTAAAATGTTTAAAAAGGAGAGTACATTCTTGAAGAAGAGTTTTAAACCAATTAAGAAAAAATAATACTGACCATATATATAATATATTATTCAACATTTCTGAATTCTATTGTTCACCAATTAATGCACTTAAGTCACTCTCACATTTAATAAGTCGGCGATTGCCCATAACCTCAACATACACTAAACCGTTAAAAGTCCACGCATTTTTTTTAAAGAACTCTCGGGCCGCTTTAAAAAGGTTTAGATTTTCGGATGTTAGCAACTCAGTTATAACAAGTCCGGAACCTTTCAGGTTTTTTTTATTATTAAAGACTACATCCCGCGACCAGCGTCTACAGAACTGAATTACCAGAGGTCTTGATTTGGAACGGTTTTTTGCTGGGTCATGTTTACCGAGCCGATAGCAAAAAGAAATATCGGATTTATTTATTTGAATGTTTAACTTTTCGCTAAAAAATTTTACTGACGTTAAATACAAATCCGATTCCGAGTCTTGAAGACCATGAACTACAATACATTGCGCATTACGTTTCATTTCGGTATTTTTTAACTTCAGTTGCAAAACATGTAAAGATGTTTTTATTTCACTAACGTCCCTCGCTAATCCTTGAAGGGATGAATTGATGTCGTCTTGAAACTGCTTAAGCTGCTCCATGAATTTATTGCTTTGATTGGGATCCCCAGGTTTCTGTGTAGAGGATTTAGCAAAGTTTGCGAATTCTTCACGAAGCGCGCGCAGGCCATTGTTGAAATCTGTTGCTATTTGATCCACACGTGCATTCATGTCTTTAAGGTTTGTAGGGGCCTTATTGCTACCCATTTTATAAAATATATTCTATGACAATAATAGTTACCCCTAAATCACTGTTCACACACTTTCCCAACTTTAACAACTTTGACCAACCACCAAAATATACAAAATTTTACAGGAGCGAACTACATACGACTACTCAGACCAGAGCGCCATCTACTCAATCCTTCGTTGTGCAATATACGTACAATCTTCAATATACATAAAAAGTTTGGACAGTGCTTGCGATCTTTGAAAGATGTACCTTTTCAAACAGAAGGAGGAGTGAATGTGAAAGAAACAGGACGATCAATATCCACTAGTCTTAAATAACATGAACGATGTATTAAAGAGAAACAAATTGCTCAATCTGCTTTACCTAAATACCAGCATTCCACTGGCCATATCATAAATGTAAAAAAACCAAGGTTCTAGGGTCAGTTCCAGGATTTTATAAACGAAAAATCAGAGAATCAATGAAATACATCACACAGATCTCGTGGCGTAAAGATTCCTGAAGATGTCTCGTGCAATCGTACGGTCTAGTCCCAAGAACCATGATTTCTTAATTGACCAGAGCCGTGAAAATTTCCGTTCTACTTTAAAGCAGTTTTCCTAACCGAACCTAAATTAGCAGCATTATTAATAAACGTTTCTAAAGTTTGGTTATACTTTTCCCATTTGCTGAATCTATACACGAGTTTCTAGTTGGATATGGATATTAATATAATTTATGTTGCATATGAAATTCCAAAATAATTGCAAAATGGCTTTAACCAAATTATATGAACCTAATGTGTCAGAGTATACGCACCAGTTTAACAAGTGGGCCAAAAAAAAAATTTTGAGTTTTGATTGATTAAATTTGAAACTTCAATTGCCTCAAGTACGTGCTTATATTCTTTATCTTCAAAACTAGAGATCCAGGCTCCACTGCACGCATTAACGTTTCCACCTATATTATTTTTTTCAAAAGTAAGGTTTGATGCATTTATTGTTGACACACCACCATTTCCGCCCGATCCTATCCAACGACATTAAAACCTTTAAAAAAAATACTCAGTTCAGGTTTTAGCTTCAGAGATTAAAGAAATGTCAAATTTAATTTCCGTGTCCATAGGTTCTCTAGTTGTCCCTTTTCTCTGTAAACATCACTTTCCATATCTAAAAAAAAAGAAATTCACTGCATATACTTTATATAGTACATTGAACACAATGGGTAAATTCCAAAGGTGTGAATAACTAGCGAAAAGTTTGTTCCCAAATAACCGACTGCGACTGTTCGTAGGTACAGCAGCACCGGAACTGAGAATATTATTTCTTACCACAATTCGATACAAAAACATTTAGCATTTTGTTTGTTTGTAATTTTTTCGTAGAAACTCAAACTTAATTTTATTTGGAAAACTTAAATACTTATAAGCATTTTTTTTACATTAAACTAAAGTTTGTTTTGAAAAGTACTTGGACGTAACGTCATCGGTCTTAGGGGAAGGTATGCGCAAACGCGGCATACACAATTACTGTTTTCAAGCAATACCTTTACTTTAGAAGCGATTATTAGAAACAAATAAAACAGTAATTAAGAGTTAATTCAATTTTCAATAAAGGTGTAGAGAGATATTGAGATGAAAAACAACCATATATAAAAATGTAGATGCATATAAATAATTAATTTATGCCAGTATGTATGTTATATTATATTATATTAACGGGAACAGTATACACTAAAGTTTTAAATCAAGTTCTAAATTTATAGTTACAACACGTTTATTGTCTAGGTAGCCTGCTTATTAAGATATAAAATATTTTTATTAGTTTACTCATTATCATGCTTATTGGTTATAGTGTCAGTATATAGAACCTCAAAGGCATGGTGAAAATCTCAGTAAAAACACTTTGACATAAATATATTTTTAAGCATCCTCAGACAGCAAAAGATAATTAACCCAGTAAAATATAATATTGAGAAATATGATATGCAATTCTTCATAGGATTTTAGATGTTAGGTATATATTTTTTAATACGCATCTATTGATTCATTTATTTTATTTAGAACAGTTTACAGATTGGTGCCTATTCTATAATCTACAAGTACAAGTATTCTGCCAGTGCAAAATATAAAAACATAATTATGTCGTAAGTAGTGCAATATTAATTAATTAATAAATTAGAAGAAATACTCGTAATCATAAATATATATGCAGTTGTTGCTAACAAATTGCTGTTTATTGCAGACTCTACAATATTTCCATCTTAATAGTCCAAACAACGATGTGAATTTTATCCATAAGTAAACTTACATTTTTATCCTGGTTATTCAAAAACTTAAAAATATTTTGATCAAAAACTACAAAATTGTTTTTTTCATCGATGTAAGGATCGGTTAAAAATGTATTACACACCTCTTTAACTGTTTCAGGGTGGGGCAAAATAATTGACCCAGGACTAATTGTATACAAAACTGAACAAAATATCATAACCATGGAAGAATGTCTATAACGTTCTTTTGAAAGTGTGCGCAATTTTAGTTGTCCAGAAATAAATTGAATTCCTTGCAATAAAATATAGCTCTCTATTATAAGGTTTTTAAAAACATCGGACAAAAGCCAGTACTTTCTTTAGCCTTAAGACATCCGTGCCATTATTACTGTCACATTCGGGATTTATATTGTTATGACTTGTCATTGAATTATCACTTGTATCAAGTAAATTTTTTATCTGATCAAGATTACTTGTCAAAAATGGAATCTTCAGTGAATCTACTTGTATGCTTATGGATTGTCAATACAGATATGTCATAGTTTGTAAATCGTTATTACAACAGCCCAAGTGATAGTAGGGCCCGGAGAATGCTCTACTTTAAATATAGTCATCTTGTCTGTCATTAATAAAAAACAATCCTTCAATAACCCGAAAACGTTAAAATAGTGTCTTAAATTGTTAAAATTTGTGAATTCACATGCTGAATATATTTATGTTTATTTTCTTCAATTGCCCGTTGACAACGAATTTCATCAAGTTCTTTAAGTTTATCGTCTTTACTTTTTCTGAATGTCACCTTTGTTGATAAATATTTGGGACAGTTTGGTAATTTAGTAGGTACGCTAGTTTCTTTTAACCGTGGCAAACTTAATTTAACTGTAACGATCTTATCAGTTATTATCAGTTGGAACAAAATTGTCACTTAACCATTTTCGTCCCGCAGAAACTGTAAAACTCTGGCTTTATTATTTTTGGGATAGTTTCCTTTGCAAAAAGGCGCACACAACACTTATAATAATGCTACACTATATATTTGCATCACTATTTAAATAAAAACCACTAAAAACACAAATGTATTGTAGAAGTTTACATAAATCAATTAGAAAAGCCGGCCGGCATAAAGCAATTCTACAAATACTATATTAGGTTACTCGTCAGACTAGAAAATTTCAGCTGAGACGGACTGCGACATTGACAAACTTCCACCGCCTTTACTTAAAGGGAATAAATTATGTTTAATTATGTAATACGCTGTACACTTTATTGAAATGTCAAATATATTTAGAAAAGAAAATCGGTAAATTTTCTTTACCTAACTTCCATTATTGTAAATCTTTACTTTTATTAACTTTTTTTTTTGGCACCAATGATTGCTAAAACACGGAAATATGTAAACCTCCGTTTTTTTCCCCGATTACAGTCATTTTGTTCAGTCACTTGAATTTGTAGCAAAATTGTACTCTATTATACCACAATTATTTCTTGCATAAAATTTTAAATTAATCTACCAAGTAAATTTTTAGGCTTAATTTTGAAATATTTTATTAGACCGCCATTTTGTTCTACATCTGGAAGTTACCTAGCACCTGATTTTTGTGTAAAATTTGAGATAAATTAGATAGGCAGCTTTTCAGTAATATTTTTTAACATTTCACTTGGCCGCCATATTGTTTGGTCATATTGGATTTCTATCAAAATATTTCGAGTTCATCTTCAAATTACTCTTGTTTTTTTACCAGAATTTTACCAGGGCCTCATTAATTACTTACGAGGCCTGGGACTAATAACTGTTAAGGGGCCCCTTATATAGGCGAGGTTGGCAACTTTTAAATTACATTTTATTAAATAAAAGCTTTGTAGCTTTGTGCCATAGCCCATATAGGCCCTCCCTCCGTTTAATCCAGGCCTGAGTTCTGAGTTATTCCATAAAGTGATTTTTTAGCTAGGCCGCAAATTGAAAAAATATGTTTTCAGGTATCTAGAAACCATAAAAAGTATGATTCCGAAAAAATCTCTGATTTTTTCGTGATTGCAATACCTCCCCTTTACGAGGGAAGTAATAACATTGTTAATAGTCCTAAAAAATATCTTTGACTAAAAAGAAAACAGATCCTGGTATTAAAAAAAACTTGACCAGTCTGGAGACGCTACTGCAAAGAGAACTCGGCGGCAACAAAATTCAAAGATAACCGTTGGTCACTTATTGGTCGACGCGATAGTTAATCAAAAACTCGCTAATCGTTCACCTACGGAACGTGACGTCAGAGCAATTTTAGAAATAAGCACTTTGTCCTTTTGTTCTAGGAGTTTTTGGCCCAACACATAAATCAAGGGCATAAATTGCATATGATGATTATTAACGTATTTTTATTTTGATTGCATATTTTACAATACCAGGAGACTCTGCCCTTGTTGTTTGGCTTTCTTAGAATTCGAAGATGATATATACTGGGATTTTTTCCTTGAATTCCTTTTTTTTCCCATACCTAGGCTTTTCTTTGATTCTGATTTGTTAGCTATATCTGTTCCTAAGCGGGCATACTACCAGCATTACCATTCATACTTCATTTTCGTGTGTTCAATGTAAAAAAACACTTTCGCAGAAAATACAAGGATACCGCTGGATACATATTTTGCCAATTTGAATAGTTTAATAAAATAATAAACAATATTATTTTATAATTGCTACGACAAGAACTGACATGAAAATATTATATCTCGGACGACAATTAAAGTAAAGCATCGCCGCGTGCGGCTATTACTTGGATGGATGATCACCCGGGAAGACCGTGATCTGCCTAGGGACGGGTGTATTTTGTTGTTTTTTAGTATTAAATGCTTGTATTTTTAGCGGTCTACGGTTATAAAAACCCCCTTTTAAAAATCCCCCCCCCCCGAAAATTAAATATGACCGCTTTTGCACCCAGGCCTGTCATCCAGAAATGTAGAACTTGGCCATATTATATCCACCTACCTTAATAATCCATATACACTAACGACGAACAAGACTTGGGAGAACCGAGGTAGGGAGGACGGGGAGACTGTATCGTTATATTCCGGGATCCGAGAGAAAAACCTACCAGGGGTCGGATGTAGATTATCGGGAGGCAAAAAGGTGACAGGTGTTATGTTAAAAATTTGACAGCTGTCATTTTTTTTGTTAAGATCTGAGGGCGGCGTCGAGTAGGACGGGTGCGAAATAGGAGGGAAAATTTTCACAGGTGGCGTTATTTTTGTCAGCTGTCAAACAACGATTATTTATTAAGGTATAAAGCTACGGCGGAAGATTCAAATCGATAGATTTGAATCTTCCGCTGATAGACAGATGATAGCTCATCTGTCAAAATTTGACAGGTAGCGCTTTTTCTCAATAACTAAGAAATTTTTACCAACGGATGAAAAGTCAAACGGAGGGCAATTTTTAAAAGATTTCGAAAAAAATTTTGACAGCTGTCAAATTTTAGACAGCGCTTTTTGATGTTCGATTTTTTTTGGTTAAGAGTTTAGGCGCGATTTCGGTGTCGTTTTCGAAAAAGTCGAGATCGAATAATAAAAAAATGGCGGAATAAAAATTTTCCGCGTCTATCTCCGATTAGATTTCTAATTAACTGTTCACATAAGTTTCACTTTTTCACATATTGTGGCAGGCTCTTGGAAAGCTCATGCACAGAAGTGACCTTCCACAACCTCGACAAGAACCCCGGACTATTACCGCTCATACTTGGCAATCTTCAAAATATAATATAAAATATAAATTATGGCCATTCGTAAAAATCTGTGACATAACCCCTATATTAGACGAATATACACGTTGTTACAACTATTTGTAAGAAACTAATAACCCCCCTAAAGAACTCAACGAACTATAAGAAAGAATTTTACAACTCATATAATTTAGTTTCTATACTCGAAAATAAAATTAAATCACAAATATCACAGATAAATCATAGCATTTAGAAATTGAATAAAAAGAGGACTCGTAAATGAATTTGGTCGACAATAAACTCTTCTAAAACTTTGTAAAAACAGGTAATTTTGGTCAAGAAGATACCAAAAAGTACGACAAAGCCATCTCAACAATATTCGCGAACGAATCTTATCTTAGAACCACGTACCTTTCAAATAGAAGAAGTTCTTAAACACTTGGAGACAAACCACTACTTATTAATAAAAAGGCTAAATTTAATACATTTCATAACTCAATTTTAGATCCCAACGATCATCTTGATGAAACAGAAATTGTAACAAACCAAATAAACTCCCATTTCTTCTATATCTCGAAAATATTGTTAAAAAAAACAAATCAAAGGTTATTCTGGAATAAATCAAATAATTTGTATAATAAAAGCGCCTATTGTAGAAAGCAATAACTATATACTCTACCACCTTTATCCTTTACCAACCCCTTCGTCAAATCACTTCAAAATGATATTTCCTCAATCCAAATACCCCATCCTCAGTGAGCTGAACTATGCCCCATTTAACCAACAATTCCAAGAAGTCAGTACCGAAGAATATCTTTGTCATGAACTTAACCCAAAGAACCTCCAAGCGACGCACAGTGGACGATTTGACCAATTTAGCGAGAATTTATTATTTTGATGGAAATCAAAGTATTTTCAGAATGTCTTAGAACATACTTAACTAGACACACTAGGAAAAATAAAAGAAAGATCAAACACCTACCTTTAGGCTTGGTTTAGCTGTCGCCAGTAGTTGTTATACAGACTAACCTAATTGAATCATTTATCTGAAAAATAACACAACCTAACGTAATTTAACCTAATATAACGTAAACTAACCTAACCTAATCTAACGTAACGTAACCTAATCTAAGTTATCCTAACCTAACCTAATTGAAGCATTTATTTGAAAAACAACGGATGTCCAAAAATAAAGCTTAATATTTTTACAACACATTTTTTACAAATTGGTGTTTTTTCTAAAATTATCAGTATTTCTTGCTTAAATTTTATGTAGACAACAGGAATTTTTGCACAGTAAAATGTGCTGGAGGTTTGAAAAAAGTAACTTGCTTACTAAAATGTT
The DNA here is from genome assembly GCA_030620095.1 of Kuschelorhynchus macadamiae. Taxonomy (NCBI): domain Eukaryota; kingdom Metazoa; phylum Arthropoda; class Insecta; order Coleoptera; family Curculionidae; genus Kuschelorhynchus; species Kuschelorhynchus macadamiae. The sequence continues at coordinate 139,987 of JAUTXW010002911.1, read as the reverse complement.
ATAAAAATTAAATTTTATCAGAAATAGACATACGTTGTTTTCTCAAATAAACGGTTTCCATTTTTAGCTATTTATTAATTTACGAATGTCTTTCACCTATTTCTTATTTTGAAATTGTTTTCATTATTACACTGCCTAGTACAATAGTGCTAATTGTCTTTCACTTACTATTTAAAGTCACTATTTACGTTATTTATTCTATGTCCACTTCACATTTCAGCAGAGACAGCACTTCTTCTGACATTGCTCCTTTATTCGTCTTGTAAGGCAAGGGTCTTAAAGACGATATTATTGGATCTGAAGAAACCCACATGTAGTTGAATATATCTATATTTGTATTTCTCCGAGAAGATTTTCTTGTATGGTGCTCACGTATATTGCGGTAGTCTTTATTGCGAGCTTCTTGCGCCTCTTCCGATAAGTGTCCAGTTGGCAAAATTAAATGGTCTATTACATCAGCCCCATGAATAAGAATTTTATGCACACTGGCAGGCATTTTATACCAGTTGTAAAGATCTATATAAAGTTTCGCGGTATCCATAGAATACCTTTTGAATGTTTCTTTTTTTATCTTAAATCCACTCGATAATGCTTGAAGAATGTTCCCAAAACGACATATAAGTTCTTTATTTACACCTGTAATTTCTGCTGTTTTCTGGTAATTTGCAAAGAAGCGTCTTGCCGTATTACCATCATTACTTGATCCACTGCCCTGCTTAGGTTGATCTACGATAAGACCTTGTCTGAATTTTTCAATGATCATTTTCTTCCTTGCAGCCACTTGCAGTTTTCCTTCTTTATCCCGAACTTGCCATTTTTGTACATCTAAACGGTAAGCTATATGCAAAAGGCACTCGAAAAATCGTATATAAGCATGTAAAATTGAGAGACCAAAATTGTAAAACTCTGGTTTTGGTTTGAACTTTTTGACTGCTTCGAGATCATTCATATTTTTTGGGGAGGCTCCACATATGTAAGATACCTGTGAAGAAGTATCTGTCAGGGAGTTACAAATCTTTCCATCAATCATTGTCATTACAAGGTTGGGTGTAACGTGAAAAATGTGATTGTCCAGAGATACTTTTGTAGTTGAAGTGCCTTAATTTCAGCCTCCATGCGGCAAATTTCTGCTTTGGTGACTTCTTTAGTTTCTTTTATGTATTCAAAACGGATCGGACGGCAATATCGAGTAGAGGAAACACGTGGATTATGCCATAAGATAGTTTTGTCAATGTGTACCTGGCCTGAAAGTTGAATAGGTACAATTGAAGTTAGAAACAAGTTTTGGTCAGAAACCGTTTGGTCGCAGAATTTTTGTTTGTATTGTTGTTGACCGGAACTTCCGTCGAAACCCCACTTATGTATAAACACTAAGTTTGAAACATTTTTATCTGCCAACTGTAGAAAAGCCTCTTGTTGTACTTGTGCCAATCTTGTGGTAGTAGAATCTAACAAAGTTTGCAGTTTTATTTCCGCAGACTTCTCTGTAAACGATGTTGAATCGTCCGAAGGTAAACACTTCTTTTTAGCGTCTAGAAGTAGATCATAGCAAGGTAGAACACATATACCTTTTTCCCTCAAACGATTTCTTAGAGTCTGATATCCGTTTTTCGATAGTCCTACATCTATAGAAAGAGCCAAAGCTTCTTCTGCAGAAAACGTTTCTATTTTTGTCCCGAAACTAGCATACGCTTTTTTAAACTTTGAAGCTCGTTTTGGAGAAGTAAGTACTGCTTGTTCAACAACTTGCGCGGCATCCCTTTTGCCGCAGATATTTAGGCTGGTTTTTGCAGCAAATGCTAACTCTTCTGGGCTGCCACTATCAATCAGATCTTTAATTTTTTTTTGTTGAGTCTTTTTTCCACTTTCATTAAAAGACTTGGTAGGCCTACCAACTAAGGATTTTTTCGTATCATTTAATAAAACATTTATGCATCCATTAACCCACGTAGTACAATTTTTAATAACACATCGTAAGTTCGATGACACTTTATCCACCTCTTTTTTAACTCCCCAAGAAAGTTTATTGCCGTACACTTTAATAATTTTTCGGTATTTTTGTCGCAATTCACTAAATATAATTTGTCCTTTAATTTATTAATAACTATGGTTCTGCTTTCTGGCGACTGAAAACGCAAAGGACCTTTATTACGCAGCGCTTCAATAAGAACTTTACGTGGTACAGTTGAGGTGGAGCCCGCTGAAAAAAAAACATTTTTTTAAGCTAGGCAACTTTCGGCAAAATTTTACTTTAAAACCATAAAATATATAAAGGGTTTTATATTGTCGCATATAAATAATTGCGCTATGTTGAACTTTTATGACATATATTCTCCAACGAAAATATTCTTGCTATCAGATCATTTAAAAAATAAAATTGAGAAACTAGAAAGGCAAGAATGGATGTTAATAATTCCAAACCAGGTAGTAGCGGCTCAACAATGGTGATGGGTCGACAACGGAGTCGGAAAAAAACAAAACCCGGCTCGTTCGTTTCCGACGTTTCGTACGCCAAATTTTGATAGCCGTAACTGCCATGTTTATGTTTGGCTAAAAGCTATTTTTCAAATTTGTAAATATTTTACAGGGTTTTATTTTAAACATCAAAGATTTATACTGCGACGCCATTTTAATTATATTTTTTAGTCGCGTTATGAATAAGATTTATCTTTCAAAACTTTCAGTATTATACAGGGTGTGAAAAAATTAATAGAAAATGTAAATAAAACGTCAAAGGCTTATACTATGTTAAAATATGGCGCCATTTCTGTTCTTTTTTATTGACGCTGGGTTAAGATTTCTTTCAGTTCTTTAAATATTGTATAGGGTATTTAAAAATTATTGCAAAAGGTGAATAAAACATCACAGACTTACATTATGGAGAAAAAAATGGCGCCGCAGGGTAAAAAATCTATTTTTTTTCTCCATATTTTGTGAGGGGAAATTATTATGCGCGTCCATAGCAACCTCTACTACTAGTACTCCGTTTTAACCGAGTATCTACTACGCGTTGAATAGGTGAAATTATTTGATGATAGCCAAAATCTCGAATTCTGTTATTTCCACGTTCTCGAAAATGTCAAAATTGGAATCAGCATGTCGAAAAATACCCTCAGGCGTACATTTAGGGTTGGTTAAAAATTTGTAGAAAGCGACTTAAAAACGTTCCCGCATAAATATAGCATTACCGTTTAAATAAATGACCGTTACCGTTAGGTAGATCTGCTCCGCGTTAGCTCCTGGTTCGTCGTTAAAGTTTTACTAGATATCGAAAACAAAAACGTTAAAAGGTGAATAAAATATCACAGTATTATATTATGCAGGTGGTGAAATCATTGCAAACGGATACGTAGCACTACTAGATATTATTTTTATTTACGTATAGAGAAGATTTAACTATCAGAGTGAAATCAAAATATTTATTATTAATATTCAGATATTGTACCTGATCTTTCCTTACAATTTGCCACCTCCAATATTGGTTTAATTCTACGGGGTAACAAAAATTGTTAAATATAAAAGTTTTATAGTTTATTACCTAGTTTATAGAAAATTATTTTTTGCGTATACGGGATATCTCAAACATGCAATTCCAGATCATACGTCTAATGAAGTTTTAAAATTGAATTCTTTTCACAGTAAACTAAAAGGTACCATAAAAATAGAATGAGATGTTACAATCCTCTTTTAGACATAAAAGTAATATGAGAAAAAAATAATAGATTTTTAGCCGATGCTAACATGTCATCTAATGCGAATTTTTTCTTAAACATTTTTAAATTACCACTCTAACCATACTCATAGGCATAAGATCAATAAAATCGATAAATTTCTATTACCTGGAATTTCGTTTTATTAGGAATAGCCCGATTTAGTTCCGGACATAGTCATTTAGCAACACATATATTATTTAAGTTTTTTTCAATTTTTGTAGACAAAGAAAATTCAGGAAAGGATTTCCAGTTAAGTTCTTTTACAGATTGTTTTGAATTGTCTATAAAGATATTAAATCTGCGAAATATGCAGCTACCAAAAAGAAGCCCATGGTGAAATAAAATACATAAATATACCCTAGAACGTTCGTAGAGAAAAAAATTCAAACTCATTAAGAAAAAAGGAATAGTCCGTTTTTAGTGAAATTCTCAATACCAAATTAAACAACTGGGAGTTCAACTTTTTGTTATGAATTAGGTTAATTTTAATGTTTAATGTAGAATGGATTTTTATTTCGTTGGCAGTTAAAGAAAATTCCCTCTGCGACTTAGGTATAAAAAACGTTTCGTTAGAATAATAAAGTTTTAAAGTTTTATTTTGTTATTTAATAGAAACGCAAAAAGACAAAGTTTTCATTTTGTTTACCTTTATGCTCAGTATAACAGTATTTATACAACATATACAGTAAAATTTTCCATTTGCGGCATCCAATGTAAAATTTTCACAAAGTGTTTTTAAATCTGGAGCAAATATAATCAAACTCAGTTAACTTTTTTTAAATTATACCAATTTATTTATTATATACGTAAAACATAAATATACATTTGGTATGTATTTTTATGGTTCTGTAAATTAAATAATAGACAAAAATAGATACGAATTGGTATAACTTAAAAAAATGCGCTAAACTCAATCTGTCGGACTTACATTGTCTTTATTATTTTTATTTCACAACGTTTCAAATAGTAACTCTTCAATCAATTCTCTTTAAGTATAAACTAAATGCTAAATCTATAGCTATGGGCTTATATACCAGTCGTGTGCGGTAATGCTCCGCCCCCTGGTTACCTGAACCATGAAGTTTTTAAAAGGGCAGTTACAGCTAGAAGGGGCATTCATATGTTTGGAATATCGAGGCTATGAAAGCTGCTTCTAAAAAGTTTCGTTTCCGCCAGTGCCCCTCCCTATGTAAAATTTTAGCCTCCGATCACTGCGTCTGGTGTTGGTTTGACCAGACGTGTTCCGCCATGACCGATTTTGACGTCTGTGTCTTTTGAGTATGATTTAAATGCTTTTTGACTCTTATGTCAAGAGGGCTTTTTGTCTCTCCAATATACGAGTCACTATATTCGCACTGGATCTGGTGAGTGCATTCTTTTTTATCAATTTCCTTTGGCTTAGTTTCTGTCAGAAGACCTCTTAACATATTTCCCGATATAAAAGCGGTTTTGATGTTGAAATTCCTGGCTATTCACCTATTCTTTTCAGAGGTTCCGTTATATAGGTTATTGTGAGAAATGTTGTTGTTTGTTGTAGATCGGAATGTGTCGTAGAACGAGAATCATTTTGTAATTTTGATACTTGCAGCTCTATTTTAAAGTGTTCTTATGATGCCCTCTTTTGTTGCTGCAAAATGGTTAGAACCGTGGTTGAGATATTGTCCAGTATGTATATGTTTTCGGTACACTGTAGTTCTGATGCCCTCTGCAGATCGCTTAACGAGAAAGTGAAGAAAAGGCAAAGAAAAATTTTCCTCTTTCTCCTTTGTAAACTTAATTCATTTTCTTATACTATTTAAGTTATTAAAAAAGTCAAATGAATAACATTTGCAATCCAAATAATAAAAGTATCCCCAACATACCTAAGTTAAAGTTTAGGCTTTATTTGAGCAGTATTTATTGCGTGCTCTTCGAACCACTCCATATAAATATTTGCTACCACCGGAGAAAGATATGAACCCATCGGAAGATAATCATCTTGTGAGTAAAACCTACCTTTCACTTGAAAGTAGGAGTTGCGGAGGCAGTATTCCAATAGTTCCATCACACCATCCAGAGGCACCGTCGTCCTTTCAAAGAGTATTTTGTCTTCCCTCAACTTTTGCCTAATTATGTCTATGGATTCACATATCAGAACATTTGTGTATACAGTTTCTACATTAACACTAACAAATCTGCCTTCTTGCGCTAATCTGATTTACTTAATAATATTAACAAAATGGTTTGAATTTTGAACAAATTACTCGTCTTACCTTGTAAAGATTAAATGATCTCTAACAAAAATTTGGCTAAAGCGTTTGTGGTTGAATCCCTGGAGCTAGTAATTGATATTAGAGGTAGGTTCGGCTTGTGGATCTTTGACAAGCCATAGAGATGAGGTGGCTTGCTGCAATGTAGCGTTAACCTGCTGCGTACTCTATCTGGGATGTAGATACTATATTTCTTCAATTTCCTGTATACCCTGCTCTCGATTGCACTTGTGCGATCATTCGCTAGCATTTTGTAGTTTCCTTGAGTCAAGGCTTCATCGATCTTTTGCTCATGTCTCGGTGTCTATAACAACAGGAAGAATCTTTATATAACTGATGTTTTGAAGACGCTTAAGTGTCTTTCTTCGTGTTTAGATATATTAGTTGTCTTTGTCTTTTTATTCGAAAGGGGCCTTATTTTATGCCGGAATTCATCTGTTTCAAGCTGAGGGATATTGATGATTTCAACAGCTGCAATTATTTCTAAAACTGGTGTGCGGTTTGGTGCCACTGCATAATTAAGACCCCTGCTTAATATCTGTTCTTTTGTCTCTAATAATATTTTTTGAGAAACGTGACGATGGTTTTTCGAGCATGTCTTGTTGGTTTTGTTTGGAGACGAGATCAAAACTACTGAAATTTGTATTGTAGTTTAGTGTGCCACTGGTCACGGAATCTCTTGCAGCTCTTTTCGATTTTGCGTAAAATTGGTCCGTAATACTCTTCTTAATATTTCTTGATTGTTTTCATATCTTTGCATCGATTCTGACTCTAGAATAGATTTCTTCTACCTGTGGTACCTTATTTGCGATCGTATTAATGCTTTGCTGGTATAATACATCTTACCGTATCTCTTGAAATTGGCGCTTTATGTCAAAGCCTACTGGGATTATATTGTCATTGCAAAATTCACATAGAAAAGGAATGTGGGTCATTTCCTTGATCAACTCTATCCTTGTATTCTGGTAGCTTCCGAATTTTTCGCTATTTACGGCTCCGTACCGTGCTTCCAACGTTTGTTTGAAGGTGGTAGATAATGTTGAATGTTCATTAAACTCATTCTGTAGCACTTACATTGTCTTTATTATTTCGGTTTTACAACGTTTCGAATGAAAACTATTTCCAATCGTTTTTAAATGTAAATTAAATGCTAAGTCTTAAGCTACAAGCTTATATACTAGTCGTGTGCGGTGATGCGTGAAGTTTCCACCCCCTGGTGTTACCTGAACCGTGAAGTTTTTAGTAGGTCAGTTTGAGCTAGAAGTGGCTTCCATATGTTTGGAATATCGATACTAGGTTTACTGAATATGCCTTGATTCTTTTATATGAAAGCTGCTTCTATAATATTATCCCTGTGCAAAATTTTGGCCTTAGACCATTGCGTCTAGTGTTGGTTTGACCAGACGTGTTCCGCGATGCCTGATTTTGACGTCTCTTTCTTTTGAGTATAATTTAAGTGGTCTTTGAGCCTTATACTAAAAGAGCGTTTTATCTCTCCATTGTACGAGTCACCACATTCACACTGGATTTGGTAGATGTATTCTTCTTTCTTTAAGGTAACTAGGGGCGGCGGAGACATCACGCATCACCACACACGAATAGTATATAAGCCCGTAGCTTTAGAGTTAGCTTTTAGTTTACACTTAAAAACGATTGTGAAACCGAAATAATAAAGACAAAGCAAGTCCGACAGAACGGATTTAGTGGACATTCTACATTGTCTACCACCAACCAAACGTTGGAAGCCCGGTACGGACCCAGAATCAGTGAAAAATTCCGAGGCTACGAGTTGATCAAGGAAATGACCAACATTTATTTTCTGTGTGAATTCCGCACTGACATATAATCCCAATAGGCTTTAATAGGACTTAATGCGCCAACTCCAGCGGATAGGGTAAGACGTATTTTAGATAACGGCAAAGTTTTAAAATATTCACAAATAAGTTACCATAGGTGGAAGAAATTTATTCTAGATACTGAATAGTTGAAAAGGTATGAAGAAATCGAGGATATTATCTTTCATTAGGATTAAGGGCCAATTTTTCACTAATTCGGAAAGACCTGTGAAAGACTACCAAAACAGTTACATACCAAACATCAACACAAATTGCAGAAGCTTCAAGGAGGTATTGTAATCGTAAAAAAAATCACACTACGAGATTATTTAGATCTTCACGTTTCAGTGTCTAGATAACGAAAAACATGTTTTCTCAATTCCGTCGTTCTGTCTGGCCATCTGTCTGTCTGTCAATCTGTTCCCGGCGTAGCTAAAAAACTACTTACCAGATTGACTTCAAATTTTGGACAAAAATTAAGGGTCATATGCGTATCACCTGGTAACATTTTTGTAAAAATCCAATACGTGGAAACAGAATGGCAGCCTAGAGAAATGTTAAAAAAAATATTATTAAAAAAACTACTTATCCAATTTATCTCAAATTTTGCAAAAACATAAAGTATTATGTTCTTGGTAACATTTTGGTACGAATCCAAGATGGAGGAATAAAATGGCGGCTTAATAAAATAATTAAACATTCAGCCTGAGAAAACTACTTAATCGTTTGATTTCAAATAGTGTGCCATAACTAATTGTGGTATAGGGACTAACTAGTAAAATTGTGGTGCTAATTCAAGATGGCCGAACAAAATGACGGCCAAATAAAATATTTTTAATCGTGAAAAAATCACCCTCTCAGGTTTTAGACATCTTTACGTTTTAGCGTCTCTAGATGCCAAAAAAAACATGTTTTATCAACTCCATCGGTCTGCCTGTTTGTTAGTTAGCAACATAGCCTAAAATGATACTTACCCAATTGAATTTCATATTTGGGCTAAAAATTAAGTGTCATATGAGGATGACCTAGTAATATTTTGGTAATAATTCAATAAGGCGGAACAATATTTAAAAAATGTTGTTGGTTTGGTGCATTATTTTAAGCAACCATGATTCTTGGGATCAGACCGTGTCAAAATGGAATCACTTTCCAACGTTTCGCCTTCGATTGCACGAGACATCTACAGGGATCTTTACTTCAGGAGATCGGAACACTGAATGTGCTCGGAGAGACCCAGGCCGGGGATTTATAGTCGGCCTGTCTTTTGCCGAACCGTGACTCAGTATAATGATCGATTTCCACGTATGATGGAGACTGAAGCCCGCGTCTCTATTAAAATTGTTAGGATGCTTATAAATTTCAATAGACTGTCTAATTTTTCGTTTATAGAATCCCGAAACCGATGCAAGAACTTTGGTTTCTTTTACATTCATGTTATGTCCAGTGGAATGTTGATGTTCAGATACAGCAGATTGCAGTCTCTTTCTGATACATCGTTCATGTTCCTTAAGCCTAGTCGATATGGATCGTCCAGTTTCTCCAATATAGACATCACTACATGAGCATACTCCTTCCGTTTGAAAAGGAATAATGTCCTTTGGTGATCGCAAACATTGTCCAATTTTCTTGTGTGTGCTGAAGATTGTACGTATGTTGGACCGGCGAAGTAACCTTGCATTTTGTCTGTTGTTCCATGTATAAATGGAAGAACTACGCTTCCTTAGTAGTATCATTTTGTGGAGTAGGATTATTGTATTTTCTAACTGACCGTCTAATATCATCAGTGCAAGATCCATTCCCTCTTAAAACTTGAGTCAGTTTCTCTGTTTCTAATTGTAAAGAATTTTGGTCACAAATCGCGAAGGCCCTGTAAACCAATGAATTAATAACTGTTTTTGTGCTGGATGATGATGGGAATTTGCATTTAGGTATTTAATTAGTTTTCTATATACAGAGTGTCCTAAGGAACCATCCCCTTTACTTTGTACAAGAACATCTAGAAAGGCAATCATTCCTTCTAATTCAATTTCCATTGTAAATTTTATATTCGCATGTTGTTGATTCAGATGATCAAGAAACCCAGTACATATCTGAACCATAAGGCTTCTTCCTCAAATGCTTCCATGAAGATATTGACTACCACTGGTGATAGCGGAGATCCCATGGCTGCTCCTGAGGTTTGTTTATAAAAAGTTCCCTGAAAAACAAAATATGTTGATGTGAGACATGCTTCAATCGGATCTAAAAGTGAGTTGACAATATTATTATGGTGAAATAAGTTTCTAAATGGTTTTCGTTAACGATCCTCTTGTTGTTATGTTAGAGTGGTATATTATTTGGGGTTAGAATCCAGTAAAATAAAACAAAAGTTTTTTTAAATTGTCGACGTTTCGCAACTTTATTGTTGCATCCCCAGGATACATATACAGATTTCATATCCTGCATGAAAACCGTATTATTGGTCTTTATCTACTCCGTTGGTTCGCAGATATTTTGCAGATATTAAGTTTCTAAATGGTTTTCTTTAACGATCTTCTTGTTATTGTATTAAACTGGTGTATTATTTAGGGTTAGAAAACATCTGTGGAACAACTGAGTAGGTAAAGATTGATAATATGGGTTTCATGCATATAAAATCTAAATATTTCCTGAAGATGCAACAATAAAGTTGTAAAACGTCGACAATTTAAAAAAAGTCTTTTGTTTTTTACTGGATGCTAATCTATTTAGAAACTTATTATCTAGAAAATATTTGCGAACCAACGGAGTAGGTAAAAACAAATAAATTTTTTAAAAAAACAACGTACAAAATCTTATCCAATTCACTTTAAATTTCGCAGAAAAATTACATGTGAAAGTGGGATAACTGGTACGAATTCAACATGACGTAACAAAATGACGGTATGTGTAAAATGTAAAAAGTACTTCTTGAATTTATTTAAAAGTCAAGTGTGGTATAGGTAGAATATACTGTGACTATGTACTGAACTAAATTGATTCACAGTTCATTATTCCTAACAAATGAAAAAAAATCATAACGAGGGAAGTTCCGGGTAGAGGAAATTTACTGATTTTTTATAATTATGGCGCGGGGGCATTTTCCTTAAATGACAACAAAATAAAAATTCATTATAGATCAAACATTAAAATAAAAGAAACATATTTTTAACATAAATCGTGACAAAAAGTTGAACTGCCATTTGTTTAATATGTTATTGAAAATTTCGCTAAAAACGGATCTTTTCTTTTTTTATTCTTAATGGGGTTGATTTTTTTCTACGAATGTTTTATGGTGTATCATGTGTTACGTATTTTATTTGACCATGAAATGAACTTCTTTTGGAAACAACGGGAAATCCCTTCCTGAATTTTTTCTTTCCTATTCACTCTTCCTAATAAAAGGAAAATATATTTATAATGAGGAAAGTAGTATAGTCAGAGTTGTATTTTAAAAATGTTTTAGACAAATTTGGCTTATGAAGCTAATTATCTGAAAATGTATCATTATTGTCTCTTATTACCTTTGCGTCTAAAAAAGGATTATACCATCTATTACTATTGTCTATACTACGTAATAAACCATAAAACTTTTATATTTAACAGTTTTTATTATCTCATAGAACTAAATCAATATAACCAATATTGGAGGGCGCAAATTATAAGGAAAGATCAGATACACACTGTAAAAACAGAGCATTATTATCTTTTTTAATTCATTTTTAAAATTTTATTTTTATTTCTTGTTAAATTATTTCCTATTAAAACTATCGAAAACTGTTTTAGGGGTTTTAAGACATTCTCATTTATTTACTTATTAATCTGTAAGCTTTTATTGCGGTATACCTGACCAATGTTATAGACAGTGTCTTTAACATTATTAGGTAACCTGACGTTACTAATAAAGTGCTATGCTTTTTTATTAAACGTTGCATCAAACTATTTTGTATTATAAAATGTATAAACTTGTATTGTAAACTATTTTTAAAAAAGCGTAATATTTAAAACATTGAAATTCTGGCTTATTAGTTATCAGCCAATGACCCGATAAGTATATTGGGATAAACAATTTTTCTTTCTACAAATACCTCAAGTAAAAATGATTGCAAAAAATACTAATCCGAAAACTACGGACTTTTTTTAATAAAATTACTTACTAACTAATAAGTACTACCGTAACGATGTCAGTTATAGATAAATGCGAAAATAAGCATGCTCTGTCGGGTATTAGATTTACTATAATAGTCATCATATCGACTTGTATGAAACCCATTTGCTTTATTTTTCTAAAACTATTTTTAATAAATATTTTTACAATAGACTAGGATACTTAAAAATAAAAAACAGAAGCCGTGAAGTTTTTCTGTTAAGATAAATATATATATACATATATATATATATATATATATATATATATATATATATATATATATATATCGGGTATATAAATAACTGCACCTAATATATTTCCTAACATCCTAACAAACAAATTTCTAATTACGAAAACATATCAATCATAACTTAATGGTCAATGTATTACGTTAGTTGCTAGTACAGGATTGATTAACCTGAAGCTAAAATAAATAAAAAATCATTTAACAAGCCCAAAACTGTAGAGTTAATTTTCAATCGGATATCCTGTCTATGAATGTTTATTACGTTTATTTGTTGTTTCACTTTTTGATAGGCACTAACAGTCGTGTAAATAAGAATAATAAAAATGGATCATAGTAATATTAGTATCTAGAAATAGAATATCTCCTTATGTTTTTAATAATGTAGAAGAGAAATATATTTTTTCACCAAAGTTGTTCGATTTAATAGGACATTTTCTCGGCTCAGGATAGTAGGAACAAGAAAACACATTTCAACGTAATTATTTTATTCGTATACTGGAATAAGTTTATCCTTTAACAGTCCTACGTCTTTTTCAAAACAGATCTGCATTCCTATAGCGCCTACGTTAATCTGGAACTGGATATTCACCTCTATCATATTCATTTGATTTGAACTGGTCAAGACTTCCTAGTTATCTTAAGTTGAGACTAATTATGCCGTTATTTATCTTTTAATTTTTATACATAAAATATCTATTTATTCAAAAAGACCAAATAATACTAATAATAAATTTTCTATAACGAAGTTATATTTCGTGACTTTTCTTGGAATCTGAGCCTATAAATATGATTTATATACTGCGACATATAATTAAATGTGAGTTTAATAAAGTTCGGTCATTCGTCATGTTTATCCGTATAAGAGACACTATAAAAGGCATTTAGTTAAGGTATTTAAAAAAAATTAAATTTAGTTTGAAGGCTAAGGTATGTGTTCTCCTTGAGATTTTAAAGAGATATTAATATATTTTTAAATCTCTCTTTTCGTGAACTTTTTTCTACATTTAAAACGCTAAATCAAAATACCTAGAAAGGAGTAGTGCGCGGTTCCTCAGAAAAATATGCGAAATCAAGTTAAGTGCTAAAATTGATTTTTGAAAAGCCGAGAAAATGGGAAGGTAAATATATCCTTGTTTTCTTTTAAGTATTTACTTACTTCGTGAGCCTTCTGAAATAAATGTCAGACATAATAGGATTAGATTTGTTAGCCTAGAAAATGTTGTACACAAATAAATACAATTTATAGACGCAGAAATTGTTCCGTAATGATTTATTTGTTACTACCATTAAAAGATTTAAATAGAAAAATAAAACCGAAATAATTGTTTTTCATTGTAAAAGTAACTCATATTTTTTTTTCAGACAATTATTTTATTGAATTTTGGTTAATCCTAAGAAAAATGATTTCTTAATTTTAACTCTAAAATACACTAATTTACACTAATTCTATATTTTATTGTACCTTTTGGTCATTTAAAAATAGGATATTTTTTCTCTACTATACCAGCGTATTTTTGCACGCACTTACTTATACTGAAAACTGTGTCTTTACACAGAAAACTTTTATTACGGCAGTAGTCACTAGTTCGATGCTCAGTTGCTTACCGAATCAAAATCGATGCTGTAAACATTTATTATTTATTTTATATTTCCCTATTTCATGTTATAATGCATGTAATTGAAATTTACATGAAATGTAAATTGTACATAATAGGATATACAACATGTCACAAATAATTCATTTAAAGATTTACCTAAATATAGACATGACGTACCTCCAAAAGATTCTAAAAAAAAACAAAATGCAGTCAACTAGTTGAGAGATAGACGAGTAAAACTAGTGCCAAAACTTAACAAACAAAACCACAAAAAATCACGAAAAGGAACAAAACCGACATTTGTGATTACCAAAAAACTTCGCCGGACTGGGTACTCTATTACCATGGAGCAACATAAAACCATCTGTGGCGAAACTCTTAACCCTAGAGCAATTAAGTCAAAACAAGAAAGGTATTAATGCGGCAGGAAGTATAACATAGCAGAACTATGATATAGTAGATAAAGGAATTCTTCTATTACCACGGAGCACTATACAGCCTCATGCGGCGAAACTCTTAACCCAAAAGTAATTAAATCATAACGAGAAAGGATTAACGCGGCAAGAACTATAATATAGTGGAAAAAGGAATTCTTTGGGATGACCTCTAAAACAAAATGGAACTTTGCTAATCATAGACCGGGTTTTTGACTTAATGTCTTCATCAGTACAGTCAACTAGTTGAGAGACGAGTACAACTAGTGCCAAAACTTAACAAACAAAACCACATGGAGCAAAACCGACATTTGTGATTACCAACAGAACATCCGAAATCTTCGCCGGACTTGATATTCTATTACCATGGAGTATTTTGATAAAAATCTAGTAAACGTTAAAACATTATTACTAAAAAACTAATTATCCAATTTACCTTAAATTTTGCTTAAAAATCCAATGTTACAAAGGAATGAACTGGTAACATTTTGGTATGAATCCAAGATAGCAAAACAAAATAGCAACCTAATAAATATTTAAGAAATCAGCCTAAAAAACTACTTATTAGATTAACTATTAGAAAATAAAATTAAATATTAAACTTTTTTATAATTGAAAACCACTTTAAATATCACCGATCGCAATTTAGTTTAATAGTACAGTTAACTATGGGGTATCAAGATGTTTTTTTATATTTAATAGGAAAACGCGAAGCCAAAATAGAAAATGCAGATCCAACGGAATATGCAAAAAACATCATTTGACATCACTATGTCTACTATAGTTGCTAAGGTTAAACATTAATAGTTTTATGGTATGAATCAGATCAAACATTTGGTCTAACTAAACAAGTTGAAATTAGTAATATAATACATTTTTTTATAAAAAACCTATTTCAAAAAGCACTAAAAAGTAAATATATATATTTTCATTTCATTCTAAAATTTGACTCTATCAAGTGGGCGAATCCAACTAATTCTTAATTACTGAATCACAAAAAATACATGTATATATTGAGTGTTTAATATCGAATACCACAAATATAGTATCTATGTCTTATGCTTTTATAAAACCTGGGTTAAAATTTTGGACATCTGTAATAAATAAATATATACTGCTTCCATTTCATGTGACATTTTTTAGAATTAGTAATTAATATCATACAAAAGCGTCCGCAAGACAGATTTATTTATATTTGTAGAGAATTAGCAATGCACATAGTCAAAAATTAAAATAATTAGTAAAATTAAACCTTGTGTCATTCAAAAATCCTGAAAGTCAATATGTGTTAAAACTTGAAATTAAAATATGATGTCTGAAATTCTATAAAATATAGTTATACATATACTTTATTTCCATATCAGTATAGTATAGAAAATATGTTAAAACCCGATAATTATGTGATAATTGGCATCACTGCCACTGAATAACACAATGATTATTAACTAATTAACTGTCACGATGTAATGAATGGTTTGAAGTGATTTTTAGGCCACTGCAATTTCTTTTGCCTTTTTCTTTCATAGCCATTCGGTTCCAAGCACAACCAAAACATTACCAGTTATTATGTATTTTTTGCAGTTAATCAGGTCAGAGATTTAGCTCAATTTTAAACGTCAAGACCGCTCAACAATTCGATACTTGATTCCAAGAAATGTTTTTTATACCGAAGATCTACGCTCATTGCATCCAAAATTTATTTCGCGAAACATTGATTTTTTTTATATGACTAGGTACATTTTATACAAATTACCGTTCTCAAGTTATGGAGAGCGTCAATTTTTGTTTACTTACACAGTCCACACACACGCAAACAATCAAACAGACATTATATTAGAGAAAAACCATAATGTTAAAAAAACAGAAGTCTGAAAGAAATTTTATTTTTTTGCCAATAAGGGGTAACTAATGGAACTTGATAAAATGGTGACCGTCTATTTAATAACATAGGGTTAGATGCCCCAACGGCTTTACTTAGTACCTTCTACAATTAGGGCCTGAGGGCTGTTGGAAGACGTCATTACATCTTGCCCTATGTTATTTACGATATTATCTTATTCATGTTTTTTTATTTGGAAAAACGAAATTTCACAGAAAAAAACCGTTTGCTAATATATTAAAAGTTAACTCTCGTCATACCTTTATAATATCGTACTGGAAAAAGTCATATAAGGACATATAAATAATAAAAGATAATTAAAAATAATCGTTGAAATAATAATTTGATGTTACTTTAGTACGATCTAAGTAAATGTATGTGCAGCATTTTTAAACAGAATGTCAAATTATCACCACATGGACTACTTTTTCTTGATGATACAAAAGTCCTCCAATCTGTATATTGTTATACATTCGATCGTAAGTATCTTCTTTTTTCTTTGAAGCAACATTACATCCACATCCAGCTTAATCGGTTATCGGTTAGTAGATTATTTGAGGTATTTTCGGTCTGAATTTCTATCACATGAGTATTTATCACATAAGCCTTATCTATATTGTATTTATTAATGTAATTTTCTGCAAAATCCTCGTGTGTATGTGATTCATGGAATTTATGTTTTTAAATTTTAAATTTCGTAGTTGCTTTTTTGATTCATACAGTTATCGGATAGAAATGTAATAATATAAACGCAACGCAAGCCTATTGTCGATATTTGCCCAATCGGCTAAACAGAATTAAAACATAGCTTACATAAGACTTGATTAAAACATTGATCATTTTCAAACTTATTTAATAAAACTTAAATGTTTCAGAGAGGGTTTAGTGGGGTGGAGGACAAAAATAACGAATTCTCTTATTATACACTTAAATAAAGATGAAAATAAAGGAGGATTATTTTCATCTCTATCAAGGCTGCAATGAAATAAACATTGCTTAAGAGGTACATAGTTACAGTATTCTTTGTTTTTTTTTTAATAAGTACTGTAACTATGTACTATTAAGCATTGTGGTGTCCTCCACCCTCTACATTCTCTTTGAAGTTAATCACAAGGACGCTAACACAAACACAATACTTACATGTTCAGTTCTTGAAAACAGTATTTTGAGAAGCTTCTCCACAAGTGAAATACTGCGTCAAAAATTAATCATGAAACCCTGTTCTTCTCTGTTAAGACCATAATGGAGAATGCAGAAGTAATACACTGTTTTGTTGTACAGGTAGTCATAATAACTTTATTAATGGAAAAGCAACATGTCTGTTTTGCAACCAAAATCGAACTGAATACTATGTCCACAATATTTGCAGGCTGGATTAGATGGGGAGGGGTTTATGGGCTATAGCTCCAGGCTCCCTCGTAAACAGGGACTCCAGTATATTGATGTTTTGCGGTATTTAACATTAAATAGGCGTAAGACTAGTGCCGGATTAACCATTAGACAAATAAGGCACGTGCCTTAGGCCATGCAAAAAATCGGGCAGTAAAAATGAAATTAAAAGTAGTTAAAAATTAAAGTTGCACAGGTAATGGAATTATTCAATTATTCGAGCCCACTAAAGCTTCAAACAATATTTTTCTAAAACTGTTGTACGATACTATACTATACTATATTAAATTCTTCCTAGTAGATTTTATTAGTCACCGCTTTTTTGGGAGACGGCAACGGCATCTAGGTGCCTGCAGATGAGCTAGCCTAATAATGGACAGGGGGGTGTAAAATGTAAACTACTTGTAAATTTCGTTCTGTATTCTATCTAGTATTCTGTATGTTAACAGTTAACATTAAGTGTGTATGAATGTATGTTGTGAGCTGCTGAATTTTTTTGTCACATTGTGTTGGGACAATAAAATTTCTGTGTAGTAGAGTTTTGGCATTTAAAAGTAACAATTAATTGTTGGCTTTAGAGTAATTATTTGGGCCTCTTGTAGCTGATTGGGCAATTTGATTCATTTTTGTCCAAGCACATCACGACTTATATCAATCACGGACGTGGTTTCACTTCATATTTGTCAAAAGCAATCTGCAAAGAATTAATTGCCATGATGGGTAAACAAGTAATTGCTTTTATCAAGGATGAGATACAATGACACGGAACTTCTCCATTTCAGTGGACTCCACTTCAGATATTACCCATACAGACCAGGTAACCATTATTTTTCGCTATGTCCATCAATGTCGCTAGGGCAGAGCCTTGCTGACACTCTGCATAGATACTTGTTACAACAGGACATCAAATTTGAAAAATTGCCGTGGTCAGACATATGATAATGCCAGCAATATGTCAAGAATAATTTAGTGGGCTATATTCCTTGAGCTGCCCACTGTGTGAATCTCGTTGGTCAGTTAGCTATGGATTGAAATGAAGCAGATGAATTGGCCAAACTCTTATACACCATTAAGGTAGCCCTAATATGTGAACTTTGGAATGACATCTTAATCGCAGTAGCAAGTTGCTGCGAAGTGTTACCACCGAATTATAACCAGTTATTGCTCTTTTCAAGAGCTTGGATAAATTCTTGAATGAATGGCAAGAGAAATGTGATTATTATGGGCAACAGACACGTGAAAGTTGGTTAATATCCAAGAAGATTATCAGTGATGGAGATGTTACAGATGCTGCTGACGGGAGGTCGGACCAGCAAAACTTTAAAGTCAACAACTTTTATGTCATTATCCATCAACTAAAGAGTGCACTGCAGTAACTTATTGAGACATATTCCGTGTGCTGCAAAGGTCTAATGATTTGACTGAGTAAGACTCTCTTACTCTATGTCTGAAAATATCGATGTCGGTATTTCAACACTTGTTGGTTTGTTTCGAAAGACTTGTTTTCCGATTTCCAGGCAGAATTTTGTCCATTAATACGCTGGCTGGTATAAAAAGCAGAGATCCGATAAAACAGTACCAACTGCAACTGGAAGTGCTCACATGTGATGTTTCAAATGATGCACACTAAGGCATTTGCACTCGCAAAAGTGCTCAAAGTTACATGTAGCTACTGTGTTTTGACAGTAATTACAGAACTGTCCAAAAAACTTAGTTGTTCTGATTTTTTTTATAATAAATTAACTAACTTCCTTTTTTTATTTTTTATTGGATATAACACGTGACATTTTTTTTATTTTTTATTGGATATCACACGTATTAAAAAATCAACACAATCCGCCATTTTGAAATTTTGACAGCTATTTTTACTTATCGATCTAGTGGGCTGGGAAGTGCCATAAATTACTCTGACATGCTTAAATAAGCTACAAAATATAAAATCAAAATTTGTTTATCGTTAATTTGTGTTACAGAGGGGCTCAAAGTTTACAGAATCACTTTTTTCGAAAATTTTCAAATGAAAGTATATCATTTTCATACTGCAGGTAAATGGACGTCTTTAATGCGAATCTAACGAATATAAACACAATAGGTCAAATAGTGGTCAACTAGTGAAAATAAGGACTTTTAATTGAAAAATAAATAAATAAATACCAAGTACCTAACACAAATCGAAATACCTTTTCCTGAAACTTACCCACCAATCAAGTTTTCAATATATCCTCCGTTAACCTTATTGAATAGGCAATATCATTTTCAAATACTTAAATAAACAAGATTGCTATGGAAGTCTGAATTATTAAAACATATGAATAACTGTTAGTTTTAAAATTGTTATAATAGTAAAGTTTGTTTACGATATCATTTTCAAAACTTTCAAGACATGAAGTTTTCCATGAAAGTCTAAATCAAAACAAATGAAAAACAGGCAGCCTTTTTGTCAGTTTAAAAATTGTTATAATACTACCAAGTAAACTTTGGTTATTCGTTTATTCCTAAAAATTCATTTTTAAATCTTAGGCAAAAAAGGATATGTTGACAAGAAGTGAGCAAGTAGATATGTTGATAACTTACGGGCAATATGGTCAAAATGTTGCAGAAGCCGAACGCATATATCGTGAACAATATCCTAATCGGTGTATACATCCTTTGCGCCAATATGTGTAATAAGTCAAGTCAAGTCAATGATTTTATCATCACAGGAGAAATGGAAAAATGTTTTGGCATTTGTAAACCTAGGCACCACGGCATCTACTAGACAAATCGGTCATGAACTTGGTATTGGTTTTACCCCATTTGAAGAAACACGGTTATCCCTCATTCGAATATCAATTACATCAACACATTTATGTCTGCAACTTTCAACGAAGATTAGACAGCTGTAACGGGTTTTCCTTACGGTTGAGTTAAAAAGAGTGTTAATAAGCTTCGTGAGGTAGCTAATTTTGTGAAAGAATTTCTTTGGCTTTTTTATGTCATTTTCTTGATACATTGTTTAACTTAGTTTTAGAGCTCTATCAGCTAGACCGATAATTATGGACTTTTTTTTGAGAAAAGGGATAATGTGACTGATAACTGAGTTTATCTGATCACATTGTATTTATAGAGTTTTGATTGTGGTACATGTCATGTCAAGAAAGTTGATTTTGTTATTTTGTTCTATTTCAGTTTTGAATTTAAGTTTCTGGTGAAACGAATAATCAAAGACATTTTCTACCTACTTCACTCCTTCAATTGGTTTTTAATAAGTATCATTATTTATAAAATAAGTACATTTTTAGTCATGGACATAATAAACAAAAAATGTAATAAAATTGAAAAATATACTGATTTCCCTCTAGAACATCGTTTCTTAACCTGTGCTCCTCGGACCCACAGGAGTCCGCTAAATTCAGAGAAGGGGTCCGCGACAACTCTGTTATTAAATTAAATTTCCGTTCTTTAACTAGTTGTGTAATCTGCGATTTTTCTTGTTGAGAAGCTTGGATCTAATTGAGTTACCTCCATAACTTATAATGACATGTTTAATTAATTTTCATTATTTACTGTTCTTTTCTTACGTGTTAAAGATCCTGTATTCCAAAATGTTCTATACCAGGTCTTAATGGCGTTTTGTCTCGGTAGAGTTTTATTGAAAATATTTCTACTTTGAATTAGCTTTATTGAATGAGTTTTTGCAAACATTGTCACACATTTTGCCTTTTCACTCAAAGAAAACCTTTTTTATTTCTAATTTCTAGGTCGTGAAAGAGGTGAGTGCAAAACTACCGGAAATCGACTGGTTAAGAATGAACGAGTGTTGCATAGTTTAATTTTATATAATAGGATAATTTGTAATAAATGTCCTTGCTATTTATATAGCAAAATAAAATCCAGGTACCATGCACATAACCTAGACCTGAGGCATAAAAAGACCTTGACTCCACCCATACACCATACTTCGATGTATGATCGTATTTTTTCTTATCAAATATCAAATATGTATATTGAAGTTCCTGTTTAGTGAAAAAATATTTCAGGTTGCAGGTTTAAAAAAGCAGTTAGAATAATTATTCATAATTTCTATTAAACTGGTCAACCTTTAATAAATATCATTTTCTTTTTTGATCCGTTTAAAAAGGGTTATGCTATTTCACATGCTGAAAGCTAATTGTATTTAATTTAAATACCTTATTGATACATTATTTTGTATAATAATCTGAATATTACATGTATCTGCTGATTCAGATGGGAAGCCTGGTTTCAATTCCGCGAATTGTAATTTATATTTCCTCTAAATTACAATAAATCCGTATTTATTTTTATTTATTTATTGGTTTATTAAAACACTAATCCTTCGCACACCCTGTACGAGTTCACACCATCAGTCTGTCCTGGATATAGCATAACCATAAAACCAAGGAACTTAATTTATCTCCCAGTTAATCAAAACAGAACTTGAATGCTCTAATACCGCTAAACTTTCTGTTTATTTTTTGATTACAAGAACGCGGTTATGGGAAAACAAAAAATTAAACTCGTACGTGCTAGAAACGATGATAACTGCTACACTAACTCACAAAGAAAAAAGAAAGCAACGATATCCATTTATGATAACGAGATGCGACTTAAACATATTTATCCTAACGATTCTTTAAAACCAACTTTTAAACTTTTTCGGTGAAATTGCAAAGAATAAACCTATCTTGATGGGACTTACAAGCTGGGAAATGCATGAACTTCCAGCGCTAAGAAGTACAAAGATAGATGTATGGGCTGTGAAATCTATGTCTGAGAGAGTTCGATATGTTGTTGCATTTTTCCAGATGAAACGAGAAGAAAATTTCAAAAAAGATATTTGTTGCTTTGATAATTTGAGTATTACAGATATTAAGTTGTATCTAAATACCGAAGTTTACCCATATGAACCATATGAATTTGAATTTTAAAAGCTCACAGCATGCAGAAGGTTATAGTATGTATACTGATTTTGAAAAAAATATATATAGGAAAAGCTAATAGGGAAGATCTATATTTGTAATTGACTGCTCTAAACAAGATAAACTCCCAAAAGTAGTAGAAATTATGTATATTTAGGGTTTCAAAGTTCTGAATCAGTTGCTTTCTGTCTTTAGCAAGATGAAGTTCGTAGCTCTAATTGGTCAAGGTTATCACACTGGTGAATTTCAAGTTAAGGATTTAGCCATATAAAATAGTGTTACTGATTGTATTCATCATAAAATTAATATTTGTTCATGTAGAGTTAAGAATGTCTATGTAATGTATAACTATATTGTAAGTCTTTTACCTGATTAAACTTATTTACCAAACATTGCTTATTATTTTCTAATATTATTACGTAGTTCTTTTAAAATATATCAATCTATTTAGAGATTATGGAGAAATCACTACATTCGACACTCCAAAATTATTTTAAAAAATTGTCAACTCTGAAAAAAGATTTTTAAGCTTTATGAAGATAAAAATGTATGGTTACTAACTTTGCAAATCTTAGCATGGATCCTCGATGGGATAATTTGTTTACATTTTCAAGAGTCGCAAATTAGTCTTTTCAGTCAAAAAAATACTCCTCTAGCTGTTTATGATATCGATAATATTATGAAAATAAAATATAAAGCAGATTTAAAACGTAATGACACCTATAAAATTTGACATTATGAAACTTTTGGGGTTCCTCGACGCCTTCAAAGAGGAAGCCACAGGTTTATCTGTATTTAATATTAACCCATAGAAATTATATTTACAAATTTGTTTACCGCTTATTAGATTTAAAAAAAAAACAGGTTTATTAAAAATGAAGTGTTTTTCTAGGGTATGTTCAAAAATAAAACAAATAATTCAAAATAAGAATTATATTAAAAAATTAATATACAGTTTAAAAAGGTAAAACGTATATAAAAAGTATAAAACGGATATAAAATATGGATAACTAGAGACAATATGGTACAAAATCTTTAGGACCCCATCCAAGCGTGTGCTCGGAATTGGATATAATGTAACTAACTAACTGCCGTCCGCGTAAGACGAGGCTATTTTATTTTTAAAGTCAACGTACATGTGTGACGTGTAAATGCGAGCGGAGAGTTGAGATCTCACGGTATATTTCTGTTCTCTCTACGTACGCCACCAATTTATAGTCATCAAAACTTATTTATTTTTTAGTGACGTAGTCAGATATACCCTTAGCCTTGTTAATTAATCTCCTTCCACATTTACACAACCAGTTCTCTGTTCCATAGCACTGCCAAATAATCTTTCCTGAATATTCATCATTCATTCTACAGATGAATTTATAGGAACTTTATGTGGGTTATCCTGTGAATAGTTAGAAGGGCCAATTCTGTGTGAATCTTATTTTATATTATTATAGAAATGTTCAGTGGTAATTTGTAAAATAAGAATCACTATCGGTATAAAGTAAGAGAGTATCATTCCCGTATTTTGGTTTGATACAGCTATACAGAAAGTATAGCTTATTAATATGTCATACATGCATACATAATAGTTTTAAATATGTCCAGAATAGCAAAATCTATGACGTAAATAGGTTTATTATATAGGTCTTTCTGTTTCTGCATCTGGATGGCAACCAGATTTTCGATAAAAATGGTAAAAAAATGAGGTCCCGAGTCTCCTACTAACATTTTCTCAATGTATGGCCAGTTTAATATCTACCCTTTTGTCGACATTTTCTATAGTTTTTCCAAACACGGCATTATTCATAAGCTTGTAAAAATATTTTTTAAACTTTATATTTTGCACGTTTCTTTTTTCCATGTTTAAATCTATATATGCTTTTAACCAGGGTGACTAGTTCGATGAAAGAACACGGTGTATTTTCGTAAGTTTGAGTCCATGTTTTAATGCCTGTTGAAGATTTTTAATGCCATTGTTTATAATATATTTTTCCTTTTTATTAAAATTAGGTACTAGTTTTGTTATTTTTACTTTCGAATCTTTCTGGACAATGGATTTTGGGCAAAAGGGTCATTGTCTATACCATGTAAATCTGGATACTCTAAATCGACTTCTAAAACATATCTCTGGCTATGCTTTGCAACTTTAAAATTACCCGTTGCCCGCTCTCATTTCCCTTCTGGAAGTTATCAACCAAAACGTGTTTGGTAAAATTAATGTATCGTTCATTATTTTGGGCGATAACACCCAATTGTTCCTTTTCAGTAAGTAGCCTGCTTAATCAGTAGGTGACTATCAAAGCCGGACATGTTGTGGAAGAAGATAGGGATACATTTTGGAACTTTAAAGTTTACGTTGCAAACAAAGTGAGGTGCTCCTCGAAACTTACCGGTGAGATGGCAGTGGTGCCTTACTTTTTCATCACTTACATTCAATGGTTTTCTACGGATATGACAAGTGGTAACCATATCATAGTCGTTCAGCTGTTTAAAGGTGAGAAGTCATTGCTAGTGGGAACTTCATGTATCTGATATAGAGATTTTTAATCATCCTTTAACATTTCTATGAATTTCCCACGAGCTTCCTGACCCCTATATGTTTTGAAATCAGAAAACAAATATTCGAAAAAAACATTTAATAAAGTACGCAAAAAAGTAAGGAACATGTTTATGAGTCTAAACTGTGTATGATATATTGGAGTTTAGCCAACAACACCGAAATAACAAGAACCGAGTACTGTAACGTCAGAGCCGCATGACGTAAGCACTATGACATGACATGACGCTCAAAGATTATTAGTTTTTTTTTTATCGAAAACGAGGTTTTTTACGGATAATATAGTGACAATGCCGTATTCCTGTTGTGTGCCGGGATGTCGGGGTAATTATAAAATGGGTAACGGCTATTCACAGAGAAAATTTTACCCGATCCAAATCCCGCAGGGTCTGTAAGTTACATTTTGGTAAAGAATATATAATAAGTTGCTCTACATCAACGGTTTCCTAGATTACAAGATGCCTTACCGACACAATTCCCAAACTGTTTTTCCTATTTATCCACAAGTGCTCAGAAGCCGTGCTGAAAATTTGCAGAAAATGGAAAATCGAAATTTTGCAAAAGCAATTAATTGCCAAACTGAGCTAGGGACTTTTCAAAAAAAAAATCCTATACTAGTTTTAAAGAGTTTCTTGTTGTTTTTAACTCTTCAGTTACCTGGTTTGAAATTAGTGATTTGAAAAAAGTTACATTGTTTAAATTAGAATATTCTCCAGGACCAGTAATTACATATTCTGTAGTTATAAATTCTGATTTAAATGTAGAGACATTTTTGTATGGCTGCGAAATACAAATACTCCAAAAGGATATTAGATCTAATTTAATCGAGAACCCAATTTAAAGACACCTTTTATCTCTAATAATATAAATGAAGTCAAAGATTTGTTATTTAAAATTTGCAAAACTCTGAAACTCGACAAAGCGACAAAAATAATAGTGTTTTGAACCATATTTCGAACGTATTAGATTGTTTAGTGTCGAACAGGCCAGATGAAAGAGAAGGCCTCGGGTAAGATAGTTTTAAAAATAAAGCTGCTTTAACTTTCATACTTGAGCAAGCAAAATTACATACAATAAACAAAGCAAGATATCGTTATACAAACAATGCTATAATTTTAGCTTCAATTCTTCAAAAAATAAGTCTGCATACTTAAAAATACTTAAGGCTCAGTTCACGACTGACCCCCTGAGCAAGCCTAAGCAAGCTCAATACGTTACCTACATATGATGACGTCACATGCGAGCGCCGGCTCATTGTTATTTCGGTGTTGCTGGTTTAGCTCATTTTTCTCTGCTTCAACAGATTCTAAAATGGTCTCATAATCTGCAAATACCACAAGGCTACTTTTAATTTATTATTAAAATTTTCAGACTTAAATTCTTTCTCGGGTATGTCTTTATCTTATTTGTTCTTTCGCAAATTTGAAGCTTTTAGTTTACAATCATATTCTTAATGAACTTTTAGCTTCTCCTCATTATGGGTATAGATTAAACAGCCATCTTATAAATAATTTGGATGTTCGCATTTGCTTAACTGTCTTGAGATCAGTCTAGACATATTTCTTATTAAGGATCAATGAGTATTACCATACTCGTCAGTGATTAATAACAAATTGACATGTCTAGGCTTGCAAGATTTTGTAAAATGTAATAGGCCAACAAGTTCAAAGCTATTTTTATCATTTTCAGATACCATATCAAGACCGTATACATTGATTGCGTTGTATAAACTTGTTTATGTCGGTTTGATTACAAGGAAAGTTTGTACAAGGTAACATCCAACTCCTTCTCAAAAGGTAGATAGATTGCGGCTCTATATGCATGTTGACAATAAACAACTGGATGCAGGTGACCCAAAACTGACCAAATGAAACATTTATCATCTTGGTTCTGAATGTTTCTTTGCATCAATCTTCTGTGGTAGTGAAATTTATCCTAATGTCGACCTGTAAATAGTAAAAAATTACCAAACTAGTTAAACAATAAAAAAAATTGTCAAAAATTGCTTTCAAGCTTGACACAAATTAAAATATACCTACCAATTTCTCCTGGCATTCCGATGCCTTTTGTCTAGAATGGCCGTGAATTGTTTGAACAACTTCTCCAGATCGGTGTCTTCGTTCACCACTTAGAACTTGGTCTTGAAGTACTTGACCTCTTTTGCCTCTTTTGACTGCAGAAGGAGCCATCCGAAAATCTCAAAACTGACTTTCAGGTTTTCGAATTTCCAGATACTATACTTGGCGAATTTCTTCTTGAGATCTTGTATAAAGTCATTCAAAATAGTTAAATTCTATTTGGAAGAAAGCTGGTAGGTAATTAATCGGTTCCTGAATGATGTTTTCACTAATTGAACATCTTCCCTCTGCTCCACGAAGCTATTGGTGATATATTGGAGACTCCTCAGATACCCAGACCATCGGTTTAGAGGAATCTCCAGCGAACAAGATAAACAATATCTTATCGATGAGCTAGAAAATTCTCTAACAATAAATTATAATTATAAAGAAAAAATTAAAATATACTAACGGTTGTCTTGGTCAAGCCTAGCTTTTTTCGCCTTGGAAAATGTTGGGATCCCTGCAACTGGTCATGTTTGTCTCTCACATGTCGCTGAAGAGTGCTCTCAGACTTGAAGATTCTTTGGCACTAGTTACAGATCTTGTCGACGGTGCGACAGTTCCCATGACGCTTCAAACGTCTTTTCTGGAGAATGAACGGGAAAAGAAATCGCAAAAAAAATAGTTTTCTGTAAAATTAAAAATAAAATTAATTTGTATGTTAAAGCTTCTAATCCTACCTTCTATAACCCATATCTCCTAATATACAGCTAGCTTTATTAAGAATGTTTTCAAAAAATATAATATTCGTATATATAATAACCAAAAATTTTTTAAAAAGTGTATGTAGAGGTTTTTAAATAGATAAACACACTAACAAGCAAACACTCGCAGAAAAATCTCTAGTAGTGAACCGCGTAACTGAAGTGAGATAACTAACGCTTAGCAATACACCTCGTTCTGTTCAACTAGTCCTTTGTGAGGACGCAGAAACCACAATTTTAGAATTTCTCATTACATCATAATCAACAAATCCACATCAAATATACCACTCGTTCCAAGAGTGTCACAAGTCAAAATAATACACACAAATATATTAAATTCCACGTTAAACATGACACAACTTGAAACAATACACATACAAATATATAAAATTTAAAGTTAATAAACGACACAACTGAAAATTATATTCGAAGAATATTCTATAGTAGTTAGCCAAAATAACTGACGCTTGCTTATCATCTTCTCCTTTTATAAACACCAGAAACACACGTGACACTTCTAAAATTTCAAGTCAAAATAATACACTTTTAAAACGAAAAAGTACTTATAACGTTCTTATATACCAATAACAAACTGTTTTTAAGGTGAGCGAGCACATTTTTCTCTATTGGTTAATGTAATAAACCAAAAATCGGAAATTTTTGTTTTGTGACACTTTTGTAACATTTTTGTTTACCTTGTGGAATTTTTTTAGCAAATATTATATGTAAATTTCGTAAAAGCCAATGTACTTTATAGTTTAATAAATAAATATTATGAAAATTGTGTTTTTTCAATTCAAATGAAGATTATTTTTCCTTTTTACACCATATAATGTAGGGAATAATAATTATAAATAATAGATCAAAACATTTTGTTTTAAATGCTTCTGCATAATAATTAGTACATTGTCTGGTCATTTCCCGGAATATGAATAAATAATTAATTTGTTGTAAGTAGATGTGGTTTTCTTAATTATAAACATTAACATAGTTTTTATTAATATCTATTTTATTACATTTATAAATATTTTATTATAATATTATTTTTTTTTTCCTTGCTTCCTCCGACGCTATATTACACGTTTTTGACTATATCTCCGGACTGGTTCGGCGATCAGCGTAAACTTTTTTTTAAATGTTTATGACGTCATCCTGCATCGGACCCCACCAAAAACTACGACCTTGACAAGTCACAGGTGACAGGTGTTCACGTGGACGAAAAATGTCTGACGTCAGAGATATCGAGATAAGAACCTCCACCGGTAGACGTATATATATATATATATATATATATATATATATATATATATATATATATATATATATATATATATATATATATATATATATATATATATATATATATATATATATATATATATATATATATATATATATATATATATATATATATATATATATATATATATATATATATATACATGTATAGTATATAAATGTATATATGTATATATACATATATATATATATATATATATATATATATATATATATATATATATATATATATATATATATATATATATATATATATATATATATATATATATATATATATATATATATATATATATATATATATATACATGTATAGTATATAAATGTATATATGTATATATACATATATATATATATATATATATATATATATATATATATATATATATATATATATATATATATATATATATATATATATATATATATATATATATATATATATATATATATATATATATATATATATATATATATATATATATATATATATATATATATATATATATATATATATATATATATATATATATATATATATATATATATATATATATATATATATATATATATATATATATATATATATATATATATATATATATATATATTTATATGTATATATATATATATATATATATATATACATTATTTATATAATATTATTTTATATTGCTTAATGCTATATGTAGACCTTTTTTAATATAATTGTATATAATTAAAAAAAAACTAAATTTAATCCTCGATTAAACAAATGATTCTGCATATTAACATAATACGAAAAAAATTAAAATAAATAAAAATATGAAAGAATAGTCTATCCGCGGCAATGCATATTAACCACTCACCAGAGAGGATAAATTGATGATCACGTGATATTATATATATAAATATATATATATATATATATATATATATATATATATATATATATATATATATATATATATATATATATATATATATATATATATATATATATATATATACATATATATATATATATATATGTATATATATATATATATATATATATATATATATATATATATATATATATATATATATATATATATATATATATATATATATATATATATATATATATATATATATATATATATATATATATATATATATATATATATATATATATATATATATATATATATATATATATATATATATATATATATATATATATATATATATATATATATATATATATATATATATATATATATATATATATATATATATATATATATATATATATATATATATATATATATATATATATATATATATATATATATATATATATATATATATATATATATATATATATATATATATATATATATATATATATATATATATATATATATATATATATATATATATATATATATATATATATATATATATATATATATATATATATATATATATATATATATATATATATATATATATATATATATATATATATATATATATATATATATATATATATATATATATATATATATATATATATATATATATATATATATATATATATATATATATATATATATATATATATATATATATATATACATTATTTATATAATATTATTTTATATTGCTTAATGCTATATGTAGACCTTTTTTAATATAATTGTATATAATTAAAAAAAAACTAAATTTAATCCTCGATTAAACAAATGATTCTGCATATTAACATAATACGAAAAAAATTAAAATAAATAAAAATATGAAAGAATAGTCTATCCGCGGCAATGCATATTAACCACTCACCAGAGAGGATAAATTGATGATCACGTGATATTAGTTGATTATAGTTATTAGGTAATTTAACAGGAATAATATTAAAATATATTTCAGAATCGAAGGTAAACATCGCAAATTTAACAAGATAACATAAGAACTTGGTCTATGGTCTTACCATTATTAATATTTCCACGTCTAACTCTAAAGGAAAGAGAAATCATTTTAATCATTTCAACAACTTTTTTTTTATTCTACTATATTGACATTGGTAAAAAGTGCCGTTTTGATATTTCTACCCCATAAACCCAGGTTAAAAGCCATTTGAAACTTTTGTAAATAAATTGCCGACACAACAAAACTATGAAGAAGGTATCTACCGCAATATAAAATCATCCAGGCGAGAACAAGCTATGAAAAGACATCTTTCAGCTGATATTCAACCGTTTCTGTATTATTTATGATCAAGATTGTGCAGATGTTGGGACAAAAATGCAACGCGTGACAATGTAGGATCGCGTGTGCGGCTATCGATTTGCCTTTTTTCGACTGCCTTTTGTTTCTTTCGAGCAGAGATTCTGGATATCAAAACCGCCACCTAAGAGCTTTTGAAGTCTGGGTGTCTGAACTCTTAATGGATGCTTTTTAGAAAGGAGAAATAACAACGTATCGTGAATTAGAGACTTTCTTAGATAAGTATCAAATTTAAATAAAAATAGATTTTTCGTCCTATCGATCGAAGTTAAAGATAAGTTTAGAATAGACAGTAAAGAATTAAGTAATTTTTTTTAAGTGCGCATGCACCCCGGAATCAAAGTACATCATACTTGCCATCCGTAAAGAACTACTAGATACAGTGTCCATCACAATGTTCCCAACAAATAAGAAAAGTTTTTACTTTTGATATATTGGTCGTTCGTCTACGTCAGAAAGCTTAAAAATCAATTTTGACTTCTGACATGGTCCATTCATGCGTAAAATTAGGAAAATTGTGTTGTTTGAAATTGACTAATAAAACATCAAAGGATTGTGTTTGAAAAAGAGCCTTAAAATTAAATTATAAGGTATGCAATTTAAGGAAAATCGGTAAATTTCCTTTACCCTGAACTTTCCTCGTTCTAAATCTTTCCTTTTATTAGGAATAATGAAATGTGACACAATATTCTGTATTTTCAAACATTTTTATTGAGCGCCATTTTGTTCCACCACTTTCTACCTATGCCACACTTAATTTCTGAACATAATTTAAAATAAATCAAATAAGTGGTTTTTAAACTAATTTTTTTAAATCGCCGTTTTGTTCCGTCACGTTAAATTCTCACCAGCTTATTCCTACATCACATTTAACTTTTGTAAAAAATTTAAAGTCAATGGAATGTTCTAACCATTATCCGCTATTTTGAATTCGTAGCACTATTTTACTAGTTTATCTCTAAATTACGCTTAATACTTGCACAAAATTTGAAAATTGTCTAATAAGTAGTTTTTCAGACTGTTTTTTTAAATATATTATTAACTCGTTATTTTGGATTTATATTAAAATGTTACCAAATCATTTCTATGTAACACTTAATTTTTCTGCAAAATTTGAGGTAATTTGTATAATTAGTTTTTAGTGATAGTTTTTTTAACATTTCACCAGAATGCCATTTTGTTCCGCCATATATTTCCCGAAGTGTTACGAGCAGTTCTTAGCACTATTTCAAGTATTTAACTAGAAACGTAATCTTGTTGAGGTTTGGGGACGCAATAATACTCTAAGTGTACAAAATCTTAAAATTATTTGTTTGCTGTACCATTCATAGCTACCCCAATAAATACACTTTGGTTTTAGATTGCTGTTTTAATCAATATTTGATTAACATTTGATAAGTTGTATCTGTTTATTGCTTGACAATTGTGCAGTACGAAGTATTTCCTACGGTAAAATTTGGAAAAAATGTTTGCCATATAAATAGATATTACGAGCGTAGACACGGGGGTAGACAGCAAATAATTTAAACACATTTAAAAAAGATGGGTAAAGTCCCTTTACCTGGAAGTCCTGGAACTTCTTTTGTAACGAATTCCACCACGCACATATAACACAGTTTATATATATATATATATATATATATATATATATATATATATATATATATATATATATATATATATATATATATATATATATATATATATATATATATATATATATATATATATATATATATATATATATATATATCCAAGTACACAGAACTTTTTTTTAACTTCGTATTTTTACAATTTATCTCTAAAGTAATTGCCAAATAAATATATGTATATATTAACTGTGTTATCTGTATGTTATGGAATTCGTTACAATACAAGGGATGTTCTGGGTACAGGTCAATTTTCAATTTTTTAAACTTTACTTGTTTTCGTATTCGTTATGTAACACAACATATATATATATATATATATATATATATATATATATATATATATATATATATATATATATATATACAGCCGAAAGTCTATATACATCTTTCTTGAACAGTTAAACTGCGCACGCGCAAATAAGAATTTATGACATCTGTTTTATTTACAAATCTAAAATACTTACATACAAACATTTATTCACTTATCGTACCTATTTAAAGAAATATTTTGAAAAACCTAAGGTGACACGTGTTTCGCTCTTGCGAGCATCATCGGACCTACAATATTGGAAAAACCTAATATACTAATTTTCCAATATTGTAGGTCCGAGGATGCTCGCAAGATCGAAGCACGTGTCATCTTAGGTTTTTTTTAATATCTGTTTGACTGAGACCAAGACTTTGTGTTTTATTTAATAGAGTTATAAACAGGTCTCTTTGAGAAATAAGGACGACTTTTTCCAATTTTGCAACACCTATTTAATTTGCTCGGATACTCCTCCATTTTAAAATTTTGCTTTTATCTGTTATTAATTTATTTTTGTTTTAATATACAATTTTATTTACATAATCTATAAACAAATCAATTATGGCATTTAATAATTTCATTCATAAAAAGGAGGTCTTTATTCTAGAACATGGAACTTTACCGACTTTTTAAGCATTTAATTAGGCCAGCTATTTTGTTTTTCAATATAGAATTGACAACATTTTTTCAGTTCATCCTTACTTCATACTTGATTTTTTTTTGGAAATTTTTAACTTTGGGTAAATAGTTTTTTTATACAAATATTTTAAATATTTAAATAGGTAGACTCCATAATAGCTCCTCACCAGAATTTAACTAGTTTATCCCGATGCCACACTTGATTTTTGTGCAAAATTTGAACTAATAATCATTAATTTGGCACCATTTTGTTTTGCCATATAGGATTACCAAAATTTTACTAATTTATCCTGTTTCGCACTTGATTGTTGCGCCATTTTGTTACGCCATCTTGAATTCATATCAAACTTTTACGAGTTAATCATTATATTACACTTGATTTTTATGCAAATTTTGAATGTAATCGATAAAGTAGTTTTCTTCAACATTTTATTAGGCCGCCATTTTGTTCCACCATCTTGGATTTTTAGCAACATTCTTAATTAGTCTGCAAAATTTTGCGTAAATTAGATAAGTCATTTTTTTAATATTTTGATGGATCGCCATTTGGTCCCGACACTTTGGATTTTTTGAAATGTTACCGTATAGTCCCCATATGACCCTTAATTTTTGACCAAAATATCAAGTCGATTGGATATGAAGTTTTTTCAGCTATGCCGCGAACAGATCGATAAAGGTATTTTGTCGGAGTTTTGTATTTATCAGTTATTGAAGTAGTTAAAAAATATATATTCCATACTTATTTAACAGAATCCGTCCATATTTCGTGATATACAATGGCAATTTTGAGGTTATTTTAATTTGGGCAACTTAGCTGTTCTTAATGATATTTAAAGTCTATCCAAATTTAAGATAGATTACATGTAAACAAAAGTTATTGTGCGTGCAATACGTGTTTGAGTAAAGATGGCCAATTATGATGTATGTTTTTAACAAACTTTTAAAGGCGTATTGCACGCACAATAACTTTTGTTTACATGCCTATTTATATTCACATTAAAGATAGCGATTTACAAAAAACATATTAAGCTAGATAATAAGTATGATCTAATTCCAAATGAAAATTGCGAATACAATATATCAACAAAAATTGTCTAAAAATAACTTTCTTGGCATTAAGAATAATAAATTATTCCAGCATACGTAATAAATATAAACTTATCAATACTAACTTTTATAAATTTCCAGTTTTGAATTTAAAACTTACCTTATGCCTAAAATCACGTTAGGTACTATGTATTTTTAATAACTTGCTAAGAGCATAACAATCCCCTTGAATCGGATCATTCAAAATAAAAGGGTCGCAGGGTGGTCTCCTGATTTGTAACGCTATTCAAATTTGTTTTATGAGATCACTTTCATTTCCTATCCTTGCACCCAAAGTCACTTAAATATTTATTTATTCTTTTGCTTTCGATTTTTTCCGCTTTTCATTGTGTGACTATAACGTCTTAAAGGTATTCGCTCCATTCGTTGTCAGTTTGGGATTTCAATTAATCTAATTGATTTCATAGATATGTATCTCTCTCATATGCAATGTGTTTACGCAATTATTTAAGTAACTCCTTAAACTTATTAGTTTTAGTTTTAAAACGTTTAACCTTGTATCATATATAAGCCTTTCGGATTGTTTTGTTTCTTGAAATATACTACTATATTACTATAGTTTTACTTGTAAATAGGCAAAAATCATTATAAGGTTGGGTTTTGTTATTTGTTACTAAGGATGGTTTATTTGGGATTTCTAATACCGGGAAAAAAATTGAGACTATTTATTATAAACTCTATATATTCAAATTAGTTAGCGATACTTTTACAATAAAAAATGTTATTTTTAAATGTTATAGTGATATATTAGAATTTATGAAAATAATTTTACAATAAAATTCTAGTATTTAGTATGTATAAGAAAATTTAACATAGAGTCGTTCTTTAAAAGTCGAATAAAAACCCATTCTTAAATATTTCTAACCTTCATGAAGTACGCCAAGATTTATGCCAACTCAACACATTGGATCCACGACTCGCTCACATCGAGCTTTTATTCCGCTTTGTCTATCCATATATTGGACTAAGCTCAATACAAAACGAGCTAATTCAGTGATTCGTAAAACAAAATATTTGATTTTAAATAATAAAGAATTATTTCAATTCTAGTTTGATTTGGTTCACTTTATTTTTGCAATGTGTGTTCAAACACCTCAAAATAAGGAGTATAATAAAATTAAACAAATTTCAGGTTTTTATACACTTTATTTCCTTTAACGTATATATTTGATAAACATGATTTTTCCAGATCTTCACGTTTCAGGGTCCCTACATGACGTTTTCTCTTCTTTTCTCGCTTCCGTCGGTCTGTCTGTCTGTTCGTGGCGTAGCTAAAGAACTACTTACCCGATTGACTTCAAATTTTGGTCAAAAATGAAGGGTTATATGGGGATGATCTGGTAACATTTTGGCGAAACAAAATGAGGGCTTAATGAAATGTTAAAAATATTATTATTAAGAAACTACTCATCCAATTTATCTCAAATTTTGAAAAAAAATCAAGTTAAATGTTGGAATCAACTGGTAATATTTTGGTACGAATCCAAGATGGCTCATTTTTTCACATCTTTACGTTTTAGCGTCGCTAGAGACCAAAAAATATATTTCTTCAACTCCATCGGTCCCTCTGTCGGTCTTTCTGTCTCTCTGTCAGTTCACGACATAGCCTAGAGACTACTTACCCGATTGACTTCAAATTTAGGTCAAAAATTAAGTGTCATATGAGTAAAAGTGTGGTACAATTCTAGATGATGGACCAAAATGGCGGCTTAACAAAATATTTAAAAATTCAGCCTGAAAAACTGTTTAGTGGATTGATTTCGAACTGTGTGCCATAGCTAATCGTGATATAGATATCAACTAGTAAAATTGTCGTACTAATTCAAGATAGCGGAACAAAATGGCGGCCAAACAAAAATTTTTGTAATCGTGAAAAAATTACTCTCTCAGGTTTTATATAATATCTTCACGTTTTAGCGTCCCTAGCTGCCAAAAAACATGTTTTATCAATTCCGTCGGTCCGTCTATCGGTCTGTCTGCCATTTCGCGACATAGCTTCAATACTACTTACATGATTAACTTTAAATTTTCATCAAGAATTGAGGGTCATATGGAGATGACCTGGTAATATTTTGGTAAAAATCCAATATGGCTGAACAGTGTTAAAAAATGTTTGTTAGAGTGGTGTATTATTTAAGGTTAAGATCCAGTAAAAAAAAGTTTTTTCTAAATATCGACGTTTCAGAACTTAATTTGTGCATACTCAGGACTCATATATACATCCTGTATCCAGCATGAAACCCATATGATCAGTCTTTACCCACTGTATTGGTCCTCATATATTTCCTAGATATTAAGTTTCTAAATGGTTTTCGTTAACAAACTCCTTGTTGTTATGTTACAGTGATGTATTATTTAATATTAGGGTCCAGTATGAAAACAAAGGTTTATTTTTAAATAGTCGACGTTTCTCATCTTTATTGTTGCATTCTTAGGGCTTATATATAGATTCTATATCCTGCATAGACCCTATATTATCAGTCTTTACCTACTCGGTTGGCCCGCAGATATTTCCCAGATATAACTTTATTGTTGCATCCTCAAGACACATATATTGATTCTATATCCTGCAGGAAACCCATATTATCAGCCTTTACCTGCTACGTTGGTCCTCAGATATTTTCCAGATTAAGGTTCTAAATGGTTTTCCTCAGCGATCTTCTTGTTGTTAGAGTGGTGTGTTATTTGGGGTTAGGAAATATCTGCACATCAACGGAGAAGGTAAAGACTGATAATATGTGTTTCATGCAGGGTATGAAATCCATGTGTCCTGAGGATGCAACAATAAAGTTGCGAAACGTCGACATTTTAAAAAAGAGCTTTTGTTTTTTTACTGGATCCTATCCCCAAATAATAAATCACTTTAGTATAACAACAAGGTAAAGACTGATAATATGTGTTTCAATTCAAGATGGCGAAACAAAATGGCAACCAAATAATTTTTTTAAAAAATTAACGTAAAAAAATCTTGTTCAATTGACTTTAAATTTTGCAGAAAAATTAGATGTGAAAATGGGATAACTGGTACGAATTCAACAAGACGTAGCAAAATGGCGGTATGTGTCAATGTAAAAACTACTTTTGAATTTATTTTAAATAATGCCCAAAAGTCAAGTGTGGCATACGTAGAAATAAAATAGTTAAATATTGGTATGAATCCAATATGATAAAACAAATAAAAATGAAAAGACAGTATATGTAACACATATATACTGTGATTATGTACTGAACTAAATCGGGTCACACTTCGCTATTCCTAACAAATGGAAAAAAATCATAACGAGGGAAGTTCCGGGTAAAGAAATTTAAAAATTTTTTTAATGTACTTCTAAGCTGCTGCAAAAGTGGCTATGAGCCATGGAATCGGTCAATTATTTGTTGTTAACATAACTAATGTCTAAAACTGTCAATCCATTATTGCTGACATAACGAATTACGAATTTTTTGGGTATCGTCTGGGACTTCCTAAAAGTTCGTAGGTATTTCTAAAGCCAATTTTTTTTTAGATAAATAATAATAAATATAATAACACATCGTGAACGCACTTTATGTATTTTACAACTGGTACAAGATTTGAGCTATTTTTTTGTCTCGTTTTTTTTTCATAGTCATCTAAAAATTTGGCAGCAGGGAGATATTACTTTGGGCCAAACCTTGTACCAGATCTATGAACTTTGACTTTACATAAATTTGAATTACGATACAACTTCTATGTGAAAACGTTCTAAGTTTGTAAAATCAATATGTTAAGTTTTTAAAAACGAAAACAAAAAATTCTAAATTTGAAGAATAGTAAATTTAGGCTAGAGTCTACAAGTTTAGCTTAATCCAAATGTGAAGATTTAACTTTGGAACTACCCAATGATTATTTTTTAGGGTTTAAACTGCATGTTGGATTTAAACTGAACTTCTTACCAAGTTTATTAAAAATACCCTCATTTCGGGTAATAACCCAAAAATTGGCAACTCTGCATATAGCTAAGCTACAGCCTTTGCTATTGATAACAATGCCATTTTGTCGATCTATCCGTTGGCGCTAACGTCGGGTCCAGTATGTGGACCCTGCTAAAACTGTTCTTGTGAATTGTGATGTCATCAAAATCATTAAATTTATTTTCAACTTTAACGAACCTAAACTATACTTTTAAAATGTAATAACTCCAAAATATATTTTTAATTATCTTGAATTACTAAAAAAACGCGTCTTCCTTAATTTAATTTTATTATTTTTAGTCATTAGCATCTAAATAAAAACTACAGTTATACAATAAATTTTTAAAACTAAAAACATAAACTTCATCAGTTAGCTGTTCTGTTGCCATACAAACAAAATAGTGGAAAGCTTCTATGTAGCATAGATGGTCTCAACTCTTTTTTAAATTACTTATGTTAATTTCAACTTCACATTCGTGACCTTTTTTTCATGTCTCTATTTCACAATAGAAAACGTTTACCTTTTTGAACTCAGGTGACATCTGCTTAACATGAAATTAATTATATAATTATTATATCTCACAGGCATAATTCAAAAAATATTATTTCATGATTTTGTCAAATCTTTCTCCTTTTTAT
Organism: Kuschelorhynchus macadamiae; assembly: GCA_030620095.1. NCBI lineage: Eukaryota > Metazoa > Arthropoda > Insecta > Coleoptera > Curculionidae > Kuschelorhynchus > Kuschelorhynchus macadamiae. Next base: position 100,376 of record JAUTXW010002911.1, on the reverse strand, counting down.
TTTTATCTTTTAAGCTATCCGGTCCCGATTTGCTGCGGTATTCATTTAACACTGCTTCCCATCAAACATGTATTATATTCTGTAACTTTTCTAAAAAGATACAAAGTCTTGATAGCGAAGTTTCATTCATGTTTATTTCCATTTAATAACCGCTATTAAAAAGCACTCGTACTGGGGCCTCATAAATCATCAAAATTAATGAGGAATTTTATTTTTATTCTGGTTTTTCGATTTAACGAAGCACAGTTTTTTATTTCGAAAATTACTCTTAATTCTTATCACTGGACTGGTATATCAAGTTGTAACAAAATAAATCTATCGGGCTCTTATCAATTATCGATTATATTAAAATATTCGCAAATAACTTGAAAACTCGCTAATTATCTTAGGGTGCTTTCAAGGGAGTGCCATAACAAAAGAAAAAATAGGCCTAATTTTTTGTTTTAAGTTTTCGTTAGATATTTTAACATCTGTGTTGTTCACATATTCAAAATATGAGGTAGAGGAACATTGTCATATTTCTCAGATCTAGACGAAAATGCAAAACTGAAATTTGGGATCTTCTAAGCCTAACCTTCGGTTAGAAAATATAATGATAACCATTTAGTTGTCTGCGGCACTAATCTAGCAGGAACTCAAAATTAGATTGATATTATTTTTAAAAAAGTTTCTTGTTGTGAAGTATGCAGATGGACAATAAGATTTAAAACCGGTTAGCCACAAAAAAGCGTAAAATTCTAGTTCGTTTTCATACCAACCAAACTTACAAATCAAGTCAGTCTAGGTCAAATTACCATTATACTGTTTTATATTTACTTCTTTATTTTATTTAAAAATATTTTCAAATGACCATATTATACCAAATTTTTTTCTGAAAACAGCAAAAAAAAATATTTGTTTATTAAACATGCTAATACTATACATCATAGGGGTGGGCCTATCATATAACTCTATACCTAGAACAATTAAAAATAATATATAAATAAAAAAGATGAAAGTAATATTAGGTAAATGGTTTATTTAAAACAATCGTAAATGAATTATATATAATTTTACAAAACAAAATCTAGTATTGTTCCTTCTGCAGTTTATCGAGAACTTTATATGTGTATATTCAATTTGATACTTAGTTTCAATTTGAACCTGTTCAAAAGATGTTTTGAATTACATTATGGATGTGAATTACCAAAATTATCAACAAAATTCGGTTTGGCCCGTCGCTTTCATCCTTTGACTTCCTTCTAATTCTTAGAAATATTTTTCAAAACACAAAAATATGGGTAAATAACAACTTATATGTTTTAAATTAGACACCCTATTTTTATTTCAAATTTTATATTCGCCTCAAAAATCTAATCAAATTATGTGTAGGGTGTCTAACAAAAATTGACAAATTCAGATTTTAAGAGGTTGTGAAATCTAAACGGTTCGACCTAGGGTACACGAAATTACATATTCCTTTCTTAGTTTTTGTATTACTTTTTGTGTGGCATTAAGTTGATCTAAACAAAAGTGTTCCTACTTTTCAAAAAAAAAGTCGAAAAAAGTTCAATGTCATGTTGAATTGGAATGTGACACCACTAGAAACAACATAAAAGTATTAAGATAGGGATACCTATGCAATTCGTTTTTCCCTAAAGCCTTCTACGCACTATTCGTCCATTCGTTCATTCGTCCACATACAGGGTGGTCCAACAGTGCGTTCAAGTTCAATAGCTCGGTTATTGTGGCAATTAGAAAAATATACAAAAGTAAAAGTCTCGATTAATTTAAATAGAACGCCCTGTATATTATATTTTCAGATACCTCCCTTTTTGGCCATTAACCCAATATAGGGTTTATGGGGTCTAGACAGTCAATCAAGATCTATGGCCACTTTTCGAAAATATTAAAGGTACATTTGTCGTTACGAGATCACCTATTTTTTAGTAGCGTTATAATGGAAATTATCTCTATTCACATTTCAATTTTTGTAGAATGTTGCTTCGTCAGTAAATAATACAAAAAAATCAGCAAATCTTGACTCTATTTGAATTTGTTGTTGTGCCCAGTGACAAAAATCTAGTGAGCCTTATCAAATTACAATCAAATTAAACTGTCAAAAATAGAAATTTGGATTGTCAAGCAATTCTGATTGTTGCGTTTTGTTTTAAAAACTAAGTACTGTTTTTATTGCAAGAACAAAAGATGAATGTTAATAGACAAGAAATGATCGATATGATTTATGTATTAAGAGCAAGTGAAAAGAATTGTTTACTAGCGACAATAATATATCACGAAAAGTATCCTGATAGAAGACAACCACACAGAAGTGCTTTTGAAAGGCTTATGGAATGGTTTAATAAGACGGCAATTATAGAATATACGAAAACTGATCAAGCCAAATCTGTTTTAAATGAGATGGACGAGTTAGCGGAAAACTTAAAAGTTATAGAAGGCCCACATGTTGGCTCACGAAGAATTGCAAAGGAAACAGATGTAAGTAAAACCACTGTTGTACGAATTCTAAAAAAAAACAACTTTCACCCATACCACATTCAACTCCTTCACGAATTTTATGAGGATGATTATCACAGGCGAGTAGATTTTTGTCGCCGGGTACAATGAAAATCCTCACTATATTCAGTCAAAATAGGAGGTTAACGTCTGGGGTGGAATTGTTGAAAATTTTCACATCGGTCTGCACTTTTTTGAAGAAAGGCTTACTGCACACAGATATCTCCAGTTTTTTAAGAAAGATTTACGGCTGACATTCATGCATTTTATAGAGAACAATTTCAAGAGCGCTTGATAGGAAGAAGAGGACTGATAGTGAAGTAGATTTTGCTTTGTAATCGATTTGTTACTAGTATTGGTTTTGGATTTTTTATTTTTTTATTATTTTTATATTCTAATTACTCTAATTACTCTAGGTTGGACAACTTAATAACTAGTTTAAACTAGTTGTTAAGTTGTCGAACCTAGAGTAATTGGAGTAAAAGAGAAAAAGTCTATCAAACACCTCCGATTACAAAGGAAATTTAATGGAAGGAATCCGAAGTGTATTTAATATTATTAATTTTAATATATTAAGAGATGTTCGCGTATCTTTTGTAATAATTTTTTAATTTTTACATTCTAATTCCTCTAGGCTGGCTGAGTCCTCGCTGTCTTAACTAGTTTAAAACAGGTTTGGCTCGATCAATTTTTATTACTAGATCATTGTAATACTATCATTTGTATGTGTGAAATTTTTGGATTAAATCATTTTTTATCAGTAATAATTTCTATTTTTTGAAGTTTCAAACTTTTTCGACCCATGCATGCTGGTATTAATAAACTAAAAAAAAATAGATGTGGAAATAAAAACACTTTGCAATATTTTGCCGTAATAAATTGAGATGTCCAACTCTAATATTTTCGAAAAGTGGTCATAAATCTTGAACGACTCTGTATATACCCCACGCACCCTATATTGGGTGAATGGCCAAAAAGGGAGGAATCTGAAAATATAATAATATACAGGGCGTTCTATTTAAATTAATCGAGAAAATTTGCATCCAGGATTTTTATTTACCCGTATACCCTTATTAAAGAATACTAAAGCAAAAATACCGCAATTGAAAGTCCACATTTTGACCAAGCTAAAATGATTTATGCTAACGCATTAAAAAAATATAGGGCGTCAGATGTACCTCTGATATTTTCGAAAAGTAGCCATAAATCTTAAATGACTCTGTATAGACCCCACAAACTCTATATTGGGTGAATTAATGGCCAAAAATAGAGAAATCTAAAAATAAATAATATAGAGGGTGTTATATTTAAAAAATATAAGTTTGGTTTCTGGCAAACTTATCCTCAACCCTATATAATCGAAATTTTAGATTGTAGCTCTCAGCAGTCCCTACAACATTTTTTCTAGTTCCCACAATAATAGAGCTATTGGACTTAAACGCACTGTTGAACCACCCTGTACATTCGATTCGTCAATTGATATGAGTGAACGAATTTGCGAATCAACGAATTGACAAATATTTCATCCACACTATTCATCAATTTTTATTTAATCGTTCGTGTGGAATCAATCAATAGTGAGTAGCGGGCTTAAGTACAAACCACTCAGATCTTAAGCTTATTTAAATCTAAAACTGTCAGTTTTTAATTGGCAATATTTTAAAAACAATAAAACTGAACTAGGACAAGATACATGAAATATTAATAACATATCGACTTTTCCACTTTGAGAATACATTATTTTGATTTTTGAAAACAAGGAAATCTTGTGTCTACTCAAAAGAATAGTTAAATGTTACTGTCATAACAAAAAATCCTACTTAATATCCAGCATGGCTGGCTATCCGTGGCACACTTGATAAAAGTAAATAATTGTTAATCGAGTATTTTTCTCAATAATATTTAATTTTTGAGCTTATTTTTAATCCAATCGCAAAAAACTTAGTACCGTTAGATTCGCAAAAAATCCTCTTTTCAAAAAGTGCTTATCTAAAAAGGGTCGTCATTTGAAAAAAAAATAGTTAGACACAAAAATTTGAGTTTATCAATCTCTGTCATCATTAATTAATAAAGATTATTAATAACCAGTAACCAGCGTTCCTACCAAACGCCGGCGCCGTTCTCAAACATTTCTATTTTACTAGCACTTTTCAGACAGAGAGAGTTTATTTAAGTTAATAGACAGTACAGAGAATTGAAAATTTATGTTCTTAAAGAAATTACAAATAGGCTAGATTTTTTTCAGTACATGCTTTTCTACACTTAATGACTTAATACTAATTATATTAACATACACAATTAATATCACATTTCACTTTAACTATGATAAAATAATATAGCAAAGTTGCACAATTCAATGTCATATAACATTCACGAAGTTGGAAATTTTCGATTACTATCGAAGATATCCGAGAAAAATCCGAAAAAAATCCGAAAAACGTCTTTTGCTTTTTTGTTTTTTTCTAGCTGAATTTGAAAAAATATTAAAAAAAATTGCACCTTTTTAGCTACTTTCTTTGCCCAACAAGATGACACACTCAGATTTAAAATCCGACATTTTATCTTCGAGGTCTCATCATTTTATTTTTTTAAATACGGACTTGGATTTTTTATTCAATTTTTAAAAAGCGTCCGACCTCACAATATCAAGAATGTATCACGCACATGTTTGAACAGTAGATTTAAGCTTTTGCTATAAGATACAAAGTGTTAGAGAGAGACAGAAAACCAGAATCTTAGAAGCAAGGGATTGTAAAAAACAAAATAAAAAATCCAGGTCCATATTTAAAAAAATTAAGTTGATAATGAAACCTCGGAGAAGAAACGTCGGATTTCAAATCTAGGTACACCACCTTGTAGATAAGGAAAAGTTGCTATAAAGATTTAAAATTTATTTCGTAATATCTCTTCAAATGCAGAATACAGATAATTTCCGGTTTGTTTACAGATATCGTCGAAACTCCTTAAATTTACTAACTTTGTCAACTAATTATTACCCGACATTAAATTACGCAACTTTACCCTTTACCCCCTGTATCTCTTACCGTTTCCGGCAATACTCGTACCTCAAATTTGTAACACCTTATATATGTCTGTCTTTGAAGCTGTCTATTTTAGTCGTTGCAATGAGTAAATTTACACATCTGATCAAACATTATAAGAAAATACTCTGAAAAGCTAATTATGTGATTTCTTCATAATAGACTCACGATTTTAAGATTTTTTAGAAATAATCGGTAAAGTAGATACAAAATTGAAAATGAAGAGTTCAAAAAGCTCAAAAATTTACGCGTTCCGGTAATAAATATACAAAAAATTTAATAATGCAGTTCAAACATTGACTAAATCAGTAACGAAAAACAATTTTAAAAGTAGATAACTTCTTCGGAAGAACTTCAAATTTACACCTAGCAATCAAATAAAAACTGTTCAAAATGCATAAAATGAAATATGTAATATAATAATATGATACTAGGATATTACTAATTGCAAAACTTCGATTTTTGTTAAAAAAAATAATAACCAAATACTTACATTATAAAACGGAGATGGTGGTCACTTCACAGAAACTGGGCAGATGCCTTGAAGGACATTTATATTTTCTTCGACTTCGAGTAATTCTCATCGAAAAACACAGTTTTCTTCTCACAAGAGAGTTCTTCGATGAAAATGCACGTAGACTTAAACTCGTAAGTTTAAAATACAAATTGTGAAGCGCATAAATGCACCAACATAAATCGAAGCAATAAAAAGTATCAAAGAAATAATTGCTTTAAACAAACCAAAACTCAGCCGTGACATCTATCAAAACTGACATGTTAAATATCTCTGGAAATTTTATGTTCATCCTAGGCCAAGGCGACCTATCATTTCCCGTCGTATATGGATCGCTTTTTTCTTTAAATCGAACTTTCACCCACTTGCTGAGTAGTTAGAAGAAAATGTTCTTAGAGCTTTTTTGTATCCAAATAAATGCTCCATTCGCGGGAATAATTTCGATTGCTATTCGCAGTAAGCGGCAAAATGAGGTTAAAGTTGGAATTTAAATTGTCAAGTTTAAAAAATTTCAGTAATTTAACTGTTAAAGTTATAAACTCGAAATTTGGTCACCGTCTACCTAAAAATATCTCGTTTCGTAAATAAATACCCTACGGGCTTAGATGCATTAGTTTTCTTGTAATACAGGATAATGGTAAAAAATGTTTCATTCTTGGGAACTTTGGTGGAAATTTCACGTCGTTAATGTCCCCCCTGTATATAATCCAGGACACTTCCTAAATATTCCATTTTGTGCAGTTTTTTAAGCACTTTCCGGTGCTCTAATTAGTTTTCTGACCAGATATCTACTCTTTTTCATGAAATAGAAAAAGTGACTACAAAATTCATTTTTGACGGTATCAAAAGTTGTACAGAAAAATATTTGAAACAAGTCTCGAGATCCACGTCTCCTCTAAAAATACATATTAAATTCTATGTCCTATCTCTTATAGTTTCCGAGATACACCCGCCGAATGTCGAAAAACACGGTTTTCTGAAATGACACGCCCCACACCAGGTTTTTTTCCTCGAGTGTGAAAACCATAGTAGCGGACGATTGTTATCAAGTGGCATAGTAAAATTATATTTAAAAATACAACTCTGTCGATTTTTCATGGCCAGCTTATAGGAGTGTCTAATATTTCTTTGCCAAAACAAATATTGGCTATTCATCCTGGATCGGTTTCAATCTTTGTCGAAATAGTTTTTAGGGTCTCATCTTATGGGTTTAAAGATAATAAGTATATAGGATAGCGCAACGGGATAAAAGACGTCAAAAAGTATAAAAGGCACCTAAAGTCGGTCCAATAATCAGACCCTATCGGAGAGGAATCTCTGACGTTGTTTTGTTGGGTCTGTTTTATTTTGATCCGATATTGTTTCAAGTTCCGGATTTTTAAAGGAAAAGATGTGATATAGATATTAAAGTCTAAAGTTTTATAAAAGGGTTTACCAAGTCATTGCCAAATATTGCCCTGATTTATTTAAAGAAATGCTTGGGTGCTCTAATCTACTTTATTATGGTTTTTCTATATCAAATTATCCTCTCAAACAGTTTTGTAGAATATACTTAGTAAAATTACTATATGAATTAAATTAAGACAAGGATATTCTTAAATCCTTTAAAAAAAGTTTTTGTGTTTCTTGCCCGTAAGTATACTGTTGGGTTTAAAATGATATGTTATTATATAGCAAAGGCAATTAAAAACTTGTCGAATGGCAAAGTGAGGTTCTGCCGAAAAATTTCATTGCATTAGTAATGTTATTTCAAAAAAAAATTTAATTACATTTCTTTGTTTATTTTACATAAGAGCCATCTTTGTTGTAAGTTACTTACCTTGAGAGAACAGAACTTTAAGTTAATTTTCTTAAATTTTTAAAGATAGAGAAAACTTGACAGAAACTTTTAATTTCAAAGATACAGTTTCAGTTAAAGATCCTAATTTTATAATTATTTCATTTTTAAATTTAATTTAATTTTCAGTGTGCCCAAACGTAAACATTTCATTTTTATGTCTTAAGTTATTATACATTTCATATTTTCTCTTTTTTAGATTGGATCGACCGATCCCAATCCCGCCGCAGAATCCCGGAAGGCTTATTGTGTCGCACACTGAGACCATGTGGAAATTCAAATACAAGAGGTGGTAAGAAAACAGACTGGGTAATTGTGTTGTGGTTGTTTAAAAATACAATGAACAGTTGTTATATTATTATTATTATGCTAATTTTGACAGAAGAATGAAAATTTCCTGATCATGACTTCTGTACTCTTGTTAATTAGCAATCGATAATTCCTTATAGATTTTGGTTATAAAAAAGAAACTATTTTCATCTATTATAATATTCCAATTTTTTGCATTAATATCGAATAAAAATCGGAGTTAACAAGGGACGGGTACTTCGTATACAGGTAAAATATTTAGAATATTCATAGTGGTTCAAAATACATAGTAGTTCTGAACTAATTAAAAAGCAGCCTTTTTAAGTATTTTATATCGTTACAAAGTAAAATAGTGATGAGTTGAAATGCCTTTCCCTATCGTAACTTTTTTCAAGTTATATGATCATATCGTCTAGCATGTACCTCCCTACAGGTACTGTACAGCTGATAACCTCTTCAGATTTTAAATAAAAATACAGATTAAATGAAAAGTAGTTTAGGAAATTGTCCGTTTTAACATGTAGATTAACATATCATTAACAAAAATATTTTTAAGCAAAAAAAACAGTTAAAATATAATTTACATTAAGATTTAGTCGCATAATAGTAAATTCAGTATATTCAGTCACCGGAGCCTCTTTAGCCCGCCAGATTTTACAAGAAGGTTATCTTATTGAAAACTGAAGTCTGTCAATATGTAAAATTTGAGTTTAGCAGAAAGTTTTGCTTTAAAATTAATGAAAAATGATAATAAAAAAATAGTCACTGATTTATGTTATCTGTCAAATTGGATATTTTATTCAAAAAATGGCAGGAAAGCGTATTTTTTTCTAAAAATTCTGAAAAATTGTAAAGTAAAAATATAACTAACATCAAAATTTACTAATTTTTTTAACTTAATTCCATTTTACCTAACGAAATATTAGCAAACCTGAATTAAACTATTTTTTTTTTTGATAATTTCATGGCGTACATGCTTTTTTCATTTTAATCCCCATTTTATAGATGAAAACATAAATGGTATATATTTATTAAACCAGTGAAATAACAAATAAAGCGTTAATTATAAAGTACCCTATGGAAATATCTTTTCCCCCTCCCTGTATTGTAAGCAACCTATTTTGACACTGCTGTGACAGACCTAAGTGAATGTTACTCAACAAGGCATTGATTGCCCTTGACGATAGGATGTAAGTCAACTTACATCCCTGGGGAAATAATAATCTAAAATTATTATAAGTAAATTTAATTTTACAAAAATCCGGTGATATTAATTGAAATGAATATTACTGGTATAATTATTCCAATTATTCACATTATTAACAAAATTTGGATACACGTTTTCTCGTTTCTTCTCGATGTGTATTACATTTTCTGACTCCACAGATCCTTCATTTCTAACCAATGTTTCTGTCATTGTTGAAGCACTACAAGAGACTTCTGGCTGGGTCTTATTGTATAAAATTTAATTCGCTACTTCCTTTTTAATATTGAGGCTCTCATCTACGTAACTTTCCGCAATAGTAGCGTATTTCCATCAACCATGTCGCTTGATAGCTAATACATCAACTCCAGTATTTGCTAATAAAGTTGCCAACGTTCTGCTAAAACAGTGTCCAGTATACATTTTGAAGATTTCAAACTTTAGAAATTTCGCAATTTTACTCGGAATTGACGAAAAAGTATTTTTCCCGACAGGCTGGTTTAAGCACTTTCCATTTTGATATCGCATAAAGAAGCGCGGATTAATAGTCGTCATGTGGGATCTTGTATCAATGTACTTTTGAATTATTTTGAAATGACAAACCTTAGAGTCGTCACTTTTTGTCACTGTAAATGTACGTGACATTCCATTTTTGGAGTCAGGAATGGTCACAATTCTGACTTCTTGACTTATTTTAACATCGTCCATTTTCATTTCACAGAGTTCATTAGAACGGCACGCTCCAGCAACTCCCATTACCATTACGACCTTCATCAATAAGTATATGTATATCATTGGGGGCTTCAAGCATGAACTTATTCACATCTTCCCTGTTAAACACATTCGATTTGTTGGGTCTATAATCATCATTTTTTTCTTTCGAAGTTTTGGATACCTAGAAATATCTATATTTTCCTCTATAAAAAGGGTGGGGACTTCAACATCGAATATTCACACCATAAGCTTGATGGGGACTTCAATATAGCACTTTTTTCGTGGAAATATGCCAAAAACAAGGTTTCTTAGACTAGTAGCGGTCTTGCTTTAGCACCAATTCTTAAAGGATTTATATGCTGCTTCATACCTTTTTTTCGACTTTTCCGGTAGTAGAGACAAACAAGCAATATTCGCTGATTGTTCTATGTCTGAAACATCCATTTTGTCCACACAGAATCAAACAATTCGACTTCTTCAAACTTTTCGCTATGAATGGTCAACTTGACGTTGTTGATGAAATAAAAACTGCTTATGTTGCTCTGGCAACGGATTACGGCTGCCTTCATAATTTAATGAGAATGCTAGCGAATGTAATGATAATGAAAATCCAAAAATATATCCAGCATTTTCTTGTAAACATACAATACAGGGAGGGGAAAAAATGTGTACTATATGGGATGTAAGTACATTAACCAGTCTCGAACTTTTTTACCTGAGTTAAAAGGCATTAAGTTAGAAAACAATGAGAAAAATTTGAAGTCAACCGATAGAATTAAAATTACACGAAAGCATAAATCAAAAAAGAAAAAAGAATTTATTGCCATTATTCCAAATTTCGAGAAGACAATTTTTTGCCATTTTTGGAAAACAGTGTCAAATTTGATAGGTGTAAGATAAATAACGTAACTGGCTTTTTATAGCCATTTTGCATTAATTGTCAGGTAAAAACTTTCTTCTAAATCAAATTTTACTAAAGTCAATTGTCAAACCATTATTAGATTTAATGCTGACCAGCGGCGACGCGTAACAATCACGCTGAGGAGGGTAAGACCTGAGCTAAGTTAGAAGAAAAAATTAAAACGATCAGAACAAAAAATATTAATTTTTAACAAAACTCACAAAAAATTCTTAAACAACATAATAGTCTCTAAGACAACACACAAAAACAACCTACAACTAAATACTTATTGGTAATTTCAAACATTTTTGAACAAAAAAAAAACTTCTATTCTTGCCCTTTGAAAATCTATCATTTACTAATATCTCTATATACAAAAGCGCCAATCCAACTAATTCTTTCATGGTGAGTAGTTGACCTAACATAGGTCTTTAGTCTATTTAAATAAGAAAAACTACTGTCTGTACTGGCAACGCTTACTGGCAGTACAGCCATAAAAGACAGAGCTAGGCAACTGTAGGGTAAATAAGTTTGTTACTTATAACTGACAATTGCGACAGGAATGCTTTTCCATTTTTCTACCCATAAATCAATTTCTGCATTCAGTCTTGTGGAAATTAATGCAGGGTTTTTACCTGTAGTTTTTTGTAAATAATTTGAAATTGCCGTTTTTGCGGTCAGCAATTCAGTTACAGATTTTTTGATGCAGTTGTTTGGAACTAAAGAGTTCAATTCAAAGATGTTAAACAACCCAGAACTAAATCAAGAATCAGTAGTTATAATAGGGGAGCGCCTCCTCCTCCTCCTCTTCCTCTCTCTCATGTCCCTCATTCTTAACTTCCTCCCCTTTTATTCTCATTCGCATCATATTTTTTAATTTTTTCTCTTTGTTCTCCCACATTTGATTTTGCATTCTTAAGTCTTATAAATAGGTGCATCAAGATCATTTTAGTATGTTAAGGTACGAGTGACTGTTAAAAGAAAAAAATCTGTTGAATAAATCTATTAATAATAATATTAAAATAAAATGAGTGAATCAGTTGGAGAAAGAAATCGATCCATTCCGCTTCAGACAATTAGCCTCGAAGAAATTATACCAGGAGTTCAAGAAGAAAATATACCATTAGATCGAGAAGAAAATAATGGGATTGTTTTAAAAAATTTGAACAAAACTGAAAGTGAAGAGAAAAAAGTGTTTTGTGCTATTTGTTTTGAAATAATCGAATATTATGATTCATGTAGACCAAATACATGTTCCCACATTTTTTGTTTAAAATGTATTTTAAGATGGAATGATGAAAATTGTTGTTCTATAATGGTAAACAATTGTCCTGTATGTCGCACTAGATATTACTATTTGGTACAAATCTTCAAAGATGTAATTAGACATCATTTTGTTGTAATTTTAAAAAGAGGATAATATTTTTTTTATAATTTGTGTTTGTGAAAACTCTGGTAACAAATAATTTTGTAAAAAAAAGTAAATGTAAATATATATATTTATATATATATATATATATATATATATATATATATATATATAATAATTGACACACATTTTTTCCTTTTCCTATATTGAAACGACAACAATGATCTAACAAGTTTTTTAATACATACTAATTTTCACATTACATAACAAAACAATTGTTATGGGTTTACACAAAAAGTGCCACGCCCTAAAATGGCACCACTTTTGCAAATGGAAGCTTAAATTTTCTTATGGGAATTTACATGTAAAAATGACGGTTTTGATTGTCGGACCGGCATAGCCTAATCTACTACTTTTTAATTATACTAATAATATTAATATAATTTGCATCAAGTAAGAGAAAACTCAATTGAATACAGAAACAAGCGTTAACAAAATGTTATGCTAATATATGAGTGCTTCTAGTGGCAGTTGACATAATCGACACTTTTTTTTTACATATGATTAGCTATTTCATTTACAAATACAGTGTCAGATGTTAGAATAAAAAGAAGTATTTTGCATATAGCAATGAAAATATATAACCGCTTATAGTAACAGTTGACATTTTTTAAAATTAATATTGTTGACGTATTCTACTTATTATCTTTACAATTTATGTTTAAAATTAATATTTTTGATATAATCTACCCATTACGTTTATAACCTATATTTAAAATTAATATTGTTGAAATAATCTACCCATCACCTTTACAAACTATGTTTATTATTAATATTTAACAACATAATTTTCTATCTCCTTTTTTTCATTTTTGTTGCAGTAAAAGCAAGCATGTTCAGGAATTAGTAGAAAAAGATGTATCCTACAAATAGCACAATGTAAATCAGAAGCACTAACAACATAGGCTCTTTTGTAGTGGCAGCTCACATGATCGGACTCCCCTCTCCGTAAATATCTCATGTGAATTGCACTACAAGGAAGGCAAATAGCAAATGTTCCTAGTCTTCGACTTTCAATTTTAGAGTAGCTTTGTATAACACATACATCTTTTTCTTCAAAATTATTAAATAATTCACTAGCCCTAAACTTGCTTACTTTTACGTCAGCCTCGGTTCCTAAATTTAGCAATTGTCCATCCATGTCCACTCCTTCGTCAATTTCCTGATCATCTTCCTCCATCTCTTCTTCTTCCTCCTCAATATAATTAATGTCTATGTTACATAAGAATGATCTTCTAACAAGCCTAGATGATTTGTCCAAAAATGAATGTTTATAAGTGATGGAATCGCCTTCCAAGTTAATAAAAATTTCTTTTCTTTCTTCAATTTGAGCGGCGTTCTCCACATTATTTTCTTCAATTTGGTCAGCGTTTCCAATCATATTTTCTGCCATCGTTAGGAGCTTTAGATTTAGATAGATATATTTGATAAAAAACAATTTTGGTTATAGCTTATAAAATAATATCGACAACTGATATTACAGCGAATGATACTGTATGATCGTCGAGTGGATGTTCTTAAGTATATATCCCATCAACCACCACTTTTACTACCTGCAATACTTAAGTTTTTTTTTTTTTTTTTTTGCTGTCCCTTTCCCTGTCAGTTTCCTCGGGGGGGGGGGGGCCAAGGGGGGCTTCGCCCCCTCCCCGCTCCGCCAACCCCCCTAAGGGGGGGTTCGCCCCCCTTAAACCCCCCTCACCCTCACCTTATCTTCTTTCTCTCCCTTCCTTCTTTCTCTTTTTTATATGTTTCTCCGTTTTCCTTCCTTCTCCTTTTTCCTTCCTTCTCCTTTTTCCTTCCTTCTCCTTTTTCCTTCCTTCTTCTTTTTCTTTCCTTCTCCTTTTTTCTTTTCTTCTTTTTTAATCTAACCTAACCTAACCTAACCTAACCTAACCTAACCTAACATAACCTAACCTAACTTAACCTGAAGAGGGTAGCCCGAAATTGGGGAACCGGGATTTTAGTCTCGGAAATTCAGGGGTCCGGGAGGGGGGAGGGGGGGGAGGGGGTAAGGTTGTTGATCGGCTTGGGAAAGTGGTTTTTAGAGATTGTCGTTCAACTTTAAGTAGGACACATGTGATTAACTTTTGCATATAAAATCGCCTCAGCAAAGAGACGAATGCAATTGATTTCTGCATTCACACTGTGCAGAGCTCGCGAGTTTTCTGGTGTTTACATTGTGTCTATTTGGTAAATTTTTATTTTTATTTCTAACATTTTTATTTGGCAAGGTTTAATTCTTATATATATTGGTGACATTTTTATGTACATTTGTGGCATTTTTATTTGTTATTACGATTTTTTTCATAATGGACAATTTTTTGGCATCGAGTAGCAAAATAATTGACAATGACTTTGACTTATACACATGTACTCAAATGCAGAATTTTGCAAACCAACAAAACAATGAAACAGACGTATTTACAACTAGTCAACAACAAACTATTCAGGACTTGAATGAAATTATTTATAATAGCCAAGTTCAGAATAATGCCAACAAACACAACAACGAAAAATATTTATTTACAGCTACTCAACAACAAACTCTTGACGATCTTAATGACATTATTGACAACAAAACGGACTTAATTACAACAAAAACTAAACAAACTCTTGAAGAACTGAATGACATTGACGAAACTGAAAATTCTAGCTATGAGGATATTGTTTGTTTTCAAAAATCTAATCCAAATTATTTAACATTAAAACCGCCAATTAATTCTCCGAGACCAATTTGCTCTCCCTTTTTGTTTAGTGAAAATTCTGATTCGGAAGAAGAACAAATTGATCAAAATTTAAGTTTGGCTATTTGTCCTACTAATTCACCATATGATATTGTAAATTCTGATTCGCAAGAAAAACAAATTGATCAAAATTTAAGTTCGGCTATATCTTCTATTAATTCACCATATGCTATTGTAAATTCTGATCCGCAAGAAAAACAAATTGATGCAAATTTGACTTCGGATATTTCTCCTAATAATTCACCAGTTGAACAAAATTCAATTTCGAAACCATCATTTATCATTAAAAAAAAATTTAAAATTAATAAAAAAAATAAAAAACAAATAGCAAACCTTAAGTGTCTGGGTTTCGCTATTCAAAATTTAACTAATTTGATCACAATTAAAAAGGGAGACGAAAGTACGGTGAATTATGTTAAACAGGCCTTTGACAAATTAGTTGACTCATTTGAAGAAATGGATTCATAAAGTCAATTAATTTCTATTGCTTTTTTCAAAATTTGACTATAACTAAATAAAAATGCACAATATTAATTTTATTATTATACAAAGAACTTCAAAAATGCAATTGCTTTTTTCAAAATTTGACTATAACTAAATAGAATTGCACAATATTAATTTTATTATTATTATTATTATTATGCAGAAAACTTCAGAAATGCATAAGTGTGTAACATGTAATAAAGTCTTTACTAGAAAGGATAATTTACTGCGACATATTAAAAAACATGTTAACGAAAATTCCACAAAACTCAACAGTTGGTTGAAAAAACCAAAGCTTGTTAAAGGTAAGAACATTTTATTTTTCATGTCATATTTTGTAAAATATTTTGTAAAATATTTTTTTTTTTTTAATTTATATAGATTCTACAAATATTGTAAAATATTGTAAAGAATGCAAGAAAAATATAAACCAAAGTCTATGGGGTGGACATCTTCGATCTAGTGTGCACAAGAACAATTCCAAAATAGGCTTGGAGGAAGGTGTTGAAATTATCAAGTCAGCATTCAGGGAACGAATAATATCTTATAGGATTTCCTCACACCAAAACTTCATAAATGTGAAAGAATATTTTCAACATTTGGAATACAAAATTGCACATCTAATAGATCAAGAACTGCAGAAACATAAATGTATCAAGCTAAATATGGAACTGTTCGGTTTCTATTTTAACCCCAGCAGCGGCAGCTATGATGTCAAATCTTTTAATGCGTTCCAAGTCATTTGCCAGGGATATCAGAAAAAAGAACTGTTAGAGCAAATCTGCACCATTATTGACCAGAAAGCTGACGAATTTGCAGAAAGAGATTCAGGTAAAGAATTTATTTTCGATTTTACAACAGCAACAAAAAAAGTAATTTTTTAATTTTTACGTTGCAGGATGGGCTTTGATGAATTTACTTCATTTGGAAATTAATGTTAACAAGCACAATCCGCTGAGAGCCTCATCTTTTATCGAACTTCCTCAAGAGACGTCAAGCTGTGATCAACATTAGGAATGATGACAACTTTTGCTTCGCCTGGGCAGTTGTGTCTGCTCTTCACCAACCACGCGGATTAGATTTTGAAACTTCATCCTACCCACACTACTCTTCTGTTTTGGATATGTCAGGTATAGAATTTCCAATGTTGCTAAAGAACATTAAGATTTTTGAAGAAAAAAATAACATTTCTATTAATGTATATGGATTAGAAATTATAAATCCTAAAAAGGGGTATGAAGTAATTGGTCCACTTTATTATTCATCGAATAAAAAAAATCAACATGTCAATTTATTGTTAATAAGTGATGATGATGAAAAAACTTTTCATTATTGCTATATTAAAGATTTATCAAAACTAGTTTCTGCACAAATTTCTAAACATCACGGAAAAAAATATATTTGCGATGGTTGTTTACAATATTTCCCTACAGAAGAAAATTTATTACAACACAATAGCTATGATTGTGATCATTTACGAATTAACCTACCTTCTAATGAATTAATAAAAGATAAGTTTGGAAACTATTCATATGATAATATTTTGAAATTTGTAAATTATCATAAACAAATGAAAGTTCCTTTCATGGTGTATGCAGATTTTGAATGCATTTTAAAGCCTTTAAATAATGACAATGTTGATAAAAATCCTAATACTTCATACACCTTAAAACAATATGAACATATTCCACATTCATTTGCCTATTACATTAAATGTTCCTTCGACGATAATTATTCTAAATTTGAAAAATATAGAGGTCAAAATTGTGATACATTATTTATAAATTCTTTAGAAAGAGATGTGTATAACATATACAATAAATATTTAAAGGCTCCTAAAAAAATGATCCCTTTGAACGAACTGGACAAAATTTATCATAACTATGAAAAAGTTTGTCATATTTGTAATAAACCTCTTTTAAATGACAGGGTTGCAGATCATTGTCATATAACCGGTCTTTATAGAGGTCCAGCTCATTCACTCTGCAACATAAATTACAGAATACCTAACTTTATTCCAGTTATATTGCATAATTTGCGTAATTATGATTCTCATCTATTTCTTAAAAAATTATGCTTAAACAAAGAACAACTAACAGTTATCGCACAAAACAAGGAAAAATATATTTCATTTGAAAAGCTTATTCATGTGGATAACTATTTTGATAAAAAGACACAAAAGGCTAAGAAAAAAAATATATCATTAAGGTTTATTGATTCTTTTCAATTTCTATCCCATTCTTTATCAAAACTCTCTGAAAGCTTAAAAGATGAACAATGTAAGGAAATAAAAAAAATTTTCAATGATGAAGAAAGATTTAAACTTATTCGGCAAAAAGGTGTATTTCCTTACAGTTATATTGATGATTATTTAAAATTAGAAGAAACAAATTTACCTCAGAAAGACCAATTTTATAATACTTTAACGGATGAGCACATCAGTGATGCAGAATACCAAAGAGCTGTAAAGGTTTGGCAATTGTTTAAATGTGAATCTCTTGGTCAATACTCCAACGTTTACTTACTCTCTGATACTTTACTTTTGGCAGATATTTTTGAAAATTTTAGAAGCACTTGTTTATCCACATATAAGCTCGATCCAGCTCATTTTTACACTTTTCCAGGTTTATCCTGGGAGGCGTGTTTGCGTTATACTGGAATAGAGTTAGAATTGTTAACTGATCCAGATATGATACACTTTTTCAAAAAAAGCGTTCGCGGTGGTGTGAGCTCTTGCATTTGTAGAAAATCTGAAGCTAATAACCCATTTCTTTTAAATTTTGATCCTTTAAAGCCAACTAAATACATAATTTATTATGATGCAACAAATTTGTATGGTTATGCAATGTCACAGCACATTCCAACGGGAGATTTTGTTTGGTTAACAGATAAAGAAATCAATGATTTAAATATTATGAATATTTCTAAAAAATCTAATAAGGGATATGTTTTAGAAGTTGATTTAGAATATCCTACAAGTCTACATTCCTATCATAACGATTTTCCGTTTTGTCCAGAAAACTTTAAACCGCCAAATTCTAAATGCATAAAATTAATACCCAATTTAAATGATAAATCAAAATATGTTATTCACTATCAATTATTAAAACAATGTTTGGAACATGGACTCAAGTTAACTAAAGTTCATAGAGTTTTACAGTTTTCTCAATCTGATTGGTTGAAAAAATATATAGACTTGAATTCAAGATTAAGAAATGATTCAAAGAATGAATTTGATCGTAATACTTACAAGTTGGCAAATAATAGTATTTATGGCAAGACTATGGAAAATGTTGATAGGAGAATTGACGTAAGACTTGTTACAGAGTGGGAAAAAAATAGAAGAAAAGATGGTGCTGAGAATTTAATTGCAAAACCATATTTCAAGGACTTAACAATATTTTCTGAAAACTTGGTAGCTATTCAAATGCAAAAGATTCAAGTTACTTACAATAAACCAATATATGTAGGCTTCTCAATATTAGATATATCTAAAACTGTCATGTATGATTTCTTTTATAATTTTTTAAAACCTCTTTATCAGGAAAATATTTCACTTTTATACACCGATACCGATTCGTTCATTTTAGAAGTCACAACTCCAAATATTTATTCTGACATGATAAAAAATATTCACAAATTTGACACATCTAATTATGAATTTAATAATATTCATGAAATGCCTATTACAAAGTCAGTTATAGGAAAATTCAAAGATGAATATGCTGGTGAACCCATTACTGCTTTCTTTGGTACTGGAGCAAAAGCATATTGTATTAAAACGGAAAACAGTTTAACAAAAAAAGCAAAAGGTGTTAAAAAAAGTGCAATTAAAAAGCAGTTGGATTTTATTCATTATAAAGATGTTGTTGAAAATCATTCTAAAACCTTTTGTTCAATGTATGTTTTTCGATCTAGACAACATACAATTTTTACAGAGTTAATTAATAAATTGGCTTTGAGTTCCGAAGATGATAAGCGGTATAAAATTCCCTATAGTTTTAATACATTAGCTTGGGGACACCAAGATATTGCTTTGTATCAATGGAATGCAGAACATGAAGATTTAGATATATTTATGTAGATATTATAAGGTATTTAAATTTGTTGTTTTTGAAACCAAAGTTAGTCTTCATAAGTCTTTCACAAAATGTGCATAGAAACTTTTGACAAAGAAATTGATAACAGTTATTTTAAAACATATGAAAAACGACTTTCCACTTTTAAAAAATGTAAAGGAAAATTGAGACCAGAAGTGTTAGCTGGAGCTGGCTTTTACTATACTTCAATCAATGATATTTGTAAATGTTTTTATTGTGGTATTGAAATTTTTGATTGGTTAAGTTATGATGATCCTATTGTGGAGCATAAGAAATTTGCTAGGTATTGTGATTTAAATAACTGTTTATGGAAAAATAGGAATCGAATAATTGTAACCATTCAAAATAAGTCTTCAAGCTACACATTTTATATAGTATTATTAATATCCTTATTTATGAACTTTTACATATATTTAAATTAAGTATTTTATTGTTATTTTTTTACAACTGCTTTTGCTTTCGTGGTGAAAGTATCTGCTTAATGTTAATAAATTTGGAATATAATTATTAATTTGTTTTAATGACTATCAGTAGATCTCAATTTATTCTTCTTTATTTTATTTTCCAAAATGTTTTTTATGTTCATCATCCCCCTGGCGTAACACAGTGTGAAATATGTTTTTCTAATAAAACAGACGTCACTCTAAGTAAATATTGTAAATTTATGAAAATTGGATTAATTAACAATAGTACAATTAGTTGGATGGAACGAATAAATGGAAATGAAAATGCAAGTAAATTTTTTAAAATTTTGTATCATTATCCAAATCGATCTATTTTTGATACAAATTGGATAGAAAGGTTAGAGTTTAAAAATAATCAGTTACAAATTTTAACCCCCAACTGTACCAATTATTATGACGGATTCAAAAATTATTACTTTTCCATCATTAGTGTTACATTAAACTTTGCATTATTTTTATACATTACCATTTTAATTATTTATCTTTATTACAAATTTCAAACTGGAAATCTATTTTTTCATTAATCCATTTTAATCAAAACTTTAAAGAAAGTGGGGATGAGAATATTTAAGTACAAGAATAACACAATATGTTTCAGTCTCGTTTAGTCATTATGAACAACGCCGTGGTTCATAAACCTTTGGAAACGCTTCTTAATTCAAAAATTTATTTTTTAAATAATTCTTTATCAAAATTTGTTCTTGTTGGCATTAGTTTAAATGATTTTTCTCCAAAAATTGTAATTGGTGGAAAAACTGGATTTTCAATCGCACTAACCGAAGAAAATTGGAAAGACATTTGTGTTCATCAAGGAATTATTGTAAACAATTTCTACTTTCCTCAAGTTGATCAAACCAGTGTGAATATAAACAACATTCATCTGCAGGTTCAGAAAATAAATGATACCCCTGTTCTACAAATTACAAAAGGCCCACACTTCATATACTTAGGACAAGAGTCTTTGGACAATTTGTGGCGATTAAAGGAAATTATTGATTATAGATTATCTATACTTAAAAGGCAAGAATTCAATACATATTTCAAAATATTTCAAAATAATATTTCATCTGATTGTGGCGACTTGTGTACGCATGTTTATAATATAATAAGTCCAACAGAAAATCCTAACAGTGAAAATGTTTCAACTATGATGGAATTACTTGCTTTATATCCTGAACAAATGGAAAACAAATTGAAGCAAAATGGAACAAAACGAAAATATTACGAAGAAAACAATGAAAATGGATCAAAAAGAAAATATTACGAAGAAAACAATATCTTTTCTGGAAGAGAACAATAAGGTGCATGTGTTAGTGAAGTGGAGCTTTGCTTACAGACAAGCCCGTAGGAGTAACTTTCAGATGTGGTACTTAGATAGACTCCGTTTTGAAAAAAGAATAAATGATTGTAAACTTATTCTAGATTCGATATTATCTGAGGAACATAGAAATAAAATATATTTGACACGTTTTAATAAAAATTGTATTTGATGTTTTACTTAATAAAATTTTAGTTTAGTAAATGTGAATTTTATTTGAAATTAACTAGCACATTAAGACTTTGTAATTTGTATCAGCTAAAGCATAAAGTGAGGAACAGAAATAAAACAAATTTAACTAAAATTTAATTTCAATTTAATTAAACAATATTTTTTTTATCAATCCATGTATTATATTTTTTATCAAGTCCTAACCATTTCACATAAACTTTGTTTCCTTTCCTTCTCAAAATCTTCTCAATAAGATACACATCGGTATGCTTTACTTTTAGTAATTCTTGCTCATAAAAACCACCCAGAATGTCCTGATTATCTTCGTCTTGAATTAAATATGTCCAAGGGTTTGTCATCTTAACTTCTTTAATGTGGAATATCTCATTTGACCAATTTGGTGTGTAACCTTTTGAAAATGCCTCTCGATGCTTGCTTATTCGTACGTGATCACCCACTTTAAACTTTGGAGATTTTATATCTAACGTTTTAGCATGAGTAAATGCAGATTTCAAGATTCTATTTTCATTTGTTTTATTTACTTGTTTTGGCTTCATTCCTATTGAAGAATGTTTTGTATTGTTATAATCTTTTACAATATCCGCTAATATATTAAACCATTTGTAATTTCCTTGAATGCTAAATATTTTCCACATATTATTCTTTAAAGTCCTGTTCACTCTTTCTACTATACTCGCTTTCAAATTGGAAAACGTGCTATAATGGTTAATTCGAAATTGTTGCATCAAATTTTGAAAATTTACATTGAAAAACTCTCTTCCTCTATCCGTTTGCAAGTTTTTTGGTGGAGTTTTTGCACTGATTAATATTTTTTTCATTGCCGCTGTTACGTCTTTTCCAGATTTAGATTTTAACGGTTCGGCCCAAACATACTTAGAAAATACATTTATGGTAATCAAGATATATTTAAATCCCTTATTAAATTTGGCATAGGGTAACATTTCAACCAAATCAGCTTGAAAAAGATCATTTAACCCTTTCACTACCACCCTTCTGCGTTTGTAGTTTTTTCTAGCAGGTTTATGTAATTCATTAACGACTTGCTGTTTAACGGTTGTCATGACAACAAACTTGTTTATTCAATTTTAAGGAAGTTCACTTTCTATGTTTTGTAATAATTCGAAATATAACTTTTATATGTTTTTTCCCATTCATTCAATTTATCAATTTGTATTGTATAACTTTTTTCATTTAAAATTTTACTAATTTTAGTAATCTCCTTTTCTAACGCATTAAAGGATTTTTTTATCTCTCCAGTTAAGAAAGTAGTTGATCTACTATCACTATTTTTTAATTCCTCCTCTGTTTTATTTAATTCTTGTTCTAATTTCTTAATTACACTGGACATTATATTTTCCAAGGAAATATATTGTTGATTTTCTTCCAAAGTGAGTTGGTCAATTGTTCTACTGTTAATAATGCTATTTTGATTTCTTTTTTTTTCATCATCTAACCTTTTTATAAAAGTTCTTAATTGTTTAATTTTTTCCTTGTGTTTTTCAATTATTACTTCTCTTATATTTGTTTCCATTATTTTATTAATTTTGTTGATATCATCACTTAATTTTTTGTCTTCCTTTTTAACATGTTCATTTAAAAATTGCAAATCTTTACTTATTTGATTTAGCGTTAGCAACTGTTTATTAACGTTTTCAATTGAGGTATAGCATCCTTTAATCTGGTTCTCATACTTTAAAAAATTTTCATCAAAAACCTTAAGCTTTTTAGCAAAGATTTCATTATTTGTTTCATTTCCACCTAATCTCCTTTTTAAATTATTAATGTCACTTATTCTCTCTTGATTTTGTTTTGAAATATGGCGTCCAAATTTATCAACTGTCATGTTGAGCTTTCATTAAACAATAAATATGATTATATTTGATAGCTGTTATTTATAGTATTACTTTATCTTCTCTTAATTCTTCAATAATAGAGATAATCTCGTTACTATGAGCATTATTTCCCGCATCACTTGATGAAATTAATAAACGTAGCCTATCAACAATTTCGTTAACATTATTCCAGTATACATAGTCTGTATTTGATCTGTTTGTTTTCAAAATTAATCCCTTTCCTGTAGATTTGGCTCTAGTTGTTCTAAACGGAGGTTTTGGTTTGTTAAATGCTGTAACTAATCTTGGCAAGGTTTTTGTCTTTGTAATCCCTTTTCTTTGTAAATATGGTCCTATTATTGTAACATATTTGTGTGATGTATTTCCTTGAACTTGTTCATTTGAATCAAAATTCCTACGATATACATTTGTTTTAGCTAGAATGTTCATGTAATTATCTAAATCTTCCTTCTTATAACCTTTCGGTTCTTTTTTGAAAAGCAATTCGTATAAACCTGGCGTGCCTGTGTACGTTATTCCTCCCACTTTAATGTCTTTTCCAATAATTTCTACCGGTATCTGTGTTAAACCAAAAGAAAACTTATCCGTTTCGAGGTCATGAACTATTCCATAATAATGGTCAAATTTATGTTGTGTATCTTTCACACCCTCATCAATATATGATCTGGGTAATTCATGAAAATCTGCTAAGTAATCTTTATATGATGGTGTACCAACATAGGTTTGAATTGTTTTTCTAGTTTGTTCCAATATGTCTGACAAGTTTAAATTTGTTGTTGTGTCACTAGAAGGATCTGAAGTTTCTGCTATAACAGTTGAAGACAATGGTTGTACTACAGGAGAGGAAGAAGTGATACTACTGTCATTTAAAAATGTTGGTAGTTCTGTAGGGAGTGACGGAGTTTTTCCTGTTTTCTGAATATTTTTCGTCGGAGTTGATGTTTTATAAAGCTTTGTAGGTGTTTTGAAGTCTTCATACTTTGAAACTCTTTCTTCTTTTAAATCGAATGGTTCGGATTTACCAATACTTGAAATTAGCTGTTTAAGTGGTTGTGTTATTGGTCTATAAGTTTGTTCTAATTCGGACTGAGCAGTAGAAGTAGCTAATTTCAAGCTTTGATATTTCTGCTTCACGGCTTGTCTCGATCTTATTAATTCTCGAGCTAAACGTTTATCCATGCTGTACAAGTTTTAAATGAAATAAAACTGCAAATTTTTTACTTTTATAAATATATAAAGGAATCGAATTTACTCCTATATCTGCCGTGATTTACTTCACAATCTTTGTCAATTACAAGAAAGCCATATGGATCCATCCAACAGTTAGCACAAATATTTTTAAACTGATCAAATGTCATATCTAATATACAGTGGTCATTATATATATGTTTTAAACTCAAACAGTCCTGTTTAAATAAAATTAATAAGTTTGCATTTTCTCGAATTAGACGTTTAAGGATTGAGGAATATCCTTGAAAAATAAAAAAACAATCGGTGTTTCTATGCCTTCCATGCGTGAAATAGTCCCTAATAATAGATTGATTATGACAAGGAATATCATCAAAAATGATAACGGCATTTGGCTTTATCTCATGAGGTGAAATAATGTTCTCATCGCTATCATATTCAAAGTATCCAATTTCTTTCATAGGTTTTAACAACTTTCTTAAATATTCATATTTTGGTTGATCTAATGACTTTGAATAAACATAGACATTTTCAAACCTAATTCCATTTGGATGCTCGAGCAGTGTAAGCATAACGTTGGTTTTACCGCTACCACTGCAACCAACTATAAGCCCTCTTTTTGAACCACCGCAAAATAAGTCACCATGCTTTCTCAACTGTTTACTTAAAATTTTTTCATCATGATTATTTACTGGTAATGAGAATTTTTGTTTTTCAATCCTCATTCTTAATCACACTAGTAAATATTTTTAGCTGTAAAAGTATTTATACCAGAAAAATGTCAATGTGCTTTTAGTATAAAAAGAACTTCAATGACTGTGGGTCGCCATAAGTTGAAAAAAACTATTAAAACACGTAATAGAAAAGGCTCTGGTTTAGTAAATAAATTAATTAGCAAACTACCTTTCGAAGTTCATATACCAGGATATAATTATTGTGGTCCCGGCACCAACTTGGAAAAAAGATTAACTAGAGGTGACGTTGGTATAAATCCATTGGATTCCGCTTGCAAAGAACATGATATATCTTACTCTCAGACTGAAGATTTATCAAAAAGACACATATCTGACCAAATATTAGAAAAAAAAGCCTGGGATAGGGTAAAAGCTAAAGATTCTTCTATTGGTGAAAAAATTGCAGCTTTAAGTGTTGCAGGAATAATGAAGGGTAAAAGAAAGTTCGGTTTGGGATTAAAAAATACAAAAGGGGGTAAACTTAAATTGAGAAAAAAACGTATCATTCGAACACCCAAAAAAATTGGAGGATTTCTACCTCTTTTGTTTCCCATTCTTGGCGCCCTGGGTGCACTAGCTGGAGGCGCGGCAGGAATTGCTAAGGCAGTAAATGATGCTAAAGCAGCTAAACAGCAACTAGAAGAAATACATAGACATAATATTGCAATGGAAAATGCTTCTAAAGAAGGGAAAGGATTATATATTAGACCATATAAAGGAAAGGGACTATTTATTAGACCTTATAAAGGAGGATCCGTCAAAATGAAAGCAATCAGACAAAAAAAAAACTCAAAATAAGTTTTCCAAAAAGAGCACTTACGAACAATGATATTATTAAATATGTAAAGCTGTTAAAAATAACTGGCTTTAGAGGTGTTTTTATGCTCGATGAACTTCCAAAAAA
Organism: Kuschelorhynchus macadamiae; assembly: GCA_030620095.1. Taxonomy (NCBI): domain Eukaryota; kingdom Metazoa; phylum Arthropoda; class Insecta; order Coleoptera; family Curculionidae; genus Kuschelorhynchus; species Kuschelorhynchus macadamiae. Next base: position 73,948 of record JAUTXW010002911.1, on the reverse strand, counting down.
AATTAATCTGAAAGAATGTGGTATTGTAAATTTGGATAAAAAACAAAATAAAGGATCTCATTGGACTGCTTATATTAAAAATAACAAAAATGTAATATATTTTGATAGTTATGGAAATTTAAAACCACCTTTTGAACTTCTCAAATATTTTAATTCGAATGGCAAAGTGGATGTATTTTATACTTATGAAAATAAACAAAAATTTAATTCATATAACTGTGGTCAACTATCCCTAAAATTTTTGCAAAAAAATATATAAACTCATTATTTATTGTAATATCTCATTCATAAATAAACTGCAATGTCTACCACAATTGCCATATCAGGAAACAGTTCTGTTTTGTCTGCTGATTTTAATCCGCCCATATATTTAGAGGATGAAAAACAATATTACCTGGGTTTAGCTGATTTTGAAACGTTTATGACTATCCCCAATATAAAAGAAGGATATAATAAATTTTATATAGATAAAAAAGTAATTGTTATTCCCGACGGAACTTATGACATTACAGATATAGAAACATACATAAGAGAAAGTATAGAAGATTTATTTCCGAATGAAAAAATTTTTTTTCTTTTAAAAGCAAATGTTAATACTCTAAAAACTTTTTTAATGTGTAGTAGAATAATTGATTTTACCAAGGAAGATTCGATAGGAAAAATGTTGGGTTTTAATAGCAGGATACTAGAAGCTATGAAAGAGGAAGAATCAGATAATGTTGCAAAAATAACTAAGGTGAATGCTATTTGTATTGACTGTAATATTTGTGTCGGTTCTTACAATAATGGTAAACCTGTTCATATTATTCACCAGTTTTATCCAACTGTAGCTCCAGGGTATAAAATAGTTGAATCTCCTTTGCCCATTTTGTATTTTCCAGTTAGCGTCAAAGCAATTAACAATATAACAGTTAAAATAGTTGATCAAGACGGAGAACTTATCAGTTTTAGAGGAGAAACTATAACAGTAAGGTTACATTTACAAACAAGTGAAATATAAAATGGTTGTTAGATATAATAGAGCCCTTGGGATGAGACTTGCCCCTACCACTATCAACAAAGTAAAAACTTATAAAAAGAAAAAGCCTAAACAACAGTTCAGTATCAAATCCAACACCAACAAGTTAAGACGAGATAATCGTAAATTTCTCACATCCTTGGGTTTCACTGTTTTAAAATAATGAACATATTAAACGTAAACGAAAAGCTTTATGTAGACAATTCCATCGTCAGTTCTGAGCTTCACACATATCAACCATATATTTCTTAAAAATTCGATTACAATGATGAAATAAGGATCCCAATTCAAGAACTCGATGCTTACACTCTACCATCAGATAGTTTACTTTATATCGAAGGAAAATTAACTAATACAGAAGGTAAATATAAGAAAGAATTGCTATTTATTAACAATGGTATAGCCTTTTTGTTCAGAGAAATCCGCTATGAACTAAACGGAATTACTATAGATTCAATAAGAAATGTTGGATTAGCATCAACCTTAAAAAGCTACCTTTCTCACAATACCAACGAAAGTTTAAAACTGGAAAATGCAGGTTGGTTTCCACATCGGAAAGAAGGTGATACAATTTTAGTTGATAATGATGGAAAATTCTCCGTATCCATACCACTAAAAATGCTTTTAGGATTTTTTGAAGATTACAGAAAAATTACTATGAATATGAAACAGGAATTGGTTCTTATTAGATCAACTGATGATTTAGATGGTGTTATTTTCAAAGAAGATCCGGCACACCTTGTTACTGCTCCTGACACTCCATTGGTTACTTTCGATAAAATTTATTGGAAAGTTCCTCACATTCTAGTTGATATGCCACAACAACTTGCTCTATCAAAAATATTAGAATCAAATAAAGATATATTGATAGGATTCAGGAGTTGGGAACTTGTTGAATATTCTTCTCTAACCGAAACAACCCGTCACACATGGCCGGTAAAAACAACTAGTAAACTAGAAGCTCCTCGTCATGTTGTGATTGGCTTTCAAGAAAACAGAAAAGGGAAAATTGTTAAAGATATGAGTAAATTTGACAATATTACCTTGTCAAATATTAGAGTATATTTAAATTCTGAAAGATATCCTTATCACGATTTGTACTTAAATTTCGAAGAAAACAAATTTCCTGCTTTATACGAAATGTTTGCCAACTTTAGACAGTCTTACTATGGTGTTCCAAATGAACCCATTTTTAATCCTGAACAATTCAAAAACATTAGTCCTATTACACATATTGATTGCTCCCATCAAAAAGAAACAATTCAAACGGGATCCGTAGTAATGAGAATTGAATTTGAGACACACAATGCAATTAAAAAAGATACTTCTGCTTATTGTCTTATTTTACATGACAAATTATTTAGCTACAACCCTCTTACTAAAATTGTAAAACAATTATAAACTTTATCCCCACTATTTTCGTATTTCGATTTAATTTAAAGAAATTTTCAAAAGCTTTTAGTTTTAATCATGACATCAAAACTACAACTACAAATTGAAAAATTTATTTTTAAAATTAATCAACTGAAAGAAGAAATTGCAAATTATTCAAGTAAAAAAAGTCTCATTAAAAAATTTGCTGCTTTGAAAATATGAGATTGGTTATAGATATTCAAGGATTCAAAGATGAAAAAAATAAATTTATACCGAAAGAGCTTGCAGCTTTTGATGGTAATGAAATGACTCATTACATTTTTAAAAAGCCTTTTCCAATGGAGTTTCTTTCACCTGATTGTCACAAGCAGGCGGTATGGTTAACGAAAAATTATCATTGTATACATTGGAATAATGGATTTACTCCATTACATCATTTCCCAAAAATAATTGAAACACTTACGAAGAAAGCAGATTTTGTTTTTGTAAAAGATAGCGAAAAAAAGGATTTTATACAGAAATATTCTAAAAAGCATGTGATTGAAATAGATGAAAAACCAGCGCTAAAGCTAATGGAACCAAAATGCTTCTATCATTCAAAATCACCTTGTATGTGTGCTTTGACAAATGTGTTATTTTTATATGACAATTGTTTTATGAATGAATAAAAATATAAAAAAAAAACTTAATTACCTTTTTATTTTGCATTAACCAACCATGATTGAATACAATTAATATGATACGTTAAATCTAATTTTCTAAATTCATTTAAAAGTTCATACTCATTTTTATATTTTAAATAATCATTACAAAATTTAGCGGCTAATTTACATTGTTTCATTCGATCTATATTATTAACATATGCTGACAAATCTTGTGCTTCTGCGTCTTCTTCGCCTACAATTGATAAATATTGGAAGTATTCAGCAGATATAATAAACTCTTCATACATTTCAGTAACCATTTGCTCCATTGTAAATATTATTAAATTTATTCTTCCTTTTCATTTTCTTGAAGAATAGTATCCTCGTCAATAAATTGCTTCAAGTCTTTTAAATAGTAACCAAAGCCAATATCTTTTAGATCTTGAATAAGTTGAAAAAAATTTAATGTTTCAATGTATTTGTTGCAACAGAGGGCAGCCTTTACGAATTCCTCAGATTGATTACAATAAAAGTCTATCCACTCCGGACCACTTGCCATACAATATGAGAAATAGGTTTTTGAAAGATTACTAAATTTCTCCTCTAATAATTTAACTGCAATCAGCAACTCAGCCATTTCATTTATTTAACATAATATTTTAAATATGTAGGGGGACGTCTCTTGCGAATAGGATTAACTTTCTTTGATAATACCTGTTTTTTATCTTCGTATAATTGAAACCTCTTTTGGGTTGCAATAATAGCAGGTATAAATTGGCAATCTTCTCCTATAAATTCTATTAGGTGGCTTAATTCTCCTACAAAGTATGATTTCCCAAATGTATTGAAAAACGTAGTAAGGCTTATAATTCCTTCTAAATAATCATCACAACAGTCAATTGCTTCCAAATAATCTCGTTTCAGTGGATAAAACAGCTTGGTGTATTCATCTTTCGAAATCACTTCAAAGAAATTGAGATATTTAACTTTTAACTGTCTGATAGTTGTAGTTAATTTTTCGCGATTACACATAATTCACTTATTACTTGACACATTTTTTCTTTTTGTTTTATTCAAAAATAACTTTTTACGCAACTCGAGCACAGCTTAGTAAATGTGTCTCGGCATACTAAAATGATCATGATGCACCTATTTATAAGACTTAAGAATGCAAAATCAAATGTGGGAGAACAAAGAGAAAAAATTAAAAAATATGATGCGAATGAGAATAAAAGGGGAGGAAGTTAAGAATGAGGGACATGAGAGAGAGAGGAAGAGGAGGAGGAGGAGGCGCTCCCCTATTATAACTACTAGAATCTAATCCTTGCATGACGTTTTCTAGCAAAAGGATGAACATACTCAGACGAAATTTTTTTTCAGGGTTGGTCGTTTCAAAATTTGACCGATTTTTTTTATTGGAAACCCTACGTGGAATGAAAATTGAAAGTTGTACAATTGTATCACGAATAGCTTTTATTTCTTCGAAAATGGTTCTAAATGCTCTTTCAGCATCTTCTCTTTTTTGTTTGGGCCTTTGAAGCAGAGCCCTTTATCATTCCATTGTAATAAGCACCAACATTTCAAGAATATTTTATAACAAATTTTAAATTTTACACCGACTTATGCCTTTCTCTCCATCTGGTCACACATTGTTCGTCATTGGAGTAAAGCAAAACTTTCTTTCGTTTTGGTAAAAAAGTGATTAGCACAAGGACATTTTATTTCATTTTTTAAATGTTTTTGCAATTCAATGATGGCACCTTTTTGTTCAGACATCATTACACTGTATGTATGCGTACCTATGCCCATGCAATTCTCAAAATGTCGCGCCTTTTTTTATAATTTAGAATCGAAAATAATAAAATTATTTTTATTGTTTTAAAAAATATTAAACATGCCTAAATTTCTAAAAAAGTTTTTAGGGTTCATCGATCTGAGAAGAGGTAATTAAAAATAGTGGGGCGGGGTTATTACCTCTATTACCCCCCCTACGCATCGCCAATAATGCTGAGTTTACTGGTCACACAGTATCCTATCAGAGATTCTGTGCACTCCATATAATAGAGTTTGGGACACTCTGTACCTTACAATAATATCTATATGTTTTTCAAAGTAAAACTTTTAATTGAATTAATCAAGTTTTCCTGGTTATACACCATACGACCTTATTTAAGTCGACCATTTTGGGACGCTCTGTGTAAATAAAACGTCTTAAAAATTATTTTCCTAAAATGAAAATGAATCATAGAAATATAGCATTAGCCAAATATTAATTTTGAGCCTTTCATCTTTTTTGCCTAAAGCCAGCTGTCTTTCAGAAGAATTAACGCCATTTTATTTAGTTTATTAGAACAAAATACTGCCAAAACATTCCGATAGTGACTTAGGCTTCAAAATGTTAATAAAAAATAGCAAGAAAAACCTTTCTTCCTATTTTTTACATTACCTTCTTTACTAACTTATTTCTTTCGGTATATGAGCTATAAGCTGCGGTTATTTTGTAAAAAGTTCGTATTGTTACTCGTAAATGTACTCCAACAATGCAGTTACGTATAACTTTCCCTCATGCGTTTAAAGACTATGTGTTTTTTTGTGTGTTTTCAAATAAAATGTGGGTCACTTATCCATAATAATAACAATGTTTGTTCATATTACCGTTCCTCAATATGTGAAGTTGCTCTGTTCTATTATTTTTTACTGTGCATATTCACACAAAATCCCATCTTCTTATAATTCTTATAGAAGTTGCACATGGCAAGGATGCGTTTTGTTCGCAAATAACATTCTTTGAACTGATGTTCGTCGGACATTCATTCGGTCGAAAAGGTCTCGTTGGCCAATATGGGTATTTTGCGCTACAGCCAATTCAAATATGCACAGTGTGTACAGTAGAAAATAATTTTATACTGTTCAGCTTTTGACCTCCCACATTTATTTGTTTTCTCCATCGTAAATGGTATCTTACTTATCGAGCTTTGTCATACTATTGGGCTACTCTGTATATGATCAAAAACCTGAGCAGGCCTAACTGGCCATTAACCAGTGATGACCAGTGGTGATCTCTTGACTTGGCCAACGCTTGCTATGTTAAGTCAAGCAATGGTTTAGAGAAATCCGCTAAGGAATATTAACTATTCAAATTCATAAATTAATATTTTTATTTAGAAAAAAGTATGCTTTAGTTTGCTCTGAATGCCTCCTCTCAAGCCCACATGGCGTCGGCGCCTATGTTCATTTTCACTAGAAAAAGAAGAAGAGCGAGCAAGAGATAGAAAAAATAATATGCACTCTTATTATGTCAAAACAAAAAACTCTAGAAGAAACTTATGCAAAAGGACGTACACCACAAAGTAGAGCAGCATTCCTAAATTCTACAAAACGGAATGTTTAACCATTACAATTTTCCCAAACATCAAAAAGAAACTTAAGAAAAGATCTCGGCTTCGAAGTTTCTATTTTGACATCTTGATAGCAGAGTTTTTGTTAAGATAATAATAACAATAACATCAATGATAATAATAATACTTATTATTTTTTTTGTTGTCTCACAGTATTCTTGTGGTTGTATTTTATACTGACGGGATTATATCAAGTCAGTATAACCAAAAAAACAAAAAAAAGAAAAAGAAAAAAAAACAACTTTTGTGTATTAAGAAATGATCTAACGATGCTACATGTTTTCAAAATGACCGATTTCTGGATGTTCCTGTGAATGTCTGTATTAAATTCTAATTGAGCCAAATGCGGTGTAAACATTATTATTATTATTATTATTATTATTACTAATATTAATATTATTATTACTATTATTATTATTATTACTACTATTATTATTAGTAATCTTCCTTATTAAAAGAAAAAGTGTATTAGAAAGTTTTGACAAAACAAAACGCAGTTAGGGACGCGCGAAGTTTAGCCCGACTGTGCTATTTCTACATTTAACGACAGAAAAATCTAATGCAATAGAAGTCCGGTTAAATGCTGTAAGAGGGCCGCCATAAAATAGAGCCATTCGCAGTAAATAGCTTGATCGGCAAAAAATTAAAAGAGCTATCTCTAAAATAGTAGTTAAAGTTTCGATCTTCGAAAATACTCACCATTGCCGGTTTTTTCTAATTCTAGGTGATTTGAGGATTCATATTTTCATCTACACATACAAAAAGCAAAGTTCTGACTGATTCACCTATCAATGCTCAGTCCAAATCGTTAGAATTAGAAACATCAAATCTATCTTATCTATAAAGTATAGGTGCACAGTAAGACATTTTTCGAAATTCGAGCCTAAAGAGATCAACCATTCCGCCCAAATTTTAAAAATGAATATCTAGAAAACAAAGAAAATCTTATATCTAATCAATTTTAATAACACAATCTTAGATATCATGTTGGACCCGTAATCATGCAGGCCACCTCTGGCTCAAATTAGCACTCAGAACTTCCACTAAATGTTTTTGTTATATCTATCGCTATCGCTTAGAAAATTCCTTCCTCTGAACTCATTATCCTTGGTGCCTTTAACGTTTATAATAAAGAATGGTTAGGGTCTACAAAAATCGATCCCCGAGGTAGAGCAGCAGTGGCCTTTGCAATCAGCCAATCTCTTAACAAGTGCATCAGAGAACCTATTTACTTCCCAAGCATCGTCATATTTAGCCAAACTCTTTTGGACCAGGACAAGAATCAGCCTTCAATTTTTAAACCACTAATATTAGCTGCAGCACACCAAAGATCTGCTTTTCTCTAGCAGCAATTCTATTCACAGCTATGCTGACGATAGTACACTCCCCTCCAATATAAAATTTCCCGAAAGTGAAATTGATGATAGGCGAAAGTAATCACTTTATCCCTAACCGAAGACCTCATTAAAATTTTAGAAATGGAAGCAAAGAACTTTGTCCAGTTAAACGTCACTGAGACACAAGCATGTTTACTATCTCAAAAATTATCTCCCAATATCAACACCATTCAAATGAATAATAAAATGCGTAAAGCCAAAGATTTCTTTAGTTTAGTTGGTATCATTTTTCAAAAACATCTTCGCTGGCATGATTACGACGTCACCTCAATTGCCTCAACAGCTCCGAGAAATTACGTTTTCCGAGCTTACTTATCTTCTGCCAACTTGCATACCCTTCACACTTCGCAAATCAAACCCTGCTCTGAGTATGAGCCGCCTCTCCTTCAGTCCTTAATATCCTTGAACAATATCCTTCAACCTGTCCAAAGAAGAGCTATTCGCCTGATTGGTGATACAAAGCGTGCGTCACTAGAGCATTGTTGAATTGTTGGAGATCTGTATCTATTATACAGATACTACCACCGATTGTGTTCTGACGAGTTATCATCCATTATGTCTTCCCCCAAGAAGCTTCGGAATTACATTTACAAAGATAACATATTTTGGTTAGAATAATATCTAGGAAGTCTTTTTTGTTCATATTAGATAGCCAGATAATTTGCGGCTATCCCCCGATGTATATATTTTTTTATGGCGGCTATATTAACTTTTATTAACCTACATTAACATCAGAAAACGACACCGATTTGTCCAAAAAAAAATTATTTAAGTTATTCGTTACAAAAATAACTATTTTGCTATTTATTGTTTCCGCCAAATTTTGTTGATTATGAAAAACACGCTTGTCTCATTTACGATGTATTTAGTAGGAAGAAGCTTCTTTTTGATTACCCAGTTTTAAAAAGTGATAATTACTTTTTGACCTGTTTTAAAAATGTACATGGTGAGTCATTATATTTGACACCTACCTACAGGGTTTAGTAACGAAGATATAGAAAAAGTGTAAATATAAAAGCTTTAGGGTAGAATCCGTTACGAAAAAAACAAACGACTATCACATGTCTATCTATATGCCCTAAAAATATAACGAAATACGTTTTTTTTTTAAATGGAACACCCTGTATTTTTATAATTTTCAAGAATGTTCTCTTTTTTATTTCAAAAATATGTAGTTTAACTACTTTGGCGCAACCAGTTTTTCAATTGTTTTGGTTTAACTATAACAAGTTTTGCATTATGTTATAATATTACCTTAGACTTATATGACGAGTAATGTTGCAGTTAAACTAAAATAATTAATAAACGCTTTGCGCCAATATAATCAAATTATATATTTTTGAACTCAGTAGAAAATAGCCTTTTATAAAAATAAACAATATACAGGGTATTCCATTTAAAAAAAACGTTATTTTTTACCCTACACATTTTGCATTTACTCTTGTTCTCTATCTCTGTTAATAAATACCTATAGGTAGGTGTCATAATATAATAACTCTCCCCGTACATACAAGTATCTCAAAAAGCAAAAATTCTTCAACTTCCTCTAAAAGTTAATACGTTTAAAATTGCCTTTTGATTGAAATAATATTTAGCGTTTTTTCTTTGATTTTTCTAATTCATGTTTTTGTAGAAATAAGTTTGTTTTCTTTATTTGAAGCTAACCTGTATCAAATTTGAACCCCAAAGTTTAATAGCCAAATTCAATATTCCTTTTTAAGTAAAAAGGCTGTTTAATATTTAGTGATTGGCAAAGCCGCGTCTCGTTTCCGTTTGCGAGTCTAGGGTTACCCCACGAAATTATGCAGTTTCGGGAACCATTGGTGCCTCTGGACCGATTCAAGGAGTCCCATTTAAATGAGTTATCGTAAGCTATAATAAATCTTTGGTATTACACTTATAAATTCCACCACATAGTTCAACTTTTACACCTCGGCGATGCGGAGAGGCGAATGTTTTTTTCCTTGGTATTTACCACAAATCCATACTGATCAATCTTTTGGCACGCTTGATATCTGGTCCGATAAATCTTATTTGTCATGTGCGCCATAATACAAAAAACTGGTTCTCAGAAAATCACCATTTAATTATTGAGAGGGCACAACAAGGACCATTTGAGGTTGGGGTCTCCTATAGAATTTTTAAGGGAGGTCTCAAAGCGCGTCGGTACCTAGAAATCCAAGACGGTGTTTCAAGCTACAAGTCTACGCTTTTAAGGGCATTTTTAGATGATAACTTTCCTCAAAGATGGATTGGTACCCAGAGACCTCTAAGATGGCCCCACGATCTCCGGATCTTCCGATTTTATATAATTTCTTATGGGATTTCGTGCAAAATATATAAAACAAGATTGCTTTTTCAAAATTTGGGTTCTCTTTGTTTTTCGTAAAATAGGTAATTATTGTTTTGTTTTGAATAAAATTCAATAATTTTATCGTAATGAAGTTAAAATGCTGTAATAAATAATTAAGAGTTGAGAATTAAAAAAGATGTTTGAATTAAAATTGAAAATATTAAATCTGTTACATAATAATTAGTTATATGAATTTTGTTTTCAATACATATATACCTACTAACTGGAACAAAATTTTAGAAAATGTCGAATTTTGAGCTTGTTTTTCAAAATATCTGTAGATATAAATATATTTTTGGAAAGCCCATATTATTCCTAATAAATATAAAAAATAATATACGGGGTATCCGATTTAAAAAAATAATGTAGAGACTAACAACTTTTTGACCTGATCCCGTAGACTTATTCTGAAAGCGAAAACACGGAAAAGTCATATAAGAAGCTTTTGATAAGTTAGATATCTGGGATACGAAGGGTGCCTGAAAATACAACATTTTCAAAAACGCCCTGTATCTCAAAAACCAGAAGGGCTACGAAAATTGTGTTGGCACCATCTTTAGTTTCCCAAAAACAAATGTCGCGAAAATCACAACACTCTATCTTTAAAAATAAGGGAGATGCCCCGCAAAAAGGCCGAACATTGGATACCCTGTACATTATTTGTAAAAAAATTTTGAACTTGACCTAATAACGACTAATCCTACACATGACACTATTTTAAGTTATTTATTATCGGTAAACTTCAAGGCATAAGTTTAACATTCTTAAGTTGTCAACATCTCTCCACAAATACTATTGAATGAAAAATCTGTCATTAAAAGATCAAGTCATCGACTATTTAGAGCAAACAGAAATACAGAGAGCCCGACACCGACTATGTGCTTTAATCTGCCTAAACACAAACAATAGGACAGAAAATGGTGTGAAAGTAACATTGTGTCTTTTAGCACACTGTAAAGTTCTGTTGACACGTATACAAAAGCTAAACCCCGATGCGGTACTTTAGAATCACCGCACCAAAGGGCCGAACGCCGATCGTCAATTGTCAATGGATTCGGCCAACTACAAGTAATTTGCTTCACTTAACGTTCCGACAAAAGACCAGCGGACGAGGACTACTTGACTTTTATGCCAGAACTTATGTTGGCCATTTTTCTCTTAACTGTTTTCAATGAAATCAACCAGGTGTTAAAATACGAAACGTTAATTGTCGACTTAAAATACGGGCAAAATTTCTATCACTTATTAAAAAATTGAACATAATGCAAATTTGATAAGAACTACAGTTTCTATAATCGAAAAGATCAGGGCCCATTTTTCCAAAAGGCCTGGGCTCTTAGTCAGAGGGGTTCCACGCTCGGCGTGATTATAGCCCAGTGTGATTTTTGAAACAACGGTATATATCATATTTAATCCTCAAATGTAAATGGAACACATTATTACATTATTTACCTGTTTAGGCCAAAAATCAAACTCAGTGTTTATGGCTCCTTAATTTTTAAGACTGTTTTCACGTTGGTTTCTTGAAAATGGTTAATACAATACATTAATGTTAATTAAATTTAGCTTAAAATTACATTCTCATTGGTTAAGTACCTAGAGACCACCATAAATAAAAATAGACCCTGGAAAAGATATATGTATGTACATGTGGTTTTGTTTTCTAGAAAATGACAACAATTTTCGGTTTGCAATCTAATTGTAAATTTAACTTATTTTAAATTAGAGATAATATTCACTCGTAAATGTTATTTTAATTAATTTTATTAATTTATTGTTCGGTCACATCTCAGTACAGTAATTTTTGATGACAAATATAGGTAGCAGTTTAGGCTTATAATAAACTTAATCTAATTGATAAAAATATTATTTTTAACAAAAAAGGGATAACACATGTCATTATAAGCCCTGTTCTGAAAGAAAAAAAATCAACCTAAACATTACACAATTAGAAATATGAATTAAAGAGTTAATCTAGGTGTAAGTTGAGATAATTTAAAAATGCATAGACGAATTCAGAGACGAAGACTCTTAAATAAGCTAAAAAGATACAATTTTTTTACTTTTTGAATTATATCTCCAAAACTGTACTAAACTTTGTCAAACTTGTCAAGTACTTTTCTTTCCTTTATTTAATAATAAAGAAAATTGCTGTAGCAGACGTCCATGCACTAAAAAAATTTTTAGAATTCTTAGTAGATGCTGAAAATCAAGTAAAACATAGATAACGCAATTGTATTAAACTGTGTCAATTTTAAATTCCTCTAAAATCTCCTTAAAATTTCATCTTATTTTTGATTCTCTAACCAGAAAAGATTTTATTGAGATTTGAATATTAAAATATCCGGTGTACTACAGTAGGCGAGTGACATCCTAAAATGTTTGATTTTTTAAATATTTTATTAAGCCGCCATATCGTTTTGCTATATTATATTCTTACTAAAATATTATCACTTCATTCTTATATAATACTTGATTTTTGTGCAAAATTTGAGGTAAATTGGATAACTAGTTTTTTTAGTAATAATTTTTTTAACGTTTCACTAGGCCGCCATTTTGTTTCGACATACTGGATTTTTACCAAGATATTACCAGGTCATCCCCTTAATTTTTGTTTAAAATACAAAGTCAATCTGATGAGTAGATTTTAAGCTATGCAGCCAACTGGCAGACATACAGACGTATATACACGATCAAAAGGACAAGAAGCTTCTTTTCCTCACATGGATACTACACTTGGATTACTTTCTATTCTCCTACATACTATACATTCCTTAGTTAAATGTTATGTTACTATCTAATTAAACATTCACACTTTACATATAATGACTGAGAATATTTAATTATCTGTCAAACTGCATTAGGGTTACCTGTGCCTAACTTTTACAGTATTCCAGAAAATAGAACTTTTCTACATTTCAGATAATAAATGTTAAGTACTCAAACTATTTGAAGTATTCAAAAGTACGATTCACTTTAACGCAATGAAAGTAAGGCATATGCAAACCCTATATAGTTCGGTAAATATCCAGTACAGTACGATAAATACTTAAACAATTTTACATTACATACTGGAAGAGTCTATTTAAAGCATTCATGCAAAGAGAATGATGTGCCTAACCACTACATTTACTAAGAAAAAAGTAAGTTACTAAAAAGTCATTACAATTAGGTATATTAAGAAATCCCAGTGCAGTTTGAAATAGAGCCAAATATGCTTCCTCGTAGAACGGCAATATACCTCAATTAAAACAATCAAAATAACGAAGGCATTTGAAAAAGCCGGCAAATTTCCTTTACCCGGAACCGTCGTTATGAATCTGTTTGTTTATTAGGAATAGTGAAGTGTAACTTAATTAAGTTCAGTACATGGTCATCTAGTGACACATATATACTGTCTTTTCAAAAAATTTTATTAGGCGCCATTTTCTTTCATCATATTTGATCCCTAGCAATATATTACCAGTTTCTAGCTATGCCATACTTTATTTTTGGGCATTATTTAAAACAAATTCAAGTAGTAGTTTGTACATTGTCACATACCGCCATTTTGTTACGTTGAATTCGTACTTTGTCTCTATATCACATTTAATTTTTGTGCAAAATTTCTTAATTTTTGTGCACAAATTTTGAAATCTAATTAGTTGTTTTTTCAGGCTGATTTTTTAAATATTTTAATAGGTCGCCATTTTGTTTTGTTAGATTATATTCATACCAAAATGTTATCAGTTCATTCGTATATTGGATAATTCGTTTTTATAGTAATAATTTTTTTAATGTTTCACTAGGCCATCATTTTGTTCCGACATACTGGATTTGTACCATGAACCCTTAATTTGGGACTAAAATTTGAAGTCAATCTGATTTGTAGTTTGCTCGATGCCGCGAACTGACAGACAAACCGACAGACGGACAGAGGGAATTCATATTTTTTGGCATCTAGGGACGTTAAAACGTGAAGATATGTAAAACCTGGGAGTGGTTGTTTTTTTTTTCACGATTACAAACATTTTATTTGGCCTCTATTTTGTTCCGTTGTATTAAATTAGTACCACATTTCTACTAGTTCATCTCTATGCCACAATTAGTTATGACAGAAAATTTGAAATCAGTCCATTAAGTAGTTGTTCAGGCTGAAGTTTTAAATATTTTATTTTGTTCCTCCATCTTGGATGGAAAAATTAACCAGTTGACTCGTACATGATACTTATTTTTTATGCAAACTTTGAGATAAATTCAATGAGAAGTTTTTTAGTAATATTTTTTTAACATTTCACTAGGTTTTTTACCAAAACGTTACCAAGTCATCCTCAACTAAAAAGTACACCACTTGTTCTAACAAATTCTTTTACACTGAATTTCAGTGTTCAGTTAATTTAGATAGTTTCGAAAACCCATGAATTTAGTGTAAGCAGTTCTTAATAAATACGGCCTACGTGCAACTAGAGATCGGGGTGTTTGGGGTGCCTTAACCTAAATATTCTTATTCTTCGAAAATTGTAAGTTATTTCTTACATATGTGTTTAAATTTCTAATTAAAGCATTTTGTTGAATATTAGGTTTATTGCATATTTATTTCAAATGACTGTTTTCAGTGTTTGAAAAAAATACGTCATATTACAAAAATGTACCAAGAACTTTTAATTCTGACTTGGCCGAACCGCCGGCGCCGCGAGGTTTTCTGAGACTCTGGCCAAACAATACTGAGGGATCCCATCAGAATAACTGACGACCAAAAAAAAAGTCGTTTTATTTGTACTTTAATGCCAAACGCATGACTAAAAAAAGGTGTCTCGTAATCTTTTATCCAAAATTCAGTATTCACAGTTAACGGGTTTAAACGCGAGGCGGGTCTAAGCGTGTGTTTTACGGTCTGCCCATGGCACTCTGAGAAGAGCTGCAATGATTTCCAAATATTTGCGTTTCTGTGATACTGTAAACCCTCGCTCAGCAACTGTTCCTTCGTATCTGTTAACGTCCTCTGGGATACGTTAAATATGGTGTTTCAAGCATCTCTTGCTGGTTCTGCTTGGCGGTGGGATCGAAGCCTGTTCAATTTTGGTTGATGTTTAGTGTGTAACCGTTTAATTAGCTTTTCGCTGGTTTTACGATTTTGAGTTGAGTTCTTTATATTAGTTGTATCGATTTAGTCTCTAAATTAGATTTCTTCATCGACGGTGTGAGTATATTTGTGATTTGCTGATATTAGCTAAAATACGTCTTAATCTATCTCCTGAAATTAGTGTTTTTAATCGCACGCGTAAATCAGAAAGGAAATATAAGTCAGTTCTTTGGTTATCTGTATCCTTGTCTTCTTGTAGCTTCGAAATGTGCCGTTGATACCGGGGGTTCCTACCGGACTTGTGTAGAGTGTTGATTAAAGTCGTTCTGCCCGACTTGCATTATGTTTATATTTTTGATTTCACAACGTTTCGAATGGTAAAATATCTTATCGTTTTTAAGTGTACACTGGTTATATTTTTTTGTATTAATAATTCATAAATAAAAACATATATCAGGTATCTCTAGATGAAAAAAACAGTACTACTTAACCTTTCCTTAGACATAGAAACGAGTACAAAATAAATGTAACTTAACTAATTTTTTTTACATTACATTAGAATTAATCTCAGAATGCTAATTTGCAGTAGTTTTCCTTCACACACCCTAAGAAATTTAGAGAAACAAATAGCAGAAACTAAAACAGATTTCTTGTACTCCATAAGGATTAAAGCAAATATATAAAAGTTCTTCCCATTTACAGGGGCCAAATATGCCCTTGGCAAACCCACAAAAGATACATAAAACTGGCTTCCCACAGAAAGACTATAAATTTCCATTACTTCCGCTAGTATGAAATCGAACCGTCCATGCTAATTTTTAAATCCGTTTTGAGTAAACGTTATTTATGGGGAGAGAATACAGGGCAGTAATACAATAAATCTATTTAATTGTTTTGTTGAAAAGTGCGAATCTATAGATTTTTATCATTTTTACTTCCCTCGTAAGAGGAATAAAATAATCTCATGCAAAAAATCTCATGGTTTTTATCGTATTGTAATCGTGAAAAAATCACCCTCCGAGATTTTTGCAAATTTTTGTGTTTTCAGATCCCTGGATCCCCTAAAAACATGATCTCCCATTTCTGTCTCTCAAAACCAACTTATCCGATTAATTTAAAATTTTTGTCAAAAATCAAAGTTCATAAGTGGATTTTGGTAAAAATCCAATATGACGGAACAACATTGCGGCATCACCAAATTTTTAAAAACCAATATTAACAAACTACTTACCGAATGAACATCAAAATTTGCACAAAAATAAAGTGTGATATAGAGAGAAGCTGGTAACATTTTTGTGTAAATGCATTACGGCGGAACAAAATGGCGGCTTACTAAAGTGTTAAAAAATCAGTACCAAAAAGCTACTTATCCAGTTCAGCGGAAATTTTGCCACAAAAATCAAGTGTTGCACTAGAATAGACTTTTAAATTTTTAGTGCGAATCCTATATATCGAAACAAAATTGCGGACTAATAAAATGTTTAAATAGTCGGTAAAATTCTATTCCTAGAATAAAACCAACTTTTATGGAGGAAAATAATAAAGGACATAATTTATTTTTTGTAGAATACGTAAACATATGAAAAATATAAGAACAATAACCAAAATAAACTAAAAATTTTAAGAAATTGACATAGTTATAGGTTGTAGGATGTGTATAAAGTTATCACCAAATAATTCATTGTCTAGGAACTGAATTATTGTTACTTTAAGAAATATAAAACTATTTTATTATATATTTATTATATATATATATATATATATATATATATATATATATATATATATATATATATATATATATATATATATATATATATATATATATATATATATATATATATATATATATATATTTCTGTAATTTAATTACGGAACAAATTCATTGAAAATGAATATTTTGTAATATGTATTTCTCATGTATATAATCATATACAAATTGGTAGCCTCTTCTTACTGATTATAAATATATCAGGTTTGATATCTTCAAAGACCCCCGAGAAATTTGTCAAAATTCCGGGCACATAAAACAAAAGTGTCCCTCTAACACATTGTCACTTATGGCAGCTTTTTTGTCAATTTTGTGGTGTGTCTGATACATATATTTGAGGTATCCTGTCTACATAAATAACAATTGTCTATAGACTACGTAATAAACCCTTCAGCTTTTGTATTTGACCTTTTTCCTATTTCTTAAAATTAATTCCATAGTGGAGGTGACGAGATATGAAAATATAGCTCCCAATAAAAATGTTCGAAGAGAAATTGTAAATGTGTCACTAAATGACCATATTTGGAACCGAATTGGGCCACACATTTCTTAGTAAAAGGAAAAATTCATAATGAGAGAAGTTCCTAATAAAGGAATTTCACCAATTTTTTTTAAATGTCTTCGTTTTAGTGCTTTATGCTCGATTGACTTATTTTATCGTTGCTGAAAGTTTTAGAAATAACAGTGTTTTTAAAATCACTGTTTTTTTAATTACATTTAAATAAAAATCATCCGATTCCGTCTCTGTTCTTAGTTTGCAACCATAACCACAATTCCATGTCCGACATTCGGCAATGCCCGATGGGGTGACACATCTAAGGCGGGGTGTATCACAACCCTTGTGGGATTTTAGAGGGTGCAGAATGAATGTTGAAAGTAGGGAACTTAATTGGCTAAAGGGGATTAAAAACTATCAGCCCTTTTTTGCATAAACTGCCTTTCAGTCGGTGGGTTGATGGGTGAGAGAAAGGGGCTCTAAATGGGGTGTGTGGTTTTAACAAGATTGTAGGATTTATCGGCAGCAGTGGGATAATACAAAAGAAAATTGAAATTTAGATTACATTTATTGTAATTTTAAGAAGAATGAAAGGTGAAAGCATTTGTTACTAGTTTAATACATATATACTAACCCTCCGATATCTCCTTTCACAAATAGTGTAAAAATATATTTGCAAATATGTTTCGTATAAAACAAAACAAATTGTAGTAGACTACGTTATAGCTTTCTTTAAACTTTGACCTGATTTTTAGGAATCTTTTTTATTTAAATCCAATATGGAACAATTTATTTTAAAATTGTTTTTGATATTTATATAATTACCTGAACTGAAAAATATTTTTTATATTATGAATTTCAATTTGTAGACTTTTTAAGATAGTTCTATATACGAAACTAAAAAAAAATAAACTTTCTATCAACAAAATATTATATTGCGTTAATTACCTTAGTAGTCAAATATTCACTATTTTATTGTTTTATCTATTTTGTAGTTTCTACATTTTAATCACAATATATCAGCAAATTTAATCATTTTAGAGTAAATTAAAAATAATTCCTCATTTTTTTTATTCTTTTAAAAACAATGCTGTGTCAATGGAATATAAAGTACTATTAAAAGGAATTTTTATTTCAAATACTTGACTTTTCATTATATTGATGTTTTGGTTTCCCAAGAGAAGAAAAAGGTTACAAAAATATCTATATTTAATTTCATAAGTAATGGAACATTATAAATTATAAAGTGTCGAGTACAAAAGAATTTATAAAAAGTTTCAGAGGTGTAAGATATATACGCTTACTTGTGATTTATATCTGTCAAAAAGTTGCTGATTTCTTTAACGATGAGATTTTAAATTTAATAACAAAATATCACACTAGAAGATGTGTCCCACGCCAGATGACCTATCTTATCTCAGATGCGGTACGAGTTACAAAAAAGTAAAATACAAAACACCCTTTATCTTTATATGTTTAAGTTAATCTTCTTAAAACAAGCCCACCAATATATAATAGTATGGATCTGAGATGTTACATTTCTGATAAATTGACATGTACCTTCAGGATTTGACATATATTTAAAGTGATGAAACTAAAGCATTTATACGATTTTTAAATATCTGCTTACGCCGAAATATGTTCTAATGTATGTATTATCTAATCCCAAATATCCAATCCTTTAAACGAAATAAATGGTGCAGCGTAGCCAAGTTTTGAGTTTTAATAATTTTCTATGTTTTTTATATGTAACCCCGGTATATTAACTCAAATTTAAATAGAATATTGAAGGGCTAATTCAACGATATATAATATCATGGGTTTACCAGTCAACGTTTCTGACTTGTTGACGATCATCTTCAGAACATTTTTTTGTGTGAATTATTATAATAATTATTATTATCTCAATGAATAAAACTTTTTTTAATCTCTTCTTTTACCTAGTAAGGAAAAGTGAACTAGACAAATTGAATAAAAATAGAAATTATTCAAAATAAGATAAAGTACCTAATGAATAACAAACTAAGTATATATATATATATATATATATATATATATATATATATATATATATATATATACATTTGAAAACAACCACACATTCAACTACGAAAAAACAAAAATACTTAAGACTGAAACAAATTTAAGAAAGCGAGAGCTGTATGAACTGATCTATATACAAAATATATATATATATATATATATATATATATATATATATATATATATATATATATATATATATATATATATATATATATATATATATATATATATATATATATATATATACATATATATATATATATATATATATATATATATACATTTGAAAACAACCACACATTCAACTACGAAAAAACAAAAATACTTAAGACTGAAACAAATTCAAGAAAGCGAGAGCTGTATGAACTGATCTATATACAAAAAAATCCAGTGTGTAAACGCAAAAACCGATACTAAAAATCTAAACAAAATTTATTATAATTTCCTTAATTAACAACCTAAAATTAATCCATATAAAAGAATTAATTTTTCGAATAAACCCGGTATAGATCAGTTTCTGCTAAAATCAACAAAAATAAGATGCATATCTCATAAACATATTAAAAAAAAAGTAAAAAATACTACTGAATTTCACGCAGCCTCTGCTCGCCTTAGTCTTTTACTTTACTTTATTTTACCACTGTCATTTGATGTATTTGTTCTGTGTTAGTATCAATTTGTGATCGGAAAAATGTTATGTTTTCAGTCTTTTTAATAGATTTTAATGACATAGTTCCACAAACTTCTACTAGCTATAAATTAATGTTTTAGTATTATCAATATATGTTCAGGATGAGTAAGTAAGTAAGGTTTCCATATATTTTTAAGATAAAACTCGCCAAGTTTGTTTGCAACTGAGGAGGGTTCATGCAAAAGCAGACATGTCCATTTATGACAAATTCGAGAAAAACAGCAAAAACTGTTTTGCAAAAAACTGATCAATTAAAAAAAAACGATTTGACTAGATAGGTATAAAAGGATTCCAATAATATATTACCGAAAGATTATTACACAAAAACATTGTCTCTCGGAGATATTAAAAAAAAAAAAAATGGATATGTCTAGTTTTGAATTAACACAACGGATGTGTCTAGTTTTGTTTGAACGCAGGGTGGAGATGTCTGACTTTGCTTGGATAAAGTGAAACAAACTAATATGTTTTAATATATTTTATTTTAAATACTAGAGAACGAAATACGAATAATATTTAAATATGTAATTGCTGTCATCTTCAAGGCAGTCACAGGTTCCATCATAATTTTCTTCCATTTCTTCTTGCTCTCTCAAATTGTCGGTAACTTCTTCCAAAATATGTTTAAAAAATTCCAACAAAGGTAGTTTTTGCCACTGAATATCTGGGCTGTTAAATTGTTTCTTCAAAAGTGTCATTACATTTTTGTTTTTTCCTGTCGGAATTGGATTACCCATTGGTAATTCCTCTAAACGGTTATTTTCTTTGCTTCCCCTTTCTGAGAAACTTAAATAGTTTTGTTGTATAACAATATCATATGGAAAATATTGTCATCTCTTATACTTTATTAAGGTATTTTTAGTGGACACACATTTTTTCATAAAAATTCTCTTGAAAAACTCTTTGACATTATAAAGAGTCCAGTCTTTGCCCAACTGTCGAACTGTTCCAACTTGGGAATAAACACTATTATATTCATTAGGTTTATGGATTACGACGTGCTTTTTAAGTAGTTTTTCAGCACGACCAAAGACAGGATCTGCTGGAAAGTACGAGTGTTCTCTTATTGGAAAATGTTTTGTTATTTCTTTCTTTCATTTTCTGGAGCTTCATTTTCTAACCAATAAGCCAAAAAATGCATAATGTAGGAGTACTTGTTTTGGCCCCCACAACCATCACAAAAAGCCTCAGCAATTTTATATCATTTAGATTTAGGGATCTAAGATGGGCTATAAGAGCTGAACTAACTTCTGTTGATCCGCGGCTAGCTTGGTTTTCAGACCAGGTATAGAAAAAAAGTTCTCTTGAATGAACGTTAACGCAACAAAGGGTATAAAAACTGATTTGTCTTAAATAAAAGGCATCCTGGATAGGAAGGAGTCTTGGTAATAGATACATACGCATACGCATATATCTGAAGCCTGCGAAGAAAATCCTATGTTGAACTCTCAATAAAAAAGTCTTTGGTGTTATACATATTAATAAGTTTGTTGATATTAAGGTCATACGACACACAAACACAACACGACTTCCCTCTATTGTAATGGCTTTCACTCGCAGGAATTTCTCGTAAAAACTCTACCAACTAAGCGATTTTTTTTTAATGTTAAATACTGCTAAAAAAAGTTTTTGCTAACTGTGAGAGTCTTGGATTATTTTAGAAGGTTTCTGCTAAAAATGATCTCTGGCTTTCTTTATATCGGTGGCCTTTGTTAAACTACACATGTAAGCCTTCGTGTTGTGGTTGCAAGGTCGTACAAAACGACTTAAATTTTGATCATTCGAATACCTAGAATAATATTTTGAATGAGCATAACACAACACACACAACTTTTAAACACACTCTTACCTTTGTCTTTTTTCCTGTTCTCTTTTTAATTCTTTCTGAAGTTTCTTTCTGCTGCTTACGTTGATAGTACCAACTGTAGTTTCCATTATTATACTAGACAACAAACAGCTTTACTAAGACACTCAACCCAACTGCTTCACTTGTCAGTGTTAACCGCAAACTAAACAAACATGTGAATAACTGCGACAATAGCGCACTCTAATAGGTACAACAGGAAATACAAATTCATTAAAATTGTGTGAGGATATGTCTCGTTTTGATATGAAACTGTAAACTTAAACAATATTTGTAATGGGATTTGTCTTGTTTTGTTTAATTTCAGATTTCATTTGGATATGTCTTGTTTTGATTGAACCCGGTAGGTTTAAATTGCATTCAATATAGGACCTGTCTTGTTTTGCTAGAATCTGATGTAAGCCAGCGCTAGAGACTATACCGGAGAATATAATTCTGAAAAAAAATCGATTTGGGTTAAAAATGGACATGTCTGCTTTTGCATGAACCCTCCTCAACTGTTCAGTATTTTTTAAAAAGTTTGGGTTAACCAGCCAAAACCAATAAAAACATGAAACTTAGCTGGTGTTGTTTTTTCTAGTACTACTGTCATTACATGGGACCGAAACCCAAGAAAATCCATTATTTTGAAAATATATATTAGTACCGTCCAAGAAACTTCTACCTAAACTATATTAATGCGTTTCTGTTTTTTGTTTTTCAGCCATCTCAAAAAATTCCCTTTTTTTAAATGAGGTTCCGTTTTAAGTATTTTAGTTTCTTTGTAGTTAAATGTATGTTTTTTGGAGATCTCGTGGTCTCGTCAAGGGTGTGGTGTTCTATTTGTCATATTTGTGACTTTTCAATCTATTTTCCAAGTACTGGCTGTTTTGTCTTATATAAACGCCGTTACAATTGTTGCACAGAATCTGATAAACAATATCTCTTTTTTTTATTTATTGGAGTTCTTGTTTATAAATTAGTAAAAGTTTTTGTTAGTGGGTTATATCCTTTGTGACATATTTCGATGTCATGTTTTATGAAATGCAAAGAGATGTATTTTATCTTGTAAGAATTTTATTGATTGTTAATTTTGAAGGGTACTGGTTTAGTTTTAATGCAGCTTTATCTTTCTTTATGGCTTTTTCTCTGAATTCAAGATCAGAAAGTTTAATTGCCCGATCTGCTAGACCAATAAGTACAGATTTTTTTTTGGATGTTGGCTGACAAGAATTAAAATTCAAATACCTAGAGGATCAAGTTCTTGTATATATCATTCTATTTTAATACTATTTTCCGTACGTTATAATGTTAATTTGGTTGTTTTCCTCGATTTCAGTTGTGAAATGTAGCCGTTGGTGATATTTATTGAAAAGCTTTAAAATATTTTCGATTTGGTCAATGGGAATTGCAGGTATACAATGATAGAAGAAAGGTATATTAAATTCTACTTTACTTAAGACACATTCTTCTAAATTTTCCATTACCAATTGGGCCACAACACTCGGTATCGATGCTCCCATATCACAACCCTCTATTTGTTTATATAATTGATTTTCATATATAAAATATGTAAAATTTAATGTTAGTTCTACTGCTTCTAAGAATTCATCTTGGTGTGTATCTGTGTACTTTTTTATATTAGACCACTTTTTTTAATTATTTTGATTGCTAATGACACAGGAACATTCTTATAGAGAGATACGACTCAAGAGATAGAAGCATCAAGAAAAACTTTGATAACTTTCTTATATTTTTAAATACATATAAGAAATCATACTGTGACATAATAATACTTACTGACTATTTTCAGTTGACATCTACTGATTTATTTAATATAACTGGTTACACTACGTACTATAATCATGGAGACTTTAACAAAAACGGTGGTATACTGATTTTAATAACATCAAATCTCGATGTCAATGTAACACACACTAAACTTACATTTAGTCAAATAACCATAAGCAGAATCTTCTTTCATCATTGTAATTTCGGTTTTGGTATCACTGTAATATACAAACCGCCACCGGTTAATGACAATCTATACTTAGAAGATTTTAAAATATATTTCGAAAATAACCTGACAGGAAACATTGAAATTCACACTGTGGACATAAATATTAATATCAACGACAATAATAACAACATCGTAAATGAATATCTTTCTACTATGGGGCAATATGGGCTTATCTCAATCATTCAAACACCAACACGAGTCATCCCTGAATCATCAACCTGTATTGATCATCTTTTCATAAAACAGAAAATAAAAATTAATAACTTGAAATATGATTCTTTTATCTTGGACACTGACATCACAGATCACTATCCCATTATGCTTAATATTTATCAAGATAAACACAATAAAACTCACAATACCAATAATACCAATAACTAGCAGTTTCAGAACCACTTTCACTTCACTCTATTAAAGGAAAAACTCTCTTTACAAGATTGGTCTAGTGTTCTAATCCTTGAGGAGGCAACTAATTCATTTAAAGACACCTTAAATAGCGTTATAAAAGTATCTACCTCTAAACGATTAATAAAAAATAATAATTAAACGAAAAGAATGGATAACAGCAGGTTTAATTAACTCTACAAAACAGAGAGACAAACTAAAAAACGACTACATAATAACAATAGCCGAGAACTTCATGCAGAGTATATCAGCTACAGAACCCTACTAAGCAAAGTAATAAAAAAACAAAAATATAACTTTTATAAACTTAAAATAGAAAGCAATAAAAATAATATAAAGAATATTTATAAAATAATAAGTGAGGCAACTATAAATATATGATACAACTATGATAATATAAGTATTTTAAGGACAACTTCAGCATGTCAAATTACTGTAATGAATATTTTATTAATATAGGTATAGAGATGGAGAAAAAAAAAAGATATTACTAGACATACATTTCCTATCGTAAATAACACTCAGTCATGCATATTCCTGATTCCAGTGACAGAAAATGAAATTATAAATCATATTGGCTCTTTAAAGAGCGACAGTGCCCCTGGTAGGTACGGAATATCTGCTAGACTGCTAAAATATATACATCTCGAAATTGTACACCAACTTACTTATATTATAAATCTTATTTTAAAAACTGGGGTACCTACATATTTTAAAGAACCTCTGGTAACTCCAATTTTGAAGGCAAGTAGAAAAAATAAAATTCAAAATTATAGGCCAATTAGTTTAATAAATAACTTATCTAAAGTATTTGAAAAATGTGTAAAAAAACAGATTAATAAAATTCTTCAAAAATAACAATATTTTCTCGGAAAATCAATATGGTTTTACTGAAGGTAATGCGGATGCCATTGATACTATGACCTAAATATAATAAACCAGCTTAATAACAAAAAAAGTATTGCTGTCTTCTTAGACCTGACTTTCGATACTGTTACCCGCCTGAAATTGCTAAATACTTTGGCACAATATGGGGTTAGGTTAGGTTAGAGAACAGTATGTTAGAATAAATAACACTATTAGTAACCCCATGAAAATAAAAATACGAGTTCCTCAAGGTACAATATTAGGGCCATTCCTTTGTATAACATACATAAACTCACTGCTTAACATAAATATAGAAGGTAAAATAATATCTTATGCAGATGATACGGCCCTAATATTATCTGCCAACACATGGGGAGAAACTAAAAATAAAGCTATAAATACAGTAAAGGAATGGCTAAACTATAATAAACTGTCACTAAAGTTATCCAAAACTAACTACATAGCATTCTCTATAACGAACGCAAACAGACCTACTTATGACGCAATAAAAATATCAGAAAATCAAGAAATAAAAGCAGTACCTAAAACTAAATATTTTGGACTTATTATAGACCAGCATTTAAAGTGGTCTCAACATGTATCTTATCTAAATCAGAAAATTCGAAACTTCTTTCATAAGTTCTATTTATTAAGAGAATTTCTCAAATCAGCACTGCTTATTTTAATTTATAAAGCTTTAGTTGAATCCTTAATTCAATATGGTCTGATTGTTTGGCTCTTATAAAACTATCTTACAACCTCTATCTTATAAAACTATCTTACAACCGACATAATTCAATTTTAAAAGTTATGTTTAAGAAACCGACTACCCAACTAAGCTGTTAAATAATACCGAAATTTGTGATACAAATTGTTTATATATCATTTCAGATTGTACTTATCTTTACAAAAAGGAAAAGTTTAAAAATATGATAAACCACCAATACTTAACTAGAAGTAATGTGGGCGGACATTTATTGTTACCAATAAATAAAAAAACAATAAATTTAAAATTTTTAGATTATTTAGTTCCAAAGTTTTTTAATTTACTATTAAAAAGAACTAGAAAAATGCGAAATATTGAGCTGTTTACCAAACATACTAGGAACTTCGTTGTAGATAATTATCAAACATTTGTTAGAGTCTATCATAGTGGTGAATAATATGATTGTCTTTACTACACCTATTGTTAAGCGAGTTTATCTTTTTCTTTAGAATAATCAATGAATTGGTGATTGATTAGATTAATTTAGTCATTAGTATACTGTTTTATTTTAGGGCACATACAGATGTACCCAATTACATCTAGGTGCCTCTTTAAAATGTTGTAACATTATAGTTTTAGGCAGAGAGGTTGTAAAAGCTGTTTATTTATTTAAAATATTGTAACATTTTAAATAAATAAATACAAATACAAATACACTGTGATGTAGGTAAACAAAACTTATATGGCCTACATTCATCATGTAATGCGACAACCGAACAAGAACATGCACGACCAAAAACGTGGCGAAGATATATCCTCGATCCTTAAGATTATTGTTCGTTAAGACGGGTCACAAAAGCCCTCCTTACTGAAAAGATTGGGATATTTAAAGGTCTCCATGTTATTGTTACGATCATCCATAGCCACAATTTTATTAATATAAAATTGACCGTGATGAATTTTGAATCGCACATCTGCCATTAATGTTTAGAAAAAATGATGTGCCAGTTGCCAGTTTCAATTCATATTTCAAACTAAAGTTCTTAGGCTTTTATTATATATGATTAGTAACTATTTAAGTCCTTATTTATACATTAGTAATTTTTTTCATAAAAATGTATTTATTCCTTTCCTCCCAAAAAAATAGTGGACGCACATGTTAAAATTTAACGTAATAGGTATTTAAGATTTTTTGATTCCATGCTTCGCCGCTGCAAAACGATCATACTTCCGGTTGAGATACTGTCTCATGTGAGTTGGTTTCCTGAAAACGGAAGTCCTAATAGCGTCATTCATTTTTTTTTACGGAGAAAATCAAAAATGAATAAACCGGAACATTGCTCTATCTCCATAGTAAACTTTGTAGACTATTATATTGTTCTCGTTGAAAGAAGTAATAACTTCATTAGGACTTCTGTTCCAACTCACAGGGGACAGTATCTTAACCAGAAGTACAAACATTCTGTAGCGATGAAGCAAGTGTCATCAATCTTCTCTCGACACAGAAATCAGCAACATTAAAAAAGATCTTGTGCAGATTGATTATACCAAAAACTTGATTCTTGACAGTATCCAAATATCATGCACGCCCAACTAAATATTGGTCGACAAGCTCCGTTTTAACAATTCCATAAGTAAGAGGAGTTTCAGAGCAGATAAGAAGAATTAAAGGAACATGTTGACTAAGACTAAATAAAATACAATAAGAGATCGAAAGAACTGTATTTTTCAAGTCGTTTGTGAGGACGGTAATCCTATATAGGTGAAACAAAGATACTTGTTGATCTAAGAATTTCTGAACATCGAAAACGCATTCAGAGAGTAGAAACATGAAGTTAGGATATTGCCGAGGATACTTGGTCTAAACACCATAGAATACGGACAAAAGAATACATAAAAAACGTCATTGGAAAAAAGAAAATTTAAACAGGCATCCATTGAATATAGGATTAGCTTTTTCAGTAAGGCAAGTATTGAAACATATAGAGTTTGGCGACTGTTACTGGGTGGCACTGAGTCTTTCAAGCTCCCTAAATTCACGCATCGCTGCACACAATTACCAGATATCCACCAGCCTTACGATTGGCTTTCAGTTTGAACTTGATAACAACTAAAGTTACTATACTAGTTGAAACGTTCTGAAAAAAAAAACTAACAATACAACAGAAGTTAGACAAGTAAGTTCTTTTTACTAACAGCACACTCATACTCTATTTTCATTATTATTATTATACTTTCAAACCGTATACAAATTATATGAGTATAACTAATATAATAGATCCTACGATATTTTACCTAAAGAAAGACCTGTCGTTGGGCATACAACAGTAACTTAAAACTTAAAACATATACTTAGTTACAACTAAACTATAACTAAGCTAATATGATCCTCAGATATTTAAATTTAACATAGAGTACTATGCCTTCTTTCTTCTGGTGGGGCCTTTTTAATATTGAGACCAATATTAATAATTCTACTAAAAAACCAGATTAAAAAAAACATTGAACTTGGCCGGTCTGCAGAAATATTACAGACGATACAGTTTTCAAACTGAATTGTAGTATTTAGCCTTTCTATTATATTTATGCCGACTTGAAATTTGATATGCTTATTAGTGACCAATGGTTGTAGTTTTCCACAAATTTTTATTAAAATTCACAAGTAAAATGATGAAGAAAATTCGAAACTTTTTGTCTTTTTCTGTTTTTGTGGTTTTGTAGATTATATATTGAACATAGACAAAATTGAAAATGAAATTTGCGGATTTTAAAAACTTCATTGAAAAGTATTTATTTATGATTCTAATACGAATGTCTCTTTTTGTGACATTTTGTAAAAATCAAAACAAAATTGGGTTGAATATTATTCCTGGGCACTTTTAAATAAAAGTGTTAGCTTGGCGGAATACTCACCAAATAGCTCTAGTTTTTCCGAGGTGAACATTTCCAGATATTCCCAAAAATGATGAATCCAATATATGAGAATTATTTTAATATTACGGACAATGTTAATAAGCCAATGCTGTTTTGAGTATTTTGCTTATCGCAATTCTCTTAAATATTACGAAACAAGAAACAAATCATTTGAGAAAAAACTTAAATCTATACACACGTCCACTGTTTCCAATGTTTTTACATACAATATTTTATGTTATCCTATTTAGTCTTGACACTAAAAAAAGCAATCAATTTTGCTCGCTTTCATTGCATTGCTCTCGTAACCGTACACTAAGTTTTTTTTATGGTAATGGGATTATCGTGTAACGCTAGCGACTAACATACTATTCAGTTTTGCTGTTACGTCTCTAAGTGCCTCTGAAAATTTCTGTTGGCTTTAAGTTACATGAAATACATAAGTGTCTAAAGTATTTTAATGCATGCAAAAATTGGATAAAAACATTATCTGGTGGTATCGTTAAAAATAAAAGCATTTCACTGGAAAATCATGACAAATTCAAAAATTATAAAGGTGCGTACTCACTTAGCGAACGTATACGGCTGCACGGTGATATGCGTTCACCTAGTGTGGACGTGGATAACGAACGTATGCGTTTGCTTGTGGACACGCTCGTTCGCTTGTTTCTTTTTCTGCCGCGTACTTACTTGTCGAGCGCATACGGCCGTGCGACGAGGAACATATGCGTTCGCTTAGTGTGGACGTCAGGTATATGAACAACTGACGTATGCGTTGGCTTGCGGACCGGTTCGTTAATCTGTCGGTACATTAAAAAGGAAAATCGTTTCACGTTGTCAATTGTGTACGTATCTTCACATATTTGGTCGGACGCTCAAGGAGGCTGCATGGCTTAATATCCTATTTATTATTTAAATGTATAACACATGGTCATTACAAGAAAGTTTATGACTAAATTGAAGATTTTCTGTGCATCAAATATTTAATTTTAGGTCGTAATAGTAATTTTGTAACGGATGCGAAGGACGGATGGACTAATTTGGATGCGAAAAATAGCAACTTCTAGCGATAGTGTACCTTTCAACCCTCAAACCAATCTAAAAAAATGATCATTTAGTAGCTATATATATATATATATATATATATATATATATATATATATATATATATATATATATATATATATATATATATATATATATATATATATATATATATATATATATATATATATATATATATATATATTTACATTTACATTTACTATGTCTAAAAAATCCGTACTAATTTGACCAAAATTTTGCCATAAAAGGTAACAAACGGGGAATGGTTTCCTACATAGTCGAGTCAATAGGAATGCATTGCTTCTTACGGCACCGATTGTCTCTTTCTCTAATTTCTCTGGTGTTTTTAAAGACAAAAAGATATGATTAAAGATAAAGATATCAAGTCCAGTATATTTATAATAAACAAGAAGAGGTTCATTTTAATAAACAAGAAGAGGTTCATCTTATTGGCATGTAACACGCTGTTTCCGTTAGGAAAAAATGTTTTTTTATTGGAACATTATTGGACTATAATGTTTTATTAACTATGTAATAAATCCTGCAACTTATAGAATTAACAATTTTTCTATCTCTTAAAATTAAGCTAATATTACGGGCAGCGAATTAAGAGCAAAGACCCAGTATATTGATTTCTCTGGGAAGATTTGGCCAAATTGCATGATTTTTTTCAAGAAGTATGTAGGATACTGCTGAGGTCATCTTATAACGAGCAGATTTTAAAAATATAAAAATTGGATAATGGCGCCATTTTGAATTTTTTCCTACGAGAAAGTTGAATGCTTTAATATAAATTGAAATATTAAAATTTGATGCATAAACTGTAATTAACCCAAAAAAGTAAAGAGGTGCATCCTCTGACGTATGGTACAAACTTTTTTCCTGTCAAGCTAATTTGGTAGGTAATAAAAAATCTTATCAAACATATTTGTTGTACCAGTAAGTGGAAAAGGGATGAACCAAAATATCGTATTTCATATAATTTTTTTTAGGAGCACCAAGTTCAATTCTAATTCTATTAATTATTTTACCTGTTCTAGTTATTAGGTACGTTCAACAGTTTAACCTAGGGTAAGCCCTCGGAAACTTTGTGCCTGATCTTTTTAGTAAAACTTCTTATAAATAAAACTAAAAAGCGGGAAATAAAATTTTGTATTAAAAAAAAATCAAATCAACATCAAAAGAAAACATTGAAGTGTAATAAATAATATTTTATAGTTATTATTATCACCCTTGGTTGAGCTCGGACTTCATGACATACCGTTTCCAAGATAATGAAATAAAATGGAAGTTATTTTACAATTTTTTCTTGAAGTTTTTATATAAGGTGGTCGTTTAAGGTTTGATAAAATAAGCAGTTTTGTTTATTTTTTTAGTACACACACACACAGAACACACTGAAATAAAAAAATATTTTCACTTTTAAAGAGCTGTTTTACCACCCTAGAGTAACCCTTATATACAAAAAATAAAACAGATTTGAGTTTATTTAGTACCATTATTTTCCCTCTTTTGGAAAGGTTTTAGAAAAATATGATTAATGTGAGTCCCATTTGTATCGATTTATTCAAAACGCATGTTTGAAGTTAAAAACAATTTGATATTTTACCTTAAACATCTCGAAAAAATAATATATTTATACATAGATTCTAAAAATTATTAGTTTATACATAGATTTTAAAAATTATTAGAGAGATAAAGTATCTCATGTTTGTATTATATATCTATTTTATTTGGTTTTCAATTGTTTTTCCTTTAAAAATAAATTGGAATTATTCGTAAAAATTTTAGTTAATTTTATAATTCATATTATAACAACAGAGATATAAAGCATTTTTATCTTTTTTTGAATCACCCTGTAAATGAAGAAAACACAATTATTGGATTCATGTTTTGGAATTTAAATGAAATGCAACATTATGAGCCCTATCTAGTAAAAAAAGTTTTTATGTCGGAAAAAATCTTAGATTTTTGTACATTCTAACGTTTACTTAATATACGTTCTAATGTATTTAATATATGTCGGTATTATCCGCACCATCAGAGAAAAAAACACGAGTTGATATATGAACAATGTACTTAACTTCAGCAATAAAAATAATTTTTATTTTGAATTAACTCTAGTAAAACAGTTTAAAACTATTTTCTGGGTTTTTCCGCCTTAGAAAATCGGAAAAAATAAAAAATAAAATATAATTACCCTATAAATTGAATAGATAGTCTTAAGTTCTGGGTCCACTATGAAGGTACCCAAGGAACGACACTGAAAAATGTTTCTTTTCTGGACGTTTCGAGGGAAAGTCTACCCCCGTCTTCAGCAAACCTACAAATAAAATACTAAAAGCTTTTAGTATTATATTTTATTTTTTATTTTTTCCAATTTTCTAAGGCGGAAAAACCCAAAAAATAGTTTTAAACCATGAATCCGCCACTACAATTTCGTAATTATTTACTAAAACAGTTTACTTGAGAACACTTTTTTACCTAATATATAAAAAGTAGTAATTTTTATTATTAGCACGCCTATGTATTTAGGCAATTATTTAAAAAACCAGAGATTTGAAATGATGAGGCATTGGCGTAATAAAAATTCAGCCGTCAAATTTTATGATCGAGTGATGCTCATGTAGTAATTTTGTGATTCTTCAGACTCCGAACAATACCCTCTCATTTCCACAAAAGTGGAATTGGAATTTTATAAACCGATAGTGCACATGATTGATCGAGCTGGACACAATAACCTTCACGATTACATGTTAAAATATCTTCAGCATACCCAATTATTCGAACAATTGAGAACGTTTTAATTTATATCCTTGCTTCCAGGAATGAATAACAAATTTTAGCTTAGTTTCAGGAGTTGTGTTTAAATGTCAAAAACATATTTTCCTACGACTACTTATAAACTGACAAAAAAAGAACTGTTAACTTCACTAGACCACACGCATGTCGCAAACATTTTTCAGCACGTGAAAAAAGAAAGTTGATCTGGGTGTAGGTGATTTTAAAAATTTCTAGCGAGATTAGCGTTTAATTACACTGATAGTAAGGTTTGTAATTAATCCTCCGGAAATTCTTTTAAAATCATCACGTCGGGTTTATAATATAAACCGGGAAAAAATATATTACACCTTTTGGTACAGATTTCAATTAAAAACCTTCTTTTTAAAATGTTTTTTTTTTCTAAACTCATATTTATTTTAGCATTTTTAGTAGTTCAAACTCATTATCATATTATTGAATAGGCTTTATATATTTATAGAAGATTTTTATGAGATAGGTCAAACAAGTCACCAAGTTATTGTGTTTTCATGCAACCTACGAGTATGTATGTGAGCAAAATCAAAGCCAGGGGCTAAATATTTTTTTAAGTTTAATCGAGATCTTGGTCAAGGCTATCCTTAGCAATTCAGAAACCGCGTAAATTACCTTAATAAAACTTTTCCGAATGTCGACGAATCTTAATATTCTTGTCCGATCTGAATGAAACATTTTCTGGGCTTCAACATTAACGACATTTATGGCAATTATCATGTTTCAATTAAGTTTAAACAATTCAAGCAATAATGGAAAATATTCAAATGCTACACCTGTTGGCGATTTATCTAAAGGGGGGGGGGGTGACAGAGGTTAAATTATATTGTTTATTGAGGGTAAATTGTAGATATTCAAAGCCATTCCTAGAAAAATTTATCCTTGTTTAATCCAACAAAAAAAAACTATTGTGCCTTAATTTTTAACCTATAATGTAGATAGCCAATTTTTTTGCCGAATGCGTTCTGTCGTTAATAACTTTCAATTGTATATTTTTAATATGTTTATAAACTTTTATAATTTGCAAAGCGTTTGAGAGTTTAGAGTTTTTGATTTAAGATAAAGATAAACTTTTTGAAGCAGAAAAACAAATATTGGCTTTCCGATAATCTTAATAAAAAAACAACAAATAAGTTATTTTCTCTGCACTTTTTTTTTCTTCGTAGGTTAGTGAGGCGATGAAAATTTGCCGCATTTTAGAATTACTCCGATACCCTCTTAAGGGCAACTAATCAAAAGAAGTTTTACTGATAACTAAAGTAATGATGAAATATCATTTATTATGCGACTAGCCGTCAATATTATCAGACGAGGCGTCAGCCGAGGCAGATACTACGCCGTGTCTCATAACGATTATTTTCGATCCGAATAACATACAAAACTTGAACTTCTGGCGTCAAAAATATTCCCGAATGGCAATCGCTATTTCAGGACTATAATGAATACATTACGGTCCTAGGACAACATTTTAATTTTAATATGGATCAAAAAAATAAATGACTGATGAAATAAACAGTGTTTAATATCCGTTTAATGTCCTGAAGACGGTTTCAGTACAGTAATTTGTCAAATTTATTCGGACTCTGATCTCGAGCTTTACTTTGTTTTTTGAAATAATTATTAATTAGCTTTATGTATTTAGTTTATGGAATTACATTACAATTACACCGTCAACCTCGTGATGACGTCGTCAAAATAGCCACGTGGGACAAAGGTTGGATAAAATGATGATATTTCCATTACCGATTAAAATATTGTGATATTGTAATAAATTATTTACAAGCTCTTAAAAGAGGCAAAATAAAACATGTTTAATTTTTTTTCTTAAACAGACGGTTTAGGATTCATCGCAGCGGTAAAGTGAACGATATTAAAAAACAAGCTTTTCGGTTAACTTTTCATTATTAACCATATCGGTAGTGACTACATTATTTTACGTTTTGCTTTATTTAATTTAGAGTATATTTTCTAGTATTTTGCTTTGTTTACATTAAATAACAAAATAGGACAAAACTATGAGCAGCAAGAATCCCGTGCACGTTTGGGAGCAAAATGTCATGCCCCCAGATTTAATTGGAATTGTTTTATAATTTGCTAAAGAGATTCAAACTAGTCTCTGATATAGCTAACATATAACGCTACACTTTGGGTAGGTAAAATTAGTAGATAGAGCTATCAAGGACTACACATTTTTTAACGCAAGTCAAACAAATCTAATCCAGATATGTCTCTAATGTTATCTTATGCTATCTGTTATTTATGGGTTATTAAATATTGTTTCTTGACATTTAAATTAAGTTACGGAAATTATAAAAATTATGTACATAATTTAAATCAGGTGACTAGAGATAGTTAACAATTAACAACTGCAGCCATATCTGGTTATGTTATTTTTTATGTTAAAAAAGTGTGTTACACATGTGAGCTACATAAATAATACCCAGTATATTTCTTAGGTGTTACTAATGGTATTTCCACGTAAAAATGGGTCAAATTGAAACAGTATTTATATAGCTTTTTCTATTGACATGCTACTGAATACCCGTATCATTAAAAGATCACAGAAAATGAAACTGTTTCTCTATACTTTCGCATCTAGAAGAATTGGGGTTGCAGTATGGAAACAGAAAGCATCTCTAATACCTTCCAATCAATGAGTTGCACAAGAAAGTTTTAAAATGATTTCCGGGTTTTCACTATTATTCCATGCCTTTACAGAAATTGATACCGTACTCAGTTGTGCAGGTATCAGTAAATCATAGATATATATGGCATATCAAGAAGTATATAAAGCTTTTTTCGTCTATTCCAACGATATCACTCAAGTGACGAGTACTTCTTACTCATTCAGTGCTTGGTCATTGTTATAGGCCAGGCATCAAGTTCAGCGGAAATTGTTATTGAAGCCAGGTGAATTCAATTTACCTAGCAAAACAGACCCATTCAAAATATGCCACCAACCAACATTCTCCCATATCACCTGAAAAGGACAATTCTGCGCAGTGTTCCTTGTAGAAAGCCTGATTGTAATGGAGGTTTCTGCGCTGTTAGTGGTGATAATAAAAGATGGGAGGTGACCTCCAGCGCCTGGTCGCCGAAATTACCATAAAAAAGTGATAGCATACACGCGGAAAAAGATGTATACGCCTTGTCGATATATACAATTAGGTTTAAGTTATATTTTTTCTTTGTATCTCTAGAGAACAAGTCAGTGAATAAACTAAAATATAATTTTGCAAAGTTCAAAACTTACATTATAATAGAAGATAATAAAAATTAGGACTTGTAACTCTTCGTTTGGTAATTTGATTTTTCAAATGCCCAGCTCTGACTTGCTTTGATTCGATCTCAGGCGATAATCAAAGTAAAGCATTGTCAACCGCGACTAATACCTTGATAGGTGACCACCTGGGAAGACCGTGCACTGACAACAAAAGGGCTGCTAACACAGGGTAGTAATTCCGAATGCATGTCTCGATATTTAGAGAACGTCAACGGAAACAATGTCTCCGCGACCTATATTACAGTGCGTGGAGTCATTAAGGTAACCAAGGCACATTATACTCTTAGGCCTCAGCCCTTCGTGGTCTATGAATATCTATACATAACACGAGTTTTTAAATAAGATTGCTATCTAGGGTTTCCTTAGGAAGGTGTTGGGGAGGGGAGCTTAATAATTTATAAAGTTAAAGAATTCTACAACTAGCAACCAATGTATTAGATACGTTGTAATACTGTAAGCGTTGACATATTGCTACGTTGTCAACGAAATAATTTCTAAGTTAAAACAAAGTTATACGGACCTTATTTGTAGCGTTTTTCAAGAGCTTACCAATGATATTTCACAAGATCATAGTATTATATTCAGTAATGGAGATATTTTGACGAGTGGTCTAATTAACTTTGTCGAATGTAATTATTTATAATAGGCGAAAAATCAGTAGATACTATAACAAGCGAGATAGTTATAGGCAATTATAAGTACAGTTGAAACGACCTTTTGAGAAAGAAAAAAATTAAATGTCTTTTTCTGTAAGACAAAACTCGATGAGATCTTTGAAAAAGGTTATATCAGAAAAGCTCGTTAAAGCCTTATTAAACGAGGTATGTAATAAAAAGTTTTTTGAGTAGAATTAAAAAAAAATTTCGTCGACATCGAAAGAGTGTGAATTCCATTTAATATAGAAAAAAAAATTTAATACTGACGCATGTCAACTACGTGTATAGTATATAATTTTCCAATATTCCATGAAAGACCGTATTGTTCGAAAGTGCTTCTTTTTAAATTGATAAGCAGTATATTCTTTTAAAATATATAGGTTAGATGGAAAAAATATGGCTAAAAGTTGTTCAGTAGTTCATTCACCGCTTTACTGACTTGCTACCTATTAAATTTTTACGTTATTCTAGGTAAGTACTTTAAGTTACTACATAAATTATTCAGATATAATTAAGCTACTAACTAAATTCCTATTAGAATTTACTAGTATACTATATAGTTTTAGGTTATTTCATTTATTTTAAGGTTAAAAGGCATATTTTGAATAGTTATTTAAAGCAAGCCAGTTATGCAACTTAAATACAAATATTATAGCTGACCTTAGCTACTGAAAAAGGCTCAAATATTTAACTTGAGAAGAAAAGCTGACTAAGCGTTGAGCCAATTGTATCCGATGTACTAAGAAATATGGAGATAATTTAATATTATTGGCAACTCTTAAAGTGCAGATGACGCCGACACGTTAATATGAGATGCAATAAATTGGAATCGATTGTTGTATTAGAACCACCTCACGCTGTTTAAGCACGGATTTAACAGAGTCGAAAACCAAATACTGCAAAATATCTCCTGTCATGGCAATATTATCAAACACTTGAAATAAATGTTTTCATGGAAATGGCGTTTTCCGGCAGATAGAGGAAATTTCGTTGACTGTAAAGTTAGAACTGCAATATTGCTTATGCGATTTTATTCTTGTTTATGTAAATGCAGGACTTATATCAATAAATTTAAATGTGTTGAACATTACCGCTGCTGGCAAGAAGTTATTGTTTTGATGAGTAGTTTTTTATAAAAGATAACAACAGGGTAAAAAAATTGTATGGTTTTTCAAAAATAAGCTCATTTCAGTCAGTGTCCACCACAGAACTTTTTGACCTAGAAATATATGACTAGTAAAATAGTTTTATTATTTTATAAATTCCAATATACTTAATCTTTCTTGGGGAGTTATTTAATATCACCACATGCATTATTTTTAAGGGTTTTAATATTCCTTAAAAACCACCAGTTCATTTTAAGATATGGTTGTATTGGTATGTTTAAAACCGCAAGAGTTACGGATTATATCACGGAAATTTGATTTTTTAAAGATCGTTAAGGATCCCTCAATAGAGTTGTCAAATTATCTTTAGTTTTTAAGGTTTTTGGAAAAATGTAAAATCTTCCATATATCCATATATTCCCAAATAACTCAAAAACTTGTAGTTTTAGAAAACAATTTTTATAGTCTAAATTATGACATTCCGAGCTAATAGCTTTTTTTTGAGTGACAGTTGTTTCTTGAGAAATAACTATGAACCGACCTTCTTTTCATCTTTAATATATCAGTATATCTTTTAAATGACGTTTTGACATAAAATATTAATTGTCAGGAAGTCTTATTGAAAGTTTCTGA
Source organism: Kuschelorhynchus macadamiae (assembly GCA_030620095.1). NCBI lineage: Eukaryota > Metazoa > Arthropoda > Insecta > Coleoptera > Curculionidae > Kuschelorhynchus > Kuschelorhynchus macadamiae. The sequence continues at coordinate 35,387 of JAUTXW010002911.1, read as the reverse complement.
ATAATAATAATAACAATAATATATATATATATATATATATATATATATATATATATATATATATCTAAATTGAAATTTCTTGGTTTTAGGTCAGTTTGTGTTGAAATAAATTAGCTCACATTGTCTTTTTGAACATTTTTCTTAACGTTTCGACCTTTTTTTAGGCCTTTTTCAAAAGTCTACAAATTTCGGGAATTTTTTAAATTTTAAATTTAACTTACATAAATGTCAAGAATCTTACCTTAAACGCAGCTCAATTTTAAAAATAAAATTTCCAATATATTTAACGATTTCACTTTTACATATCTCACTAACAATTTACAATCACAACCGAAGAACATAAAATAAATAAAATGTATGCTTGGGTACTATAGAACTGATAGGTAGGTTTTACTTAAATTATTTAGATCTTTTTTGTCGTTTATTATATTTATAAACGACAAAAAAGATCTAAATAATTTAAGTAAAACCTACCTATCAGTTCTATAGTACCCAAGAATACATTTTATTTATTTTATGTTCTTCGGTTGTGATTGTAAATTGTTAGTGAGATATGTAAAAGTGAAATCGTTAAATATATTGGAAATTTTATTTTTAAAATTGAGCTACGTTTAAGGTAAGATTCTTGACATTTATGTAAGTTTGAAAGAAAGAAATTTGTAGACTTTTGAAAAAGGCCTAAAAAAAGGTCGAAACGTTAAGAAAAATGTTCAAAAAGACAATGTGAACTAATTTATTTCAACACAAACTGACCTAAAACCAAGAAATTTCAATTTAGAAATATATTATAATATTAGGAGGTCAAAGAGGATATACCATATATATATATATATATATATATATATATATATATATATATATATATATATATATATATATAGGGTATTAATTAATATCATGGTTATATTTCAGGACGTGATAGCACTCAACAAAATAGGAAAAAATGTCAATATATACACGGTCAAAAATGCACCATTTTCGTTATACAGGATGTCAAAGTTTCAATTTTTTTCTCGTTTTTTGCGTTTTTTTCCAGTTCCTTCTGAGACAATTAGTTCAAATTTAAAACATGTATTATTTTTCAGAACCTCTACGATAAAATAATTAAAATCGTGGATGGTAGTATACAGGGTGTTACATTTTTTTGCACCACCTACAAGTTTATCTTGCAGAACTTTTTTTGCAGCACCTTGTATGAATTCCGATATAAAAAACTCTTTGTTCATTTTTTTAGCTCTTAGATCTTAGCTTTAGCTATTTTGAATTATTCTCGTATCTATCGCAGTTTTCGACTTATTTGCAATAATTGCCGTAGATGCAAATTAAGTGTAGGTTAAATAATGAAACTGGAAAAAAAGGTAATAGGCTGATGCAGGTCATTTGTTAATTCTGTTCTTTAATCTGACATTTTGTAAGAAATATTTTTTTGTTTGACGTTTCCGTAGTTGCTTCGAGTTGTTTAATGATGATTGAATTCCCAAATCAAGAATATGCAGAAATTCATTTCATTTATGGACTTGCCAACGGCAATTGTTAGCCAGACTCTATGAACAGAAATATCCAAACCGCATGGTGCCCAATAGACAAACATTTACAAAGGTACACAATTGGCTATGTGAAAATGGATCATTCAAGAAATCCACTCATTTAGCAGGAGCAAATAGAACGGTTAGGACTCCTGAAGTCGGGGAAGCAGTCCTGAATGCAGTAGAAAATGATCCTGCTAACAGTACGAGGAAAGTTGCAGCAACACTTAACATTTCATTTGTGCTTTTACGGAAAATTTTATTAGACAACTTAATGGATTCTTACCACATCCAAGGGGTTCAAGCTCTTCTCCCACGTGACTTTCCACTCCGTTTAAATTTTTACCAGTGGTTCTTATAAATGCTAGCCCAAAATCTATTATTTGGAAACACGATTTTATTTAGCGATGAGGCAAATTTTTCTAAGAAACGTTTAACGTAATTTTCAGTAAATGTGTGGGCCGGCATTATTGGAGATTATTTGATAGGTCAATTTTTCCTGCCAGCAATGCTAAATGGATGATATTATCGTGAATTTCTCGAAGACGAACTCCTGGTATTGTTAGAAGACATGCCAATTCTTCATAGAAATCAAATGTGGTTCATGCACGATGGTGCACCAGCACATTTCAGCATAGAGGTGAGGGAGTTCCTAAATAATAATTTTAACAACCGTTGGATAGGGCGAGGGGGACCTCAGCCATGGCCCCCTAGATCTCCAGATCTGAATAGCCTGGATTTCTTTTTCTGGGGACACCTGAAAACATTGGTGTATCAGACCCCAATCCAGACAAAAGAAGATTTAAGAAACAAAATAATAGCTTCATGTGACATCATTCGTAATACTCCTGGAATATTTGACAGAGTCCATCAGTCCATGAGGCGAAGACTTGATTCTTGCATTCTAGCAAGAGGCGGACATTTTCAACAGCTTTTATAATTTTTTTTATTTTTAATTTAACTGTAATAATTTTATCTGATTGATCATTATCATGTCGGTTGATTTAAAATAAAACCCGTTTCTTAATATTTTGCTTAATTTTGCCTACATGCCATCGATGCAATGCATCGATTATTGCAAGTAAGTTGAAAACTGTGATAGATACGAGAATAATGCAAAATACGAAAGAGCTAAAGAAATGCACAAAGAGCCAGAGTGCTCCAAAAAAAAAATTCCGCAAGATAAACTTGTAGGTGCTGCAAAAAAACACCCTGTATACTACCATCCACGATTTTGATATTTTATCTTAGAGGTTCTTAAAAGTAATACATGTTCTAAATTTGAACTAATTGTCTCAGAAGGAACTGGAAAAAACACAAAAAACGAGACAAAAATTGAAACTTTGACACCCTGTATAACGAAAATGGTGCGTTTTTGACCATGTGTATATTGGCATTTTTTTCCTATTTTGTCCAGTACTATCATCCCCTGAAATATGTCCACGACATTAATTAACACCCTGTATATATATTTATATTTTAAGAGTATTTAGGGATCCGTTTCTGAGGAGCTCGAAATCTTAAATTCTCCAAAATTCATATTCAGAGCCCCAGATGTAGTCCTGATGCCGCCGGTGACCAATTTATATGTATATACCGCGGCAGGAAGCTCCTGATACAAAGAAACAACATAAAAAAAGGTCTTCTCTTTAATGCAATTCAAGTGTCCTATTTAAATAATAACAAATGCCAGTTTTGCTCCTGTTGGTTACTCTGGTGTGGTTTTGTTTCTTAAGTTTTGGCACTAGTTGTACTCATCTCTCAACTAGTTGACTGTATGAAGACCTTAAGTCAGAAACACATGTCTTTTAATACGGATCTGTATTTTCTTTTGTAATTTTGTACACAGTGTTTGCTGCATCTTACTACAATATTAGTCTAATCGCATAAAGTTTCATAAAACATCTTCAATAATTTCAACAATTTTTTTTTTCGTCTTAATTTTTCAAAAATTTCAATGTTTGGCATAATCCTACCTAAATTAATTTAAATATTAAAAAAACCGTCGTTACATTTTATGTATGAATTCATTGTAAAGAGACGAACTGTTGATATTAGGAAATATTAATGTCCTAACAGTGGAACCTGTGGTGGACGATAGATCATAATACAAGAGTTCTAACCACACTGCACCACAAGTTGTTACGTTCTGGACGCGCGTTTCGCTAACCAAGTTAGCATCATCAGCAGATGATATAAACAGTTTATATTATCTACTGATGATGCTAACTTGGTTAGCGAAAGACGCGTCCAGAACGTAACAAGTTGTGGTGTAGTGTAGTTAGAACTCTTGTATTTTGAGGAAATGTTAATGCCAATAATCAGTAAGTAGAACCGTTTTAGATACCCATTCCAGATCATTAAACTAGCGTAGTTTCAGCACAATTGTGCATACAAATAAAAATCATATCAGAAAAAAACAATGCATTAAACTATTCGTTACCGATGTTAACGAAATTCAACAACAAATACGCAAATATCTTTTGAGGCGTATCCTGAATGACACCATTGCAAGTTTTTTTTTTAAATACCGTACAAAAACCTAAACGAAAATATTCAATAAGAACTGAACTGAATAAAAATCCCCACAACTTTAGCTTTTGGTTCACGTCTGTAGTATTATTCTTGAACCAGAAGCTAAAATTTGTTAGTAATTAGTTTTGAGGAGCCAGATATTAAAATAGCGTGAAAAGAAATTAAGTTTTCTAGTTTTTGAAGTCATTTTGTAGAGCTCACAAACTTGCCTATCATATCAATATGTGCTGCTACTCAGTGTATCAACTGCAAATCCAAAAATCTTATCGCTATATTCTGCAACAGTGGGAGATCGACATTACTTTGCAAGTTTAACGAGCAGGCTGACCAAAAGACTATTCAGACTGATTCATAGCTAACTTATCATCGTATTTGAATTTGTCTTTTATAAATTGACCATATTAATATAAAGTTTTGTTCAGTATTTGAAAAATACTGTTTTCCTCGATACATCTTAAATTATCTCTTAGAAGGTGGTAAATTTATTATTGTTATACCTGTAATTAATTTTAAACAAACTGTATATTTTTACAAATGTTTTACTGTGCACATTTGTACTGAAACTTAGCTAGTTCTGTGATATGTGAAGGTCTTTTAACATACATAAGCGTATTATGCTTTATATTATATATGTATTATACACTAAGTATTTTAGTAGGCTCAAAACGTTTTAATGCGGCTAAACTAATATATTATCGGCATTCGCCTCGAAATATCTTTAAAAAGTTGCTGATGTTTTTTGGTTCATATGGTTTTATTTTGAGTATCTATTGAAGCTACTCTACTAACTGGCTTTCCATAGTAACATCAAATATTTATGATAAGGTAAGTATCATCATATTTTTAAGTTTTAAATTAATTTAGACAGAATTTTTATATTACAAACGTGAAGTTTCCTTTACCCGGAAATTCTCTCGTTATGAATCTTTCCCTTTATTTAGGAATAGATAATTATGACCTCATTTTGTTACATGGTCATTTAGTAACATATGTTTTTTGATTGGGCGCCATTTTATTCCGCCATTTTGGATTCCTACCGAAATTTTTTTTTGATTTTTTAAAAATTCCATTTAGCCACCATTTTGTTTCGCCACCTTGAATTCGTACCACACATTTACTATTTTATCTCTACACCACACCGAATGCTTGCACAAAATTAATCTAGTAAATAGTTTTTTTAATTAATTTATTAGGCCGTCATTTTGTATTGTTATCTTGGATTCATACCAAAATGTTACCAATTCATTCCTATATATCACTTGATTTTTGTGCAAAATTTGTAATAGATTGGATAAATAGTTTTTTCTGTAGTTATTTTCTAACGTTTCATTAGGCCGCCATGTTGTTGCGTTATATTGAATTTTTACCTACACATTACCAGCTTATCCCCATATGACTATAAGTCAATCGGGTAAGTAGTTTTTAAGCTATGTCGCGAAAACGTAATATTTGGAACTTGATGATTTTTTTCACGATTACAAATATTTTATTCGCCATCTTTAATTCGTACCACTATTATACCAGTTTACCTCTATACTACAATTAATTATTGCAAAACATTTGAAATCAATCCCTAAGTAGTTTCTTCAGGTAGAATTTTTAAATATTTTTTAAGCCGCCATTTTGGATTCGTACCAAAATTTTACCAGTTAATTCCTACATAGTACTTGATTTGTATGCAATATTTGAGGGAAATTGTATAAGTAGTTCTTAAGTAATAATTGTTTTAACATTTCATTAGGCCACCATTTTGTTTCGCCATATTGGATTTTTACGAAAATGTTGTTTGGTCTTCCCCATATGAGCCTTAATTTTGACCAAAGTCAATCGGGTAAGCTTTAGCTATGCCGTGAACAGACAGAGCGACAAACAGACCGACGGAATTGAGAAAACATATTTTTCGACTTCTAGGGACCCTGAAACGTAAAGAACTAGAAAGGAGGGTGATTTTTCACGATTACAATATTTCCCTTTTACGAGGGAAGTAAAAACTGTTTCGAGGATCGTCGCCAGCAGACGTCGAAATCAAAATCTAAGATGCAGTATTATAGAAGGCAAAATGTTGTAATAGGAATGTAATTTTTTTTTTAAATTGAGTAAAAATTATTTTCTTAATTTATCAGTTTTTACGTATATGTTTAAAAATACTCGGAAATACAAATTTCTCGATGGTATGTTAATGAGCTTAATAACTACCCTTGTTACTCTCTTTTATTTGCTTAACCCAAGCTTACCTCCCCACCCCTTGAGCGGGCCCTGCGTATTTACAATTTTCTTAGATAATGTACAAATAATATAGAAAATTCTATTTGGCAAAAAATAATATGTTTGACAATAACTGAGACAATAAAATCCCACCATCTTTGAACCGTAAAGGTGCACAAAACTAATAATTTTCAAATAAAACTAGAATCCGTTCAAACGGTCTGTGAGCAAAATAGGATTATTAGCATTATTTACTTCACACAATATTTTGAGGCTTGTTTGATTGATCTGTTTCAGTTTAAATCTTTTCCTATTCCCTTTTAAGCAAATATATCGGCAACTCTTTCTCTAGAACATAGATCCATCATAATATGCCATTCTTATTGTTCACGCTACTTATTTTATTGGTCGTACAGCATCTTTTCCTTTCTCCTATATTACTTTGAGCCTTAAAAAAGGCACTCACGTTAATAAAATTACTTTTTTTTCAGTGAAATCGATCACAATTTGTCTGATTATTTAGTCATATATTATTAGGCCTGCATTATTTTTTTGGATAAAGTAAACTTTTATTTTTACCGCGCTTTTGTTATCTTTCGCCACCCTTACTATGGGCTTATTTGTAAGTGATCGAAAGAAATGTTGAATACAAATATTTTTAATTGAAACACCCTGTATATTATATCTTTGTAAAATGGGCCTCTCATTGCTGATTAAGAATTAGCAGGTTTGATACCTTTGTCTTCAAAGGGATCCCAGTTATTTGAATAAAACTCTGCCATAAGAGGTAACGTGTTAGATGGACCTAGTGAACTCAATAAAGATGCACTGGTTCTTATGGCAGGGAGTTTGTCAAGTTCATCGGGTGTCTTTAAAAATAAAGGTATCAAACCTCCATTTTAATGACATATAATACACAGGATATTTTATTAAAAGAAATATATGTTGGGTCTGTCACACATTTTTGAAGCATCCTGCATACATAACTAATACTTTTCTATAAGCTACATAATAAACCCTACTACTTTTGTATCCAACAATTTTTTCTATTTCTTGAAATTAAACCAATAATGTGGGTGACGAATTATGAGGAAAATAAGTATTGTTTTTTAAATTTCGACACCTTCAGTGCTAGTTGTCAAGTATGAAACAACGGAATATAAAAAATTTAAAAAGTTTGTCTTATAGTAATACATAGCAAAAAAGCAAAATATAGATATGTTAGAGTAAATCTTACCCCTTAAATATTCTGTAAGGGGGGTGTGGCCATGTTGGCGGTAATTATGTTTTAACATTAATTAGATGTCAACTAACTACTGACATCTATAAGTATAAGTACTGATTGCCACTGTTTTTTTATAAAGAGAATTTTAGTGGTCCTAAATTTATGTTCTATAGTGAAACACAAAAAGGGAAATAGTTTATTTTATAAATGTTATTTTACATAAAAATTGAATAAGTCCTCGAATTGCACGTTGCATCAAAAATCACGTTTTGTTATATCGATCAATAGGTACCTCAGATTTAGACTTAGAAAGAAATACTTTTTGCAGAAAAAGCGAATTAGTGTTGACGATGTAGACAAAAAATTAAATATATTGATATGTGTCCTGCGTTCTAAGCAAAAATTACCCAAATTATAAAAAAAAATTGAGTAACACAATTATAGAAAAAATGCCATCCCTTTGGTTAAAGTACGAACTAGATAAATGTAGAAGAAATTTTTTAATAAATACCCGATATATGTAAAAATTGAAAGATATTACTGAAATAATCTTAACACGTTTTAAACATTTAAAACGGATAACTGTAAACAAATCATGATTCTTGAATTAAGAATTTGGCTTTCCAGCGTTTCACCACGATTTTGACGAAGATTACACGATGTGAGTCTGGAAACACTAGGAAATTAAACATTTCACTCTGGAGACAATGTTCTTTATTACTAGGTTGTAGAAGACTTTAAATAATATGGTCTACCAAGTCCTTTATAATGAGTACCTATTTATTGTTCTGACTTTATATCTAAATGAAAACGAAACATTTGAAATATTATATAAAACTAGTGCAATTTTTTTAACATCTAATCCAATTAGCGGCCTGTACTGGATAATGAGCTTCTATAGAAAAATCATTCCCGTTTTTGTAACCGACCAATGTTTAGAAAAATGTGAATGTTATAAATGGAAAACTATGGAAAAGCGTAGCTGAAGAATAAATGCTGAAGGTAAACTATAAACTTAAATAATAACAATGTATTTAAACCCCATTATTTAATAAACTAAATAATAATTTTGTACAAAGAGAAAAAAGCTGCGATATGTTTTCGTAAAACTGATTAGATGATAGGTTATGTAAGAGATATACAATTTTTAATTAACTACTTCTTGTGTGCAAATATACGTTTTAAGTTTTTCTCTAATGGTATATGCCGAATTAAGATCCTTGTTTTTGCCAAGCTTTGCAAATCTGTCGCTTGTCTATTGCTTCTCCTGATATGGAAATACCGAGGGAAATACTGCCTCTTCTTCTTCTTTGTCGATTATAACGTTATGCAATAAATATAGGCATTTAACAATTATGTCAACCAAATCAGGAATTGCCTGGATAGCTTTTTCCAGTAAGTTCCATTGTGTGCCAGTTTTGATATTGGGTAAGACCTCATCAAGTACGTTTTTAACGGGAACGCTTCATCACCTAATAGAACGTGACGTACTTTAATAGTTGTCCCAGGTAGTATGGTGAATATTGGAATACCCAATGCTCATAATTAAGTTTTTTGGAAAGGTTAGAACGTTGTAAAACAATTGAAAAACATATTTTATAATTTCTGAACATGCTTCCCGAATGGTGTGGATTCTGTATGCGTATATGCTTCCCGTCTACACAGCCCACGCAATTTGGACATCTCCATGTATCCCAAAATTGTCGCTTTTTAGACTCCATGTCCTCATTCTTTGGGAGGGCTTAATTTCTCCCAATTGCTTCGCATGTTTCCTTAACTGTTCTTCCAACTGTCACCTCAGAGATTCTAAACAAATATCCTAATACCTTAAATGAAGAACCGGTTGCCAAATGCCTGCAAAAAATATTTCACTGGTAATGATTCTCAATACATCATACGTGAATGATATTTCTTATAAATCTTTTCGTTTCAGTATAAGGGGTGAAAAAAAAGTAGAGAGGACTTCTGGATGCTTTTTGAAGAGAGCACAAAAATATAAAATCGATAAATCTAGAGATGAAGTAAGCTTTGAGAGCTCTTGAACATGGGCATACTTCGACTTAATGTTATTTTTATATGACGCAATTGAGCAGAGCAAAACTTCACGGGAATGTATCCCCAAACCAAGGTAGGTCACTCACTAATGATGAAACAGTCGGCTAATTCACAGCATTTACAATAGTCTCTTCATGCGCAGCCTACTGAATGTAAAAATATAATGCCCGCACCTACCGCAAGTGCCAGCCGAAAACGCAAAAAAATTGAAAACAAAAAGTCAGGTGACGACCAGTTTCTTCAGATTATAAAAACAAATATTGGCGTAGATAGAAACTGGTCAAATATTAGTACGAATCCAGTATGATAGGGCAAAATGGCGCCCATTAGAAATGTTGGGAAAGCCAGTATATATGTGTAACTAAATGACTATGTGCGGGCTAAATTAGGTTTTTCTATTCTTAATAAAAGGAAAGAGTTATAACGAGGGATGCTTTGGGTAAAGGAGGGAGGCATTTGTTTTAGCTTTTAATATTTGAGATTTTGATATGTTTGTCTCATTGTTCCATTTTTGTTTCTGATTTTAGAAATATTTAGTTATATTTAGTTTTTTGATGTTTAATTGTATTATGCTGACGTGTTCTGTGATAAGGAGTTTTTGGTTAACTATAATATGTATGCGTGTTAAGAAGCGATTTTTGATTTTGTCTTTAATCGGTATGCTGTTGATGAATTAAGTGTAAGAATAGCTTTTATGGTAAACTGCGCTTAGGGTTACAACTATTAATTCAACTAAAATTACTTTTTTTATATACAATTACTAACTCTTAATAAAGATGTTTATTATTGCTTATTTTCTACGTAATTAAATAATAGCCTATTTACACATTTGGTTTTAGATAGGTGTCATTAAGGCGAGTTCTTAAATATATAACAATTATTATTATAGTAGGTTATTGCTTGAAAATATTAAAACTATTTTCCGCTAAATACTCATGTTTATTTGTTGCAATTGTAGGCATGAATAATAAAAGTTCCAATCTAAAAAGGGCCCATAGTATAACTTACATTATTGAATAATACAATTAACCTCACTAATCAAAAATATAAATAAAAGTTACCAACGTGTTTCTGGTATCAATTTTCTTCAAATCAAATAAAATAAGAAAATAGTTCAAGTACATGCAAAGATTTTTCCATACTGGGGCTGAAATCTAGATCTTATTTATTTTACAGGAGAAAGGCTATCTCGACTTGGGTATAAGTAGGTAAACTACGTTATTTGCTTTTAGTGCCAAATGTATTATAATACGATATCCATGGCTCATTTTAAGTAAAAACTGGTAAAATATCGGTAGGAATCCAATATAATGGAAGAAAATGGCGCCCAATAAAAATGTTTGATAAGACAGTATATATGTCTTCCTAAATAACTAAGTACTGAACTGAATTCAGAAGGAGGGAAGTTCCGGGAAAAGAAAATTTACAGTATAGATTCACAAAGTGTGTCTTAGGCGTGTTATTTATTATTTTCCTCCATAAAAAGAGGGTTTCGTTCCAAGAAATAGAATTTTGATGAGTATTTAAACATTTTATTAGGTCACCATTTTGGTTTGCCATATAAGATTTGCACTAAAATTATATTAGTTTATTGCTGTTTCAGATGTGATTTTTGTGCTAAATAACAAGTCAATTGGTTAAGTAGTTTTTTTGGTATTTAATTTTTAAACATTTCATTAGTTGGCCATTTGTTCTATTATAATGGCTTTACACCAAAATTTTACCAGTTTAGTCCTACACCAGATTTAATTTTTGTAGAAAGTTTAAAGCCTATTCGTTTAGTAGTTTCTTAATAATGTTTTTTAGACATTTTGTGAGGCCACCATTTTGTTACACTATACTAGATTTTAGTAAGTAGAATAAGTGGTATGCCAGTAAGAGTAATGTAAGTAAGAGCTATGCCAAATACAGGCAGAACGACAGACCAACGAAAATTGGGTACACGTTTTCCGGGATCTAGGATCTGGATCTAAAAGGCAAATACCTGCAAAAATCTCAGAGGATGATTTTTGCACGATATAATAAATACTTCCCTCTTATGAAGCAAGTAAAAATAATATTTGGACTAATATATTTCTTCTAAGTGCTTTTTGTAAGATTTAAATAATTCCAGTTCAAATAAGAGTTATTTTTTGGTAAACAAATCAAATTATATTACTAAGGTTATAGTGCTTTAATGCATCCATATACATAAAGTGTGTTTTAATAAAAAGTTTAGTTCTTAAGATTCGTTTTAAATTATCACAGGCTTATAGAGCATGTCTTGTTTTAAAATTAAATTATAATTTTACTTCTGCTAATATAAGTACCAGCAATTTAATTTCAGAATATTCGGTTCAAAGATTTAAGCATACAAACAATTTTAATTTGCATTATTTACTTTACTTAATTCATTGCAGTATTTTTCAGGGTTAAATAACGTTTTACCTACAATTTCATTTAAATTATTAAATTACTTGAGCTTGAGGTTTAATTACTGGATACCGTCTCTAATGGCTACTCACAATTTAATGAAATTAAGCTTTCACATTGGTAGATTTTTGTTTAATGCTTATATCAATTATATGGTTAGAAAAATTAATTAAAATATTCAATTTGAGTTAATTTAAACTTTTTTCGTAAATATTATTTATATCCAAATAAAACAAAATCCAAATGTTTATTGTATTCTGGAAAGTATTAAGGTTCACACGAAACATAAAATTTAAAAGAATACAACATGATAGCACTATTCTATTTAAACTGCAAGTTGAGTTTAAACTAAACGTTTAAAATCCTCTCCGATACAGAAAATGTTTAGAAATTCGTAAGCTTTTATAAGGAATGTATAGGTTATAAAATGTTAATGTTGCTAAATGATTTAATTTAATTTTTCCTAATCCTTTAATAACCTAATAAGGTATAGTAATAGACAAAAATAAAAACTGATTTTTTTAGATTAAATATTTCGTTCAATTTTTTGCAAATAAATGCAATATCGTTGTAGCCAGAAAACTGAACAAATGAAAATATTCCAAATTGGGCAATGGAAATTTTAGCCTAGGTTCCGATTTTGCAATGAGAATAAACCATGACAAACTCTTACCAACCATAGATATATTATGCCGTATTGAAACGGTATAAATCGTTTGAAAGATGATGAAAACGATGAAATTATAACCAAATCATGTAACATCTTAACACATTTTGAAAATAAACTAAAAAATCAAACAAGTAAAAATAAACAGCATCCGATAAACTTTAAGAAAACTCAATTTTTTAAACAACACTCATAAAAGGTCTCAAAAGTTAACAAAACAAATAAAACAATATTAATGAATTCTACTGACAATAGTAAAAAATTAACGATTGGCATAAAAAAAATGAAATTAGATCCTACCAATCAACATAAAAAGAATTAATGAATTAGTTGAATCTTGGGAAAACAAACTTTATATATCTCATGATACTAATACAAAATATACGGGTTACTCAAACTGCACAGAGAAAACATGCCTTTTCAACCGATTGTGTCATGGATGCTCTTTATATACCACTCTTAAAATGTCATACAAAAAATACAAAATATTAAAGACTCTTTCCATTTTAACGATAAATTAAGAAATATAAAAATTCCAAAAAGTTACCAGATAATATCTCTCGAATTACTCGACGTTATATCGTTAAAAACTAATGTGCCCATCTCATTAGCGACTAATATAATTTAAAAAAAAGTAGTCTGCAGTATATACCACAAGATCAATTTATAAAAGCCTCGAACTCACTTTAAACTCTACGTATTTTTTGTAAAAATATCAGTTATACAAAAAGATAGAGGGTTGTGCTATTATGGGAGCGACAATACTAGTGTTGTTGCGCAGAGAGCAATGGATGATGTAGAGCAAAATATTTTAGAGTTCAATATTCCTTTCTTTTTCCAGTACGTTGATGATTATTTTACAACTTTTCCGGCTGATCAATCGGAAAACGTACTACAAAATTCAACCAATAACATCAAAACCAACAATTTACAATTGAAATTTAACTAACATGCAAAAACTCCGAAGAACAAAAAAAAACAATATTATACATGACATCCCATGTAATAACTGTGAGGGCGTTAACATTAGACAGACGGCTCAATACTTAGAAAGTCGTGTGAAGAGCCATAAATACGACAAAAAAAATTCAACAGCGCTAACAAACCAGAAAAAATTTTAAAAAATCACATATTTAATTATAATGAAATTAAAATCTTAGACTTTTCAGCCATTTCGTAAAACAATCTTTTATGAAATGGCCAGAATCCAAAGAAACAAAAACTCTTTGAATGATAAAAAAGACATCATTAAGATCTATACAGTAGGGCACGGAGTTTTGAAATTTCAAGTGTTGGAATATTTGTTTCAAATTTTAAGCGAATATTCGATTAATTCCATATTCGAATAGTTACAAAGATATTTGAATATTTAAATATTTGAATACTCGAATATTCGAATATTCAAATTTCCTACTATTGAAATATTTGATTATTCGAATATTCAAATACTCAAATGTTCGAATATTTGACTAGTTAAATAACCAAGTGTTAGATTAATCTGATGTTTAAGTATTTAAGATTGATTATTTGATTAACAACTAACTTTTTACGATTCATTCACAATACTAAGCTTTTCATTCGGCTAGTAGCTACTTAGATTTACTTTTAAATAAATTTAGGTTTTTTCTACATATTTTATTTATATTTTTTATGATAGATTAGGTACATGTATTGCGTATGAAGGTATTCAGATATATAATACTATTTATAATAGAAGGAATTATAATATTGTCGACGGAAACAAATACTATAGTGGATATCCAAAGGGTAAACATCGGTTAGTCTAGTTATGTTTAAACTGATTTATTTTAAATTTGATTAACCTTTGAAGGTTTCAGTTTACAATGATTGATTTCTATAGGCGTGCAAATTAAAACGGAGATATAGGGACAATTCTGAGATAAACCGTATTATGAATATTTTTTGTCAAGCATCTTTTAAAATATGGGCTTCCACCAAGTTTTATCAAAGTATATTATAAAGAATTTTAAAGTTCTAAAGAGTTAAATATTGTCTTTTCTGTTCCAATTATTGGCCTTTCTTTTTAATGTATTTTAGAAATTATACAAACTATTTTATATAATATGACACGTAGGCAATGAAGAAGAATTAATGGCTTAACTACGATATTGGGAGCAACGGTTTAGAAAGCAAAAAATAAGCTATATAAGTTTTCATATAAATATCTTTGTGATTCAATATACGCATTTAAGTTGAACATATTATATATTTAACAACATGAAAACAATTTTCATAAAAACAAAAATAAGTTTCTAGATTCCATTTTAATTATAAAACGCTAGTATACAGGGTGAGTATTTTTATATAAAATTTTTATATTCAAAATGCCGTATTAATGGATCTATCTCCAATAGTAAAACGTCCTATTGATTATAAACCACTAGTTCTCTACGTTTTATTTGATATTTTAAATATAACATTTAAACTTTACAATTTCAAATCGAATTACAAAAGTCACATACTATTTTGCAAAGCGCGGTTCTCAAATGTCGCACTTTTTCCTTCTCCCTTAGCCTATCTATACCTCTCCATCAGTTGCGTTGAACAAATCCACATAAACTTCAGCATTCTTGTGACGCAATCGGCAGCCAAGCTCTTGTTAGTCGGAAATTACAAGGCAACCGATTAGTTTCTAATAATCGTGCTGCAACGATATTTTTCTACAACCGTCTAAAAAGTGGACATTTTTTCACTCATTTCTATACATTACAGAACCTATTTTAGTATGGTAGAAAAATGTTAAAAAAGCACCTTTTTTTACATAAAACTCTCAAAACTGTACAAAAAAGTGTGCACTTTAATTAAAGCAGGTATCGGGTACTATAATTTCCCAAAGATTTACCACACTTCTTAACCTAATTTCATCACAACGAATGTCAATTATTAACAGCCTGGGATCCATGATTAAACTTCAACCTAAAAGTATATTCCGCGAAATATCAAGATTATACTTGATATTTCGCTGAATTATTTGATATAAATACATATTCTAATATAACAAAATTGCAAAAGTTGAATATTTAAAAATTCAAGTAGTCGTAATAGTAGTCGAATTTCGACTATTCAATATTTGGATATTCAAATAGCCGAATGTGAATGATATATAAATATTTGAATATCGAATATCATACCAAGAAAAATAAAATCAAAATACAATCTTAAAAGTATAAAGTAATCAAAAAAAAAATCAGCTTAATGTCAGTCAGTTCACTTGCAACATTTTAATCCTCTTAGGTACCTGAAATGTCATTATTCTCTAACCAGATTACAACTAAATTCGACCGCATTTAGAAAAAGACAACCGTAAAAAATCATAACACTTACATTATCCAACACAAATCCTCAGTGCCGGTAACTGCTACCCTAAAAAGTCACCCCATACCGGACCTATTCAATGAACCCCTGAAATATCCATTTCATTCAATAATGGAACGATACAAAAGAGGGTTATGGTATTGTTAAGATTATGAGTTATCCCCTCTTCACATAAGGACTGCCCACTGAACTTGAGGGGTAAGTATATACCAAAAATTTCTTTAAAGTTTTATTTAGTTAAGACTGGTCAAGAGTGTCTAGTGTATTGTGCAAAAAAACGGTTTAGAGATGTATATAAACAACGATTTGTGCCCCTACAAAATAAGAAAAGATGAAAATAAGTGTGGAAGAATATTTCGGCCGTGGGATAATCAAATAGTGAAAAACAATCTCAAGGAAAGTGCTCAAGACTCTACAGTATCAACCACGACAAATGACGAGGAATTTTTACACAGAATTGAAAAAAAAAATGAGGATAAAGTTTCAGCTTTGCCGAAAAAATCATGTAATATTGAAGAAGAGCATTTAAAAAACTACAGCAATATTATTTCAATGACAAATGAAAAGAAATACGGTGCTTCAAAAAATACTGAAGATTTGCAAGAAGTGGCCTCACGAAACTCAGACGTAGGCTGCGGTGAATTCAAAATAGGTAATTTTCGACTTGCCGGAGAAAACAAATGTACAAGGGATTCACTAGAACAAGACGCTCCCCAGCAAATTTCATCCTTGTGTACAAAACCTTGTGATAGTCTTATGTTTATGCAAACACCTTCATTAGCTACAGATTATCTACAGGATCCTTACAATACATTAAATACTGATTTAGTGCAAACAAATCTTGCGCAACACCTAGGCCTTCCTCCAAATGATCCTCTACTCCTGGAGTCTTTAGCTCAGGGATACGCTTTAGAAGAGTATGCAAGGGTTCTAAGTCAGGAACAGCAGGCAAAACTGATGGCAGCGAAAAAACAAAGACCGAAAAAGTACAAGTGTCCCCATTGCGAAGTAGGGTTTTCGAATAATGGTCAGTTGAAAGGACACATTCGAATACATACAGGTAAATATAAAAAAAATAAAAATTGTTCAGATTTACACATGTTTAAAAATGAACTTTTGAATGACTTCATAAAAATAATAAAAAATAATAGTTGTTTTTAACTATATCAGCTTTAAAACTAGTCTTTGGTGGAAAAAGTTATCTATAACGTTTAAAGTCATATTCAACAAATATTACATTTTTGGGGCGAAAAAAAATTTAATGCTTATCAAGGAATACAAATAGTATCTCCTAAATATTAAATTCAGATGTATATATGAACAAATTTAAAATTTAACAAATTATTTTTTTAATGCCATATTAATAAAAAAATTTACCCTTTTTCAGGTGAACGACCTTTCAAATGTGATGAAAAAGACTGCGGAAAAACCTTCACCAGAAATGAAGAGTTAACCAGACATAAAAGAATTCATTCCGGACTTCGGCCTTTCCCGTGTAGCCACTGTGGAAAACGGTTCGGAAGAAAGGATCATTTAAAAAAACATTCTAGAACACATTTTCAACCTAGAGGCTTATATGCTGTACCTGTGGTTTTACCTTTCGAAGCGTGGGCTTCCGGTCAAACCAATGGATATCCATTCTTTCCTGTGATGTATTAATTTTTTCATTTTAATGTTACCAGGTGCGTGTGAAATATAGATTTTACAGCGTATACACATTACAATAATCTCTTATCGAAAATTACTGTCTGACATTCGTAAAAAAAAATTAATCTTTAATTGCCAATTAAACCCTCTCGAATGTCTAATAAAAAAAACACTATTTTTAACTCCATTTTACAGTTCTAGCTGTAAAATATTTGATAAATGTGTATACAAATACTAAAAGTTGTAAATTTTGTATATATGTACATTTGTAATTTCAAAAACAATCAAGCTGTGAGATGTAAATATTCCCAGATATGTATAGAGAGATTTTATTAGATTTAGTAAAATTATTATTTGCAATAAATAAATAAATATTTAATTAAAATAAATTGAAAGTATTAAATGTATTTTACTTTTTAGTATGTAAGGACAAAGTTTTTATTTCATTAAGTTCTTGTTTGTTTTTATTCTACGTGTAAGTGTAGAACTATCTATCTATTCCTGTCTTAAATTTAAACCAAAATGTTAATACTTATATATATTTCTCCGCCGGCAAAATAAGATTACTAAAGACCACACCTAACAGCAAAAAAAAAATATTCTTTAAGTTATGTCGATTTAAAAAAAAAACTTAAATCTAGAAAATATAAACTAGCCCAGGAAACTGTGGTACACAAAAAGCCAGTATACAAGATCCTCTATAAAAAGCCCACATTATTTGAGCCTTAATTTTCAGAAAAGGAAATTGATAACAATATGCAGGTTTTGATAGACTTTTTTTTTAAGTCTGTTCTACCAGAATTGTCAAACTCTAAAATTTTTCCAGCCCCTGAGAAAAAGTGCGTTATGGAAAATATAGTACTTAAACTTTATTTTTGAAATGAAATTCTGCATATTATATATATAGAAATATATAACCAAATTTAGCAATAGGATATACAAATATCACTATAATTAACATCTAATAAAATTTAAGAGAGTTTGCCGAAAAGAAATGAAGACCGTCGTATTTCGAGTCCGCTTTGGATTTGGGATTCATCTTAATTTTTCTTTTGTTTTTCGTCATATTCATCAAGACGACCATACTTTTTTTTGTTAAATTTATTTTATTGAACCTCTCGTATTAATTTTACGTTATTACAAAATATTTACTCATTACCTAATTACTACATTTAAGGATAACATCCTTTAATGGAAAGATACACAGGGAATTTTTATATAATTTAGAGGTATTTTATGAAAAACCACTGGATTTCAAAAAATAAAATTTTTGTGGCAGCAGATTTAAAGGCCACAAAAGTCGTGAATAAAAGGTAGGCAAAAAGTTTCCATATTTAGTATAGTTAAGGAGACATTTGAGGTCAAACACCGAAAAAGAAATATTTTTTTCGATATGTCAGTTTAAATATATACTCATATAAATACTTTACTTAGCTTTCATTTACGATTTTTTGTGGTCTTTAAAACTGCCATCGCAAAAATTTTATTTTTTCAAATTAATAAATTTTGAAATCTAGTTTTTTTGTATTTTTTACAGCCCTATATATATATACATATATATATATATATATATATATATATATATATATATATATATATATATATATATAAACATTTTCTTGGGAATGGTGTTCGAATTATAACATATCATTGATGTTAAATGATTTTATTTTAAAAAGTTTTTCGTCAATATTAAAACGTTTCGACCACTTTATGGCCTTCATCATCTAAAACGAAATAAATTACTGCCCTAAGAGTTTACAGTTTTTTTTTATAAATATTCAGTTTTTAAATTCTTATAAGTTTACTTAAGTTACAATGTCTAAAATAGTAAAAATAATTTTCTTCGGCTTACTTCAATATATTCAAGACGATCCACACTTTAAAAATATTTATATACATTTAAAATTCAAAACGAGGAACAGACATAACACGACACATACTTATTGCTATACATGTAAAACGACAGTGACTACCTATTATTTTATCGACAATGCAAAGTTGTTTACGTTTGTTTTTGTCTTTTTATTAGGGTTGGCAGTGGTAAACAATGTTTCGTGAATGGGTTCAAATAATCCGAATATTAATTATTTAGGATGTTAAAATAAATTTTGCTTAGATTTTTAATATCTGTTTTGTCGTTGATAGAGTTTTCGGCTTTGGATATATAGACCATCTCAAGAAATTCCCGTTTCCTCTGATTATGCTCTGTTTGCAATATTTTGGTTTCCGAAAAATTGAAGGTGTGTTTAGTTTGACATTCATGTTTGCTTAAGGCTGTTGTATTCTTTTTGTCAAACTTATGTCCATTTAAACGGTTTTGCAAATACTGTGATGTCTGACCAATATAAACACTTGGGCAATCGGTGCATGGAATTTCGTATATCACATGAGTTTTTTTGTTTTTATGTGTTTTACTTTTTAAGGAGCTAAAGTTTTTTTTCAGAAGATTATAGCCTTTATGACAAACAGTTGTGTCATGTTTTTTAAATACTGATTGAAAATTTTCAGAAAGCCCCCGTATGTAAGGAAGTGATAAAAAGTTATTTTTATTTTTACTTTTTTGTTGTGTGTCACTGGTATTAGGACTGTGAATTTTCTTTATACGTGTGTTGAAAAGAGTGTTAATAAGTTTTATTGGGTAACTATTTTTCATTAGAATTTCTTTGGCTTTTTTTATAGCATTTTCTTGATAAATTGGATCGCTTAATTTGAGAGAACTCATGTGATATACGAAATTCCATGCACCGATTGCCCAAGTGTTTATATTGGTCAGACATCACAGTATTTGCAAAACCGTTTAAATGTATATAAATATTATATATATATATATATACATATATATATATATATATATATATATATATATATATATATATATATATATATATATATATATATATATATATATATATATATATATATATATATATATATATATATATATATATATATATATATATATATATATATATATATATATATATATATATATATATATATATATATATATATATATATATATATATATATATATATATATATATATATATATATATATATATATATATATATATATATATATATATATATATATATATATATATATATATATATATATATATATATATATATATATATATATATATATATATATATATATATATATATATATATATATATATATATATATATATATATATATATATATATATATATATATATATATATATATATATATATATATATATATATATATATATATATATATATATATATATATATATATATATATATATATATATATATATATATATATATATATATATATATATATATATATATATATATATATATATATATATATATATATATATATATATATATATATATATATATATATATATATATATATATATATATATATATATATATATATATATATATATATATATATATATATATATATATATATATATATATATATATATATATATATATATATATATATATATATATATATATATATATATATATATATATATATATATATATATATGTATATATATATATATATATATATATATATATATATATATATATATATATATATATATTTTTATATATATATATATATTTATCTTTTTTTTTTTTTTTCGTTTTTTTTTCTTTAACCATATATAAATATTTTGTTAATTATTTTCTTGGGCATAGGTTAACTCATTGAGAAGTAAAACTATAATTTAATCGACGTTTCGCTCATTATATTGAGCTTTCTCAAGATATTTATTTTCTACAATAAAAACATGTATAGTTAGTATTTAAATTGGTTAAAACATTATTCAAAAAATATCACTCAAAAAAACATTACATTAAAAACAAACTATGATCATGAAAACAAAAATCCATTTAAAACAACGTTAATATTATACAGAGTACGTACCTTGGAAACATGTCGGTTTTACGAATGTTTTGCGATTGCACTAATTTTGACAAGTCTGGAATTCTAGTACATAAAAACGAGACATCTAAGTAAATATTAATAAAAAAAAAAAATTTTTAAAAAATTTAAAAAAAAAATTGTCTATTTTTAATCTACTAGAATACCCGCCGTGTCTAAATTATTGCAATCGCAAAACATTAGTAAAACTGACATGTTTCCAAGGTACGTACTCTGTATAATTAATGTTGTTTTAAATGTATTTTTGTTTTCATGATCATAATTTGTTTTTAATGTAATGTTTTTTTGAGTGATGTTTTTTCAATAATGTTTTAAACAATTTAAATACTAACTATGCATGTTTTTATTGTAGAAAATAAATATCTTGAGAAAGCTCAATATAATGAGCGAAACGTCGATATTATAGTTTTACTTCTCAATGAGTTAACCTATGCCCAAGAAAATAATTAACAAAATATATATATATATATATATATATATATATATATATATATTTTGTTAATAATAATAATATATATATATATATATATATATATATATATATATATATATATATATATATATATATATATATATATATATATATATATATATATATATATATATATATATATATATATATATATATATATATATATATATATATATATATATATATATATATATATATATATATATATATATATATATATATATATATATATATATATATATATATATATATATATATATTATACTTAAAATATATCACACAACCTGACGCTCACTCTAACACTTACGAACATATACTAATATATTTAATTTTTTTAAATTATCTCGTGTGATTGTTTTTTCCATGTTCTATTCTGATTACAATACATGGTCAAATACAGATTTTTATTTTTGATGTTATTGAATACTTTAGAATAATCAACATTTTGTGTATTTCTTAGAAAAGGCCTTTATATATTTTGGTTAGACTTTTGGTGTCTTAGAATTTTTGTTTCTTTTTTTGATAAAATTCGCGGTGTTAGATCCGGTTCTAAGGATTTTTCTATTGTAATCAAAAGTATGTTTAAACACTGCAATATGGTTTTGCAAGGCCGTTTTATTTTACTTGTATTTATGTCCATTTAGTTTTGCTTCTTGATATAGCTGATTTAAGTTTACTAATAATGTTATTCAAAAACTTCTGATCCTTGTGACTAATTGCTATTTCTTCGTTTTTAAAAACTTTTTGAACATTTTCTAACAGGCCCAGTACATAGGTTGATGTAAAATATTTATTGTGTATTTTGGTGTATTTACGTGTGTTATAAAATGTGTTTCTTATTTTCTTGCAAATAGAGTTTGCTAAATTGTTAAGGAAGTTGTTTTATTTTATTGTAGTGCTTCTTTTGCTTCTTTAATAGATTCATCTCTGAACTCTGTGTCAGAAAGCTTGATGCTCTGTCTGCTAACCCTATGACGATTGATTTTTTTTCACTTATGAGGTGTTGAGAACTAAAGTTTAATTACCTTTCTGACCATGTATCTTTTTATGTGCAATGCGGTTTTAATTTGGTTTTTTGATGAATTGTCATGTCCAGAAATTATGTTGTTTTGCTCTATGTTTACTGTAAAATTAAATCTTGGGTGATAACTACTAAACATATCTAG
Organism: Kuschelorhynchus macadamiae; assembly: GCA_030620095.1. NCBI lineage: Eukaryota > Metazoa > Arthropoda > Insecta > Coleoptera > Curculionidae > Kuschelorhynchus > Kuschelorhynchus macadamiae. The sequence goes on along the minus strand of JAUTXW010002911.1, from coordinate 12,180 downwards.
AATATAGGCTATTTTGACTTGTGGTTGCAAGAATACAGTCTTCCAAGTATCTATAAAAGTTTAGTTTATTGATTATTGTTATTTCTAAATTGTTTTTTGTAAAATTTGTTATTATATAGGAAATAAATAGAATTTAAAGTTAACCTGCCTACCTCTAAAATTGCGTGGGGTGGTATATCGGGGTATGATTTGATACAATTCTACCGCTTTTTTATTACTTCTTGTACCAAATCGATGGGGACACTTGTGTACGATGGTGTAAGATCTAAAGAATATAATTACCTCGAATTGTTACATACATAAAATACATTACATAATTTTTTGTTTTATTTTTAAAATCCGATGGGACCTTAACATAAAATTGGTTTTTATAAACGACACTTTTTAAGATATTTTTCAAACCATATCATCCCAACAAAACACATCAACATCTAAAATAACAAAGTCGATTGTAATTTCTTTACTTTCCAATTCCCATTTTCTTTACAAGTTCTAGCGTCTCAGATAACAACTCAAAGCTTTTGCTTTTCTCTGACTTTTAAAATACAAAAAAAACCTGTTGGACAGGCGCTCGACAAATGATTATCATGTAATTTTTATCTTCTCGATTTTTCTGTGTGTAGAATGGTTGAATTACCTTTAAATTCGTATGAAACTTTCGAACTATAGAAACTTAGAAAGTCAAATAATACTCCACCAATAAAAGAATCTAGGGACGCTCCTGTGAGGCAGAAAGTCATCATGACTTTCTGACGGCCACACAGACTACAAGCGATATAATGTTTTTTCGGTTTCCAAACAATGAAAATCTTGCAAAGGGGTCGGTAAATGCTTGTAAACGGGTAGACAAGGTGAACGTAAAAAACGTAAGAACTTAATCCAAACATTTTGATAAGGGAAGTTAAAAAAGGATTTTAAAATTTGAGCTTTTGGGATATTCGTCTAGAAATCGTCGACTTCTTAAGGGTGAATTTGAATTATTTTTGAATTTACCCAAGAAAAAATGCAGATTTTTAAATAAGGACAGGGTTGATCGCTTAAATATAAAGAATCGTATCAAATGTGTTGAAGATGTTCTTCAGGTAAAGTAAGTGGAATTTGGTCTGATGAATAAAACGGAATAGTTACTTTATTTGATATATTTAATAACTTAAGAGAGATAACAACGAGCCTAAGATGGATATTGGGTACGAATTTATTTATTGTTCTAGTCAGGGTTAGGTACGTAAAACCAGTGAAATGAATTTTCTTACTTATGACATAACTTTCTCACAAATAATAATTTTCCATCCACGTTTGGCTGCGCTTCAAACTTAGTATTCATAGGAAATTTAAATCGAGATAGAGCAATATGGTTCCTGATTAATACCAAATTTAAGTCACAAATGAATTAAACTATCATCATCTAACATTAGGTATTTTGTCCCAATCATCTATACTTTTTATATATATATATATATATATATATATATATATATATATATATATATATATATATATAGAACATACAAAAAAAAGCTAGTTTTAAAAAATACGTGGTAAATGTCGCCTCTTATGTAATTTTTTGGGTTTGTTCCATGAAGGGGGACAAAATTCAAATTCAAATTTAAATTCAGAACGACATATGTATAAACCCTGGCACTTATTCTGTCTGGAATAATATGTATGTACATAAAGAAAATAGGGAATTTCATAAATGAAACAGAAAGAACAGCATAAAGCTGAAAGACAAATTTACATCACAATGGGGTGTCATTTAGCGCTTCTGATTTTCATTTTTACTAAAAGACGGGTATAAGGCTTTAAATGTGTTTTCCTCTCCCTAAATGATATTGTATTATTATTATTTATAACCCGATTCAATTTATTGGATGAATGAAACTACAATCGGGACTATAGAAAGAAGTGGAGTTTATGAATTGGGACAGTTCCTTTCAGTCGTAAGAAAAAAATCACAGATCTAAATATATTGACAATTGACAATTGACATTTTTGTAAATACTGTAACACAATAAAGTAATTTATAAATTTGTTTTGAGTATTATTCCTAGCGTAAACACCACATTGTAAGTTACCAGAAATTGGTTCAATGTTTATGAGAGAATTTTTATATCTTGGTTATTAATAAAATACATTTAGATTTTAAAAACTCCGAATGCATGTTTTCAATAACAGATTTTAGCCTTAAAAGTAATAATTAAATATTGAGAATAATATTTTGTAATATGGCAAAATTTACGCGAGAGGTTTAACAAAATAAATTTAACAAAAAAATATTTCGTCTTGATGAACATGACAAAAACAAGTAAAATATTATTAAGATGAAGCCCAAATCTATAGCATACTCATATATAAAACCGTACCGTTTTACTTAAAAAACATATTATATAAAAACGGCGCTCTGAGACGGACCAAAGAAAAATTTTATAAAGGTTTATTTATTCAAAAGAAAAACAAAACATATTAAATCTGAGGATTAAAAAAAAATTTTCTTTGCTCCAGTCAAGGAAAACACCGGGAATATATATATATATATATATATATATATATATATATATATATATATATATATATATATATATATATATATATATATATATATATATATATATATATATATATATATATATATATATATATATATATATATATATATATATATATATATATATATATATATATATATATATATATATATATATATATATATATATATATATATATATATATATATATATATATATATATATATATATATATATATATATATATATATATATATATATATATATATATATATATATATATATATATATATATATATATATATATATATATATATATATATATATATATATATATATATATATATATATATATATATATATATATATATATATATTCATATATAAATATATATATATATATATATATATATATATATATATATATATATATATATATATATATATATATATATATATATATATATATAAATATATATATATATATATATATATATATATATATATAAATATATATATATTTATACCGTACAAAAACAAGTAAAATATTATTAAGATGAAGCCCAAATCTATAGCATACCCATATAAAAAACCGTACCGTTTTACTTAAAATACATATTATATAAAAACGGCGCTCTGAGACGGACCAAAGAAAAAATTTTATAAAGGTTTATTTATTCAAAAGAAAAACAAAACATATTAAATCTGAGGATTAAAAAAAAATTTTCTTGGCTCGAGTCAAGGAAAACACCGGGAACATATAAATATATATATATATATATATATATATATATATATATATATATATTTATTATATATATATATTTATTTATTATTTATATATATTTATTATATAAATATATATATATATATATATACAGGGTCCTGCAGCTCACCTCCCGTCTTTTATTATACCTAAACCATTTATTTTAGAAAAAATATTTAAAAGCCACTATATGCTGTTGATTAGAGAGCACATTTTAAAAATATTCTTGATTATACAGGGTGTTACAAAAAATAGTGGCGCATAAAAGTTGAATTTTTTAAAATGGAACACCCTATACTTTTTTACATTTTTGGAACACTCTTTGCCTAGTCTACAGACTCCTAGAATATTATCTCTCTTTTTTTAATAGTTTTGGAGAAAAAAGGTAAAATCGAAGAAAAAAAAAATTATAGTCTACATTTAAAATATTTATAAAAATTAGATAAAACATCTTAAAAGCTAAGGTAACCTAGTAGCTTACTGCAAAAGGTTTATAGTTATTCTGCTACGAGTATTATTATAGTATTAAAAAACTAATGTTGTACTTTGTTTTTCAATACGATAATTGAATAAACTCACTAGTAATGTGGAAAAATGGAACACCCTATATATATTTTTTTTTCTGTCCGATACAGAATTAACAGATCAACATTTATTATTATTACTTATCTCAAAATTCCTGAAGGTTTTTGAAATATTCTTAAAAAACTAATGTTGTACTTTGTTTTTCAGTACGATAATTGAATAACCTCACTAGTAATGTTCACACCTTCGCGATTTTAAATATTAGATAGGTCAGCGTAGTTCTAGCTATGGGGAAAAACCTAAAATCCTAACATTTTTTCTAATTACGTTTGGTGCATAAAATTTAAATTACTGCCAAGAGTTAAGGCTCGACTTATGGTGTAACAGCTTTATTTAACATCATTAACAAATATCTAATTATTGCTAAAATTAATTTTTACTTAGAACATATGTTCGATATGTCTTCCATTCTCTTCGAGGCATAAACGAAGACGGGTATGAAAAGATCTTCCTACTATACTTAATACTTCGGGCGTAATACTTTGAAATGCGGTTCTAATCCGTTGCTGCATATTTTCGGGAGTTGTTGGAGGTTTGTTGTAAACAATTTCCTTAACGTAGCCCCATAGAAAAAAATCTAATTTCGTTAGATCAGGCGACCGGGGCGGCCACGCACTTGCTCCCTGTCTTCCAATCCATCGATCTGGAAAATTATTATTTAAATGATCCCTAACTGGCAACGAAAATTGTGCTGGAGCACCATCTTGTTGCAACCACATTGTATTTCTCAGATTAACCAGCAAATTTTCGCATAAATTTGGCAAGTGATTTTCTAGGAAGTCGAGATACATGGCTCCAGTTAAATGTCCATTAAAAAAATGGGGACCAATAACATGTTCACCAATAATTCCCCCACACATTAACTGACCATCTGTGTTGTAGATCAAGCTGCCTAAAAATTCTTGGATTATGGTCGGCGTAGTAATGGTAGTTATGACGATTTACAAATCCATTCTTATGAAATGTGGCCTCATCAGAGAATAAAACTTTATCAAAAAAATCAACGCTTAACCTAATTTTAGCTTGTGCCCAATTACAAAAGTCAACACGTTTCTCAAAATCTGCTGGAAGGAGTTCTTGATGCAACTGAATATGATATGCATGAAATTTATGGCTCTTTAAAATTCGCTGAACAGTTCTTTCGCTTACTCCTACGGCATCCCCGACTGCTTTTTGGCTAACAGAAGGATTTTCCGTGACAGCTAATAGCACAGCTAATTCATTTTCTTCCGTTCGAACGGGCCTATTTCTAAATGGTCTTGTATAATTTACATTTCCCGTTGCCATAAATCTCTCTAATAAGTTCGTCATGCTCCTTCTGTCTGGGTGCCTTCGTTCTGGATAATTTTGCGCATAAATCCTACTGGCCAAAAAGGCATTTCTATGCGATTCTCCTAACACAAAAACCATATCAACCAGTTCTTCGCGGGTGTACTCCATGACGATAGAACGTTCAAATAAAACTTCTAAACAGTGACGCAAACAAACGAAAAATGAACTACGTAGAAGGTAAAGACCACTATATGAAAAATCCGATAATTATTTCAATTTATAAAACTTAAAAAACGAATAAGTAAATTGCCGATATGTTTTAGTTGTTTGACAGTTTCTAGACAATTTGTTTTTCATGGCCTACTTAAATTCTAGTTAATAATTTGGGCAACACTTGTCAATAATATTAAATAAAGGTTAAGGCCGTTTTACATGCTGCAAGTTTCTTGCAGCAAGGGGTTGCACCTGCAAGATATTGCGCGCAATTTGTCTTGCAGACTGTAAAGCGGCAGTTGTATTTCAATTGCAAGTGTCAGCGTATGCCTTTGTGCAAGTCTCTTGCAACTTGTAGGAAGACCTGCAGCATGTAAAACGTCTTTGCGGCTTAACTCTTGGCAGTAATTCAAATTTTATGCGGTAAACGTAATTACAAAAAATGTTGGGATTTTAGGTTTTTTCCCATAGCTATAACTACGCTGACCTATTTATTATTCAAAATCGCGAAGGTGCTTACTTATGAACATTACTAGTGAGGTTATTCAATTACCGTACTGAAAAACAAAGTACAACATTAGTTTTTTAAGAATATTTCAAAAACCTTCAGGAATTTTGAGATAAGTGTAATAATAAAAAATGTTGATCTGTTAATTCTGTATCGGACAGAAAAAAATATATATAGGGTGTTCCATTTTTCCACATTACTATTGAGTTTATTCAATTATCGTACTGAAAAACAAAGAACAACATTAGTTTTTTAAGAATATTTCAAAAACCTTCAGGAATTTTGAGATAAGTGTAATAATGAAAAATGTTGATCTGTTAATTCTGTACCGGACAGAAAAAAAAATATATAGGGTGTTCCATTTGAAAAAATGGAGAAAAATTATTTTTTATTTTGCAACGTTTGACATGGAATTTGGGTCACCCTGTATAAGTAAGACTTATAATACTCATAGCAGAATAACTATAAACCTTTTGCAGTAAGCTACTAGGTTACCTTAGCTTTTAAGATGTTTTATCTAATTTTTATAAATATTTTAAATGTAGACTATATTTTTTTTTTCTTCGATTTTACCTTTTTTCTCCGAAACTATTAAAAAAAGAGAGATACTATTCTGGGAGTCTGTAGACTAGGTAAAGAGTGTTTCAAAAATGTAAAAAAATATAGGGTGTTCCATTTAAAAAAATACAACTCTTATGCGCCACTATTTTTTGTAACACCCTGTGTAATCAGGAATATTTTTAAAATGTGCTCTCTAATCAACAGCATATAGTGGCTTTTAAATATTTTTTCTAAAATAAATGGTTAAGGTATAATAAAAGACGGGAGGTGAGCTGCAGGACCCTGTATATAAGACGAGTTGATTTTTTCATTTTTTAGACTTCTAATGACCACACTAATCTTGTTTTTTATTACAGGCCACGGGTACAAGTTTAGCTGTGGACCAGCGACAATGGTACATGATGAGATAAGGTTTGTGAAGTGTTCCCGAACTTTTATCTCTTCGATTGTTGCGAAGTATTTGCCAAATGCTTCGGAGACTTCTTGTTTATCATTTGTCTGAACACCATCTATGACTAATTGGATTGGATTTGTTTGTTGGTTTCTGTTTAATTCTGTGTTCAGTGTGTCCTATATTTCTTTAGCTTTGTTTTTGGATGTTTCAATCTTGGTTTTATTAAAGTGTATTTTTGTTTCGATGATTATAAATTAGTAAATGTTTTTGGGTAGTTATTTCATTCGTAAACCAGTGCGGTCTTGATTTGGAGTGACTTAGTATTCTTTCTGGACAGGTCTAATTGAATTGCCATA